>CM031921.1:9775643-10168996 GCA_018703695.1 Prunus fruticosa | reverse complement strand
TCTTCAACTTCTTTATTCTCAACGTTTATCTCTGATCACAATCATATCATCCATATAATGAGTGCAATGACTTTGCCACTTTGTCAAGAAAAATGCATGATCTATCACTCCCCACATAACCATATTTTTTCATGGCCCTGCGAAACCTCTCAAACCACGCTTTAGGAGACTGTCTTCAATCCTACATAGGTCTTTTTTAATTTGCACACAATGTCTGTTTGCCCTGCAAAACTTAACCAGAAGGCATACTGATATACACTTCTTCACATAAATCACCATGTAAAAAAGCGTTCTCACATCAGAATCTGTAAGGCTGAATCTAAGTTTGCAGCCAAAGCTCTAAGACACATATAGTATTGATTTTTCCTTTAGGCGGAAGTTTATGAATCAATACCATTTTAAGATATCCCTTTAACGAGTTGGGTTTGTACTTGTCAATTGTATCGTCTAGCTCTGTGTTTCTTTACTGTGTATACCCCATTGGCACCATTGGTTTCTTTTCCCTTCCTTGGGAACTATACTAAATCCCATGTCTATTTTTTCTCAAGTGCTTTCATTTCATCATTTGCATTAATCCTACTTAGAATTTGTGACAAAAGCTTCTTGTACCTTGTGGGACAATTTACCACTCATTGGCCACAAAGGCTTGACTAGGCATGCCAACATGTAGCTTACATATAGTTCACAAGAGGGTATTTTACCATCTTAACTTATCAATGGTGAATATATATGTCCGAAGGTTTTCCATGGTACCCCGGAGTTGAAACTTGTCACCTTCACGCCACACCGCCACTTGACAATAGGGCAGTATTACATGAGCACGATAATCTATTTTTCTAGACTGACCTAAGACGTACCGAGGAAAAGAGACTTTGGTCAAGTATAGTACGAGAGAAAGGGGAAGAATTGGCTATATCACTACTGCCAGGTGTCATCTCTAGTAGCGTTGGTGCTAGGCTCTTCCAGGTGGATGACATTCCAATTGGTAATACCAACTTGAAGAGACTCCCCCTGTGTGTGATGCTTAGGTCTACTAAATTAGGAATAAAACCATCTAGTTCTACTCTTTTCAACACTTAAACATTGTCCCTTTAAGAGAGGAATTCCAAGACATGAATAGCAAAGTACATATCTCTGTTCAAGAGAAAACAAACATCCATGAGACATAAAAAAAGGAATTTGTGGGATGGTGGGTATTATCAATCATCCTTCTAGTGAGAAGAATAGCCAAGAATATACATCAAACAACAAGCATCTATGTATGTCGAGTCTTAGGAATATGAAGGAACACAGTGCATCAACACGGTGTGGTGCCAGAGTCAAAGTATGAGGAAAGGTACAGATTCCAGGAAGCTCCAAAGGTGTTTTAAACTACAACACACTATAAGGATCCTGTTAAGGAGATAAGTTAGACATGATAGCATCCTCCCAATAGAGGGGTTGCATATGCACTAGAATAAGGCTAGCACAATAAGATTACTAAGACCTATCAGTTCTACATTGGGCAACACATACAATTGAGGTGTACTAACAAATGGTCTCATGCATAATACGTCGATCATGAAAATAAACTCTACAACATTGGTTATAGTCCCTTCCAGGTATTAATCAAAACTTTTAAAAGTAGTAGAAAATTGAGTCTAAAGCATTTTATGAAGCACAAGAAAATAATCATAAACATCACTTTTGTGTTTTCATCACAACCAGGTTAATGCAAATGCAATCATCCACAAACATGACAACCAAGCAAAAGGTGTCATGAACTGTAGAGACATAGGCAAGGGGCTCCGAATACTACACTATGCAACATAAATGAACATAAGTGTTTTTGGAACTAATGATAAGTAGCACGATGGCTTTTAGCTAGATACAAGTATCACACTTAACAGAAGTCAACTAGAAAAAATAGAGAGAGGAAATAAATGTTTGGAATATCCAAAAGAACAATGCCCTAGGCATTAATGCCATAACCAAATCTGTACTCTTTTCTCAAACAAAACCCTTTACAAATAGAATCGTCCAGTGGCAAACATCATCCATAATAGAGCCCCCCTTCCTAGTATCACAACCAATGGATATCATGAGCTCCAAATGTCAATGTATGAGAAGAAAAAAACACATATTAATACAAAGATAATTTAACGCTCAAATCACTTGAGGGACAAAAAGTAGATTATTGGACAAGGCAGGAAACTAATAAATTATGTTCCAAAGATAGAAAATGAGTCAGGTGAAGTGAAGCGCTTGAGTAAGGGTAGGAACACCCATTGGCGCGTAGCCACACTCCCCCTGCTGAGGAGTAGTATGACTTCGTAAAAGAGGGATCATATGCATGTCATATGTTGCACTGGAATGAATAATCCATCCGAGGTCAGGCTAAGAACTAGTAGCAATTAAGGAAAACCCCTCGGATACCTGCATTCTAAAAGAAAGAGCAGGATAAACAATAGAAGTAATAAAATAAGAAGAAGAAGAAAAAACAACAAACTTGAGGAAATATAAGGTTGAGGACGGCAATAAGGCACACTCATATCAAAGCAAATTGGCGTGTGGGGCGACATACCCATGCACCATGGTGGCCCTGCCATCCTTCTTTGCGCGGGCATTCGCAAGCCTCATCATCACGTGTTTTCTTCTCTTAGAAAGCTTCCCACCATCTCAATAGCCACACTTCTTGACACCCTGCTATTTCCACAACATGTTTCAAACTTGAAGGAAATGAAACCACTGACATAGGAGGTTGAAAAATGACAAAGACTTGGCTTTGGGGTGCTTTATTTTGAGTTAAATTAGATGACCCAGTAGTAACAACTGCCATAGCCAAGCTGGAATTAGAGCCCAGACTAAAGCATAATGTGTATGAGTTGCTCCTCATGGGAACAGTTTAAAAGCGGTTGGATTGGGAATGGCTCCGTCTTAAGGATTTCACTGCCGAATGCTATATAGAGATCATGAAGCCCCAGGCAAAAACATGTAGACATGCTCCTCTGCAGTCTCCTGTTGTCTTGCTCAGAATCACATGTGTTGGGTAACAGGAATAGGCTTCCTATAATCGAGCTCTTGCCATAGCACCGAGAGCAGCATACTAGGCAATAAGCGCTCGTCACAACTTTTTATATGCATGGCCCTTTAAGGACAAGTGATACACAAGAGATCTATTGGCACTCTCAAAATAAGGCTTAGACTCCATCCTAGATACCTTAGAGGTAGGAAGAACAATAAATGAGTTCATCACATTATAGGTTCCATGGAGAGATCAATCATCCTTTAACAATAGCATTATCTGCCAGCCACTTGTCATAACTGGGGTCTCACGGGCGGTTGTTTCATATCCTTGTCAGATACCCATATTTGCCACAACCAGGACAACAACGTCTCCCACAAGCTCATACCCAGAGCCGTGCGGGGATCAGGAATCTTCAGGAGGTGCAATATTTAAATGCTAAAAAAAACTAAAAAATGACAACAATACTTTACGACTAATTGACTAAGTCTATATCAATTAATATGAACAAAATCCCATGCCAATTACACAATTAGTATACCAAAAAATTAATATCAATTAATCTAACAAAAATTAATAACAATTAATATTAATCAAATGACAAATCAAGTTATCAATTAAACATACAAATCAGAAAATAATAATAATGAAACATGTTTTTAAAAAAAAGGAAGGAAAAAACCCAAAAAAAAAAAAACATTTGAAGTCGAACTTGCAACTGGCTGGAGAGGGACACTCTCACTGCATCGGCAAGAGCCTACTCCCCTTCAACGCCAATCCCAAGCCAGGCTTCGTTTTTTGGGTGATAAGAATGAAACCTCAAAGTCTTCTTCTAAGACTCCTCTGGAAGGTGAGGTTTCTTCTATGTTACTTTTTTTTTCGTTTTCCGTTTTAATATTTTGGCCTTCTTCCAAACCCATTGATTTTGTGTTGTGTAGATTTAGCTGCACCATCAACTTTCAGACTAAAGTGGGCGAGCCCGTTAGTCTTTATGACATTGGAAGTGCCAGGTCCATTGCCAGCGGAATTGGTGATTGATGGATCAATTAGACTTTTCCTACACAAAACAAAAATGAAAACAAAAGTAAAAGCAAAAAGTTTTGTAGAACACTTGAGAACATGGAGGGTTGGGATTAGGATATAGAGAGTGTTTGAGAGAGAAGGGAGAAGAGTTTTGGGAAATATTTAGAGACTTTGAGAATTTGGAAGAGAAGGTGTTTGGGAAAGCTTGGAGGTTTTGGAAGAGAAAGAAAGTGTTTGGGAAGCTGAGGATTTTGGAAGAGAATGTGTTTGAGAACATGGGAAATTTGGAAGAGAAAGGAAGGTGTTTCGAAAGCTTGGGGATTTTTTTGTGAACTTGGAGAATTTGAGAACTTAGGGAAGGGAGAAGAATGTGTTTGTGAAGTGTTTGAGAAATGGAGACTTTTGGAAGAGAAGGGAAATGTGTTTGGGAAATTTGGAATAATTTGATGAAGGAATGGGAAAAGTGTTTGGGAACTTTGAGAGTTTTGGGAGAGAGTGGAATTTATTTGGGGAAATGTTTTAGAGAATGGAGAACTAAGAAAGAGATAGAGAACCGTTTGGGAGAATTAAGAAGAAGAGAGAAAGGGAAGGTGTTTGAGATTTAGTACAAGAAATTTGGTAGAATGAAATCTTATTAAGCCAGAACTAGAAGGGAAACTAAGATAAATTAGGAGAAAAGGGAAGGAACTCTAGAGAGGTGTTTGATAGCTCCCCCTCGGGGTGTGTTTACAAGCTTAGAGAACTTCCCTATTTATAGGCCTAGGGAAAATGAAAATCTAATATACAAATGAATTCACTAACCAGCACTAACTTCACCTAACACAGAACACTTAATTCACCAACCTAACCTAACACACAATTCACATTGAAAACAATTCTTCTTGTCATTAAGGCTAGTGTTGCCTAATCCACTACAACATCTTTCAATTCATTTGGCTGCTGCAATTCCACTGAAATAAGTATTGAATATGCCTCACCAAACTTTCCCACAATCAACAACACATCATCATGCATAAGTCATGCATGACAATGCATTGCAGTCAGCTTGTGTGGCTCGTTTTGGGCTTGTGGCTCCATCCTGAAAAATCTGGAAAAATCTGGATCTGAAGCTCTTTGACCTACTTTCCAACATATGCAGCCCAACTAAAGGAGAAAATCGGGAAGTCCTTCAAATGCGATTTTTGGCCCAGAACGAGATGCTGCCCAATTTGAACTTAAGTTGCCAACACATGTATAACTTTCTCTAAAGACTGAGGAATAAGTGAACGTGCAAATTCTACAAAAAATAGTTTGAGATCCTTCCAATGATGTATGGCTCATTATTGACTCTTCTTGAGTAAGTACAGTCCAATCTGTGAAGTTGACTAATCTGCAGACACCGTTACAGCTAATCTCTCCAAAATGCAATTAATGAGTCTCAAGTTATTACACTGAAACAAAACACAAAACTAATTAAAAGCACAAGTTTAACTCAAAAACATAACTAAATCATAAGTTAGAGGGTACAAAATGATATGTAGATATGCACCCAGTCAAATACCCCCAAACCTAGATTTTGCTACTCCTCGAGAAACAAAGGAAAACAAAGATAAAAACAAAAGATAAAGTTAATGAGACCACTTTCGTAGGTAAACTCCATTACATTTAGCCTATGCAACAAGCTTTTAAACCTCTAGGCATCCCTAGTAGGAGGAGTCTGTGTCTCACTAGGGTTTAATAGATGTATATTCACAAACGTTTTTCTAACTCTACAAAACAAAATGGTTAGAAAACTATAAGATTTGTTAGTTGTTTAAGCAAAATAACAAAAAAATAAAAATAAAAGCAAAATCAAAATAAAAATAAAAACAAAAACAAAATAAGACTCAAAACAATCTCCCGAAAACATTTCTGAGAATGACTCATCACATGACTAAAAGTTTTAACAATAAAAGCTCAATTTTAGACATTATTCACAAGGTGGCAAAGTACAAAACATAGTATGCTCAAAGTGTAGTAGTGTGATTGCCAAATTCACAAATTCCCCATACTTAGTTTTCACACAATTTCAAAAATCAGTACAAAGCACAAGTTCAACTTCAAATCTCACCAAAGTTGTCCTCTCACAAATGAATCACTCAGAGGGCTATAATGCAACACTCTTAGAATTATAAACATTGAGAATAGAATTGAACCATAAGGGTTTTAACTCCTAAATAGAAGATGAAATTGCATTAATAAGAATCTCAAGAAGGATGTCAAACACTTAAAAAGAGAAATGAATGCAATTCAACCACATGACATTTAAGATCAATTTAGGTCTTTAACATAGGTAGTAATGGGGCCAGGGTGTAAGGTGAGTAAGAAATGAAGGGTATGGATAAAACAAAGTGCAAGGGAACTAAAATATAAGAGCATGAAAACAATTGTTTCAAGACTTTCGAGTCATCTACAATAGATTATTTTTACATGATCAAAACTCCTAATACCTACATTACATTGATTCATACTCCTTTCCTAACAACCACTAAATTATTTTCAAAGGCGCAAATGAATTTTCAATCAACCACCACTAATTACAACTTTACTCTTTCTCTTTCACCAATAGTGTCAATATATATATTTTTTGAAGGTAACACCTCTTCCCAAACCTCGTATGAAAACACATCCCAATCACAGCTCATGAGTTCCTTAGAAAGGTAAATATTTGTTTTTCAGGCTAGGGTGAGGAATATAATTGGTAAATGAAAGAAAATGTGTACATGTATGCTCAAAATTGTTAATAATGGAAAATCATGCTTAAGCATGGTAAGGTTAGCTAGAAAGGCACAACCGATCCAAAGAGGGCCTTAATATCATTCTAAATGCATGAAATCAGATTGCATAAGAATGAATGACTTTTAAGTGTTCGACCAAACAATGAATAATGAGATCGAACAACAACTTTAGATGACAAGTAAATAAGAGTATGTATAAACACTAGGGAATGAAGTAAGGAGTCAAAAGCTGACTTTATATGGTTGGTTATATAAGTCTAATTTATGCTTCATACAATTCTTTAGATCGATGCAAATCCTTTAATTGAAAAATTATGAAACAAATGGCAAGTGCAAAGGTTTCAAAACATATCATGCTAGAACAATGCGAAATTTTATTTATTTATTTTTAAAATTAAATTTTTACTCTTTTTTATAATTTTTTTTTAAAATAAAATAAAAGAGAAATGAAATCCAAATTTCATTTCAGTCATGCAACATTTATCGCAATCTCATTATATGTGGAAATGACTGAAAACAAAACAAAACAAAACAATACTAAAAAGAGAAAACAAGCAAATTTTTTTTTATTTTTTTATTTTTTAAGACAAACCAATACTTGTAAAAGTCCAATACCCCAAAACTGGTAAAAATGAACATTGTCCTCAATGTTTAAAAATTAGCCACAAACAATGTCATAATAACAAATGAAGGTATTAAAGCAAATAAAAATCACAAAAGCACACAAGAATTAAAATACAAAAAGAAATATAAAATAAAAATTACAAAACAAACAAACAAATAAATAAATAAACAAAATCAAAGCCAAAAACACTCAAAACAGTAAGCCATAAAACAGGGGAGCCGCGCAAACTCTGAAACCAAAACAAAAAAAACCAAAGCCCAAAAATGAAATTAACCCAACAATGGTAAAACCTACCAAAATGAAATCTTGAAACCCACACATTTCAATTTATTTATTTATTTTTATTTTTATTTTTTTAAGCGCGAAGGCGGGATTTATGAAAAGAGATAATGTGGTCCTTGATGTTTCACAAAGCCGAGACACGAGTCGAGAGTAAGACACGTTTCCGTTAGACAAAGCAAGGCGTCATAATGAGTCGGGTACAATTGGAAAACGCGAAGGTTGTGGTTTTAAGGATCGCTGAGATTCAGAAATGGTTAAGCTTGCCGATGGCTAGGGTTTGTCAAAGACTATATCTATAAAGAAAAAAAGAAAAAAAAAGAAAGGAAAACATACAAAACTCAAAAACACAAAAGAGAAAGAAGCAAGAAAAGAAAAAAGTGAGAAATCAAATGGCCTCTTCCTACCCATTCGTTGGATCTCAACCTAGCTAAGGATCAACTGGACATGGGGCCAAAGCAACGGCACCAATATGGGTACCCTACTTTGCCTCCGACAGGGGCTGACCGTCAATGACTTCATACTCCTCATACAGACGTTGCCATTTGAGTTGGAGGAAATTTAGTGACTCCGAAAGATATACGTGTGTTCGGACAAGAGATGACAATCGGGTCGAGGAGTGATGCCTGGCACTAGCGTGCAGAGTACAGGATGTGCTCAGTTTGGGTCATCGTGGACTGCGAGTCCCATGAGGTAGAGATTCTGAAGGTCAGTGAGCGCCCGAGCGAAGTATGGTTGAAGAGTGTCAGGACTGCCTTAAAAGCATGAAAAGGGAGAGGGCAAGGATAGTGGAGGTGATCGAACAAGCTGAGAAGATTATCTTGGACGAGAGTAAAAACCTAACAAAGATGGTAGAGTTGAATCCGTGACATGAGAAGCAAGCTGGAGGACCTAAACTGGGGATTCCTGGTAAAGCAAGAAGGAGAAGCGTGAGAAGTCAGCTCAAGCTAAGATTGTGATCTTTGGGAGCTCAAATGGTGAGCCCCAGGAGGCTGGACGTGAAGCCCGGAAGAGGATAGCCATGAAGGGTCAAACTTAAAGCTCCTATGGTCGAGACACCTAGCGCTGAAGAAATGATTTCACGTCTTTATTTTTTGGTTGTTTTTGTTTTTGTTATTTTGTTTTCAAAATAAAAGAGTAAGTTTCAGAAAGGAAAAAAAGAAAGAGACAAAGAAAACACACTTCCCAAACTTAAATCAAAAAACGAAGATTCGGAAAAGAAGCACACTTCTAAATTAAAATAAGACAAAGGTGATAGCCGAAAGGGAAAAACACAAAACACTAGAAAATGAAGTAACGGGCAAAATATAAAACACCTAAACACAGAAAAAAAAAAGTAAAGTAAAGTGAAAGTCTAAATGTGCTCCCCCTTGAAGCGATTAGGTTGAGCATGCCCGGGAAATCGAAAATGGTGTTGGCTCTCTCTATTGCATATGCCTATTTAAACCACATCTCTGGAAGCGGATGATACCCATCATTTCTTCCTGAAAACTCAAGGAAAAACATCAAAAAAAATCAAAGCAAAACAAATGGCATCCTCATGGACTCACCTTGATGATCTCAACCTTGAGCTCTGTCACCATCCTGGAATGCATAATGGCTCCTCCAATCCCTGCCTTCCCAAACTCCACATATCATCACGGCACGGCTCAAACTTCTGCTGAGGAATATCGAACTTTTCTAGGCAATGCCGAAAAAGCATGCTGCCTGGAAGGATGTATTGGCAGGAAACTCACATTCTGAGGAATCACTCGCATGTGGCACAAAGGTCCGACAAGGCTGCAGTGGAGGAGTCCCAAAATTTAACGTGCTCCATGCGGTCTCCCAATTTGGGTATGCGATTACTTGGCGAGGACACGGGAGTGTGCTGCCGAGCCGAGGAAGTAGCTTCCTTGAAGGCTATGGTGGCGACCAGAAGCGACTTTATTGTGTCAATCAGCATGTGGAAGCACTGCGAAAAAAAGAATGAGGATCATGTGGAGCTGCTGCAAATTCTGCAAGTAAGAGAATAGATGCATGCCATGAAGATGAAGATGAAGATGAAGAAGTTGTTTTTTTTTTGTTTTGTTTTTTTTTTTTTAATGCGGTGTTTGAATAAAAATGTGTTTTTAACACTTAAAATAAACTAACTAACCACACCACGTAAAATAAATACAAAACTAACTTAACAAAACAAAAAAAAAGAAAACAAAGAAGTTCCAAAAAATAAAAATAAAAATTTATTATTATTTACAACTAACTACCACACAAAGAAAAAAGAAAACAAAGAAATTTTATTGACAATTTACAAGGAAAATAAAAACTCAAATTTCAAATTTCAAATTTTTTTTAATTTTTAAATTTTTAAATTTTTTATTTTTTTTAAACACACAATATAGAGGAACCATGGGACGAGCTTAAAGGGCTGAGAAATACAGGGGGGAACCGGGAAGGTTGGAGGGGTCACAATGGTCCCGTTTAAAACCCAAACTTCTTAGACACAGAAGGTATCGCCTAAAGAACTCCTAAACATTTTCAAATCCTGAAGTGCTACCCGAGTTACCATAAGTCAGCTGATATGAAAAATCTTTTTTTTTTTTTAATTTTTTTAATTTACTTCTTTTTTTTACTTTTTTTTTAAAAAAAAGAAACAGAAATTTAAAATAATAACAAGTAAAAGAAGAAAGGATTGAAATGTTCCCCCTCTAAGCGACTAGGTTTGAGCGCTGATGCAATTTGAGGTCGCGACTTCTCCCACTCTCTCACACTTCCCATTCTTATGATTGAGGTTGCCATCTCTTCCTCACTATTTTATGAAGCTGTCATAAATTGCTAGAACAAGCACAAACACAAACTTGAAACAAAATTAAAATGATTAGGAAAATAAGTAAAAAAAGACCTAAAAAACGAAAAAGGAAAAATCAACACTTCCATGTTTCAAAGTAACAAGCAACAACGTAAATCAAACTAGCTTATGAAGTTCGTTCTTTCTCAAATATGATTATCCATATGGTGTGTGGTTTTAATCAAGTATTCAGAAAAGCATTTAGCTATGGTGTTTAGTCTTAAACACAAATTCCGAACCCATTAAGAACAAGAAAGAAACATAAAGAACCAAGTAGAATTTAAACATGGTGTTTGTCTTCAATATCTACTTATTCATTCACTAATCAGTCCAAAGAGTCATATGGTGTTTATGTAAACTCAACAAGATATTTAATTAAGAGTAAGTGAATGAAACCATAAACTAGAAATAATCAACATGCTACTTGAACCTTTTTCTTTTTGTGTGTGTAAGCTGGGATCTTGGACTTATTCTTGCTTGTCAGGCAATCGTCCTTGTCTCCTTGAACTACAAACAGAATTTATCAATTAACCTCATTAGCTTTAAAACATGAAACTGTCTAGTTATATACAAAAAATAAAAATAATAAAAAGTAGGAAAACCAAATAGAATCAAACAATGTTACCAATCCCGGTAGGCGCCGAAAACTTGTTGTGTAGATTTGGCTGCACCCTCACTTGTGAGACTCGCAAGGTGCACGAGCCGTTGGCAATTTGGCATATGTAAGTGCGAGGTCCCTATTCCACAGGGATTGGTGATTGAATGATCCAATTCAGTTTTCCTACACAAAACAGAAAATGAAAACAAAAGAAGCAAAAAGTTTTGTACAACACTTGAGAACATGGAGGGTTTGGATGAGAATATAGAGAAGTGTTTGAAGAAAGAAAGGGAGAAGAGTTTTGGGAATGTTTGAGAACTTTGAGAATTTGGAAGAGAAGGTGTTTGGGAAACTTTAGGATTTTGGAAGAGAAAGGAAAGTGCTTGGGGAAGCTTGAGGATTTTGGAAGAGAATGTGTTTGAGAACATGGGACATTTGGAAGAGAAAGGAATGTGTTTCGGGAAGCTTGGGAATTTTTGTGAACTTGGAGAATTTGAGAACTTAGGGAAGGGAGAGAATGTGTTTGTGAAGTGTTTGAGACATGAGACTTTTTGGAAGAGAAGGGAAATGTGTTTGGGAAATTTGGAGAATTTGATGAAGGAATGGGAGAAGTGTTTGGGAACTTTGAGAATTTTGGAAGAGAGTGGAATTGTATTTGGGAAATGTTTTAGAGCATGGAGAACTTTGAAAGAGAATAGAGAAGTGTTTGGAGAATTTAGAAGAAGAGAAAGGGAAGGTGTTTGAGATTTAGTACAAAGAAAATTTGGTAGAACGACCTTATTACAACAATTTGAGAACTACAAAGGGAAACTAAGAGAAATTGAGGGAGAAAAAGGAAGGGAGCTTCTAGAGAAGTGTTTGAGCTCCCCCTTGGTGTGTTTACAAGCTTAAGAGAACTTCCATATTTATAGGCCTAGGGGGAATGAAAATCTGAATGACAATCCAATTCACTAACCACACTAACTTCACCTAACACACAACACTAATTCACCAACCTAACCTAACACACAATTGCATTTGAAAACAATTCTTCTTGTCATTAAGCTTAGTGTTGCATCATCCACTTCAACATATTTCAATTCATTTGGCTGCTGCAAAATTCCACTCAAAATAAGTATTGAATATGCTTCACCAAACTTTCCCACAATCAACAACACATCATCATGCATATGTCATGCATGACAATGCATTGCAGCCAGCTTGTGGGCTCGTTTGGGCTTGTGGCTCCATCCCTAAAAATCTGGAAAAATCTGGATCTTGAAGCTCTTTGAATCATCTTTTCCAAGCATATGCATCCCAACTCAAGGAAAAATCGGAAGGCCTTCAAATGTGATTTTTGGCCCAGTAACGCAGTGCTGCCGAATTTGACCTTAAGTTGCCAAAACATGTATAACTTTCTCTAGAAGATTCGGAATCATGAACCGATAAAATTCTACAGAAAATAGACTTCCGGATATCTTTCCAATGATGTATGGCTCATTATCTGTTTCTTCTTGAGTAAGTACAGTCCAATCCGTGAAGTTGACTAATCTGCAGACACCGTTTTGAGCTAATTTGTCTCCAAAATGCAATTAATGAGTTTCAAGCTTATTCCACTGGAACAAACACAAAACTTATTAAAAGCACAAGTTTAACTCAAAAACATAACTAAATCATAAGTTAGAAGGGTACAAAATGATATGTAAATATGCACCGATCATTCGGTTAGGATTTTTTTCAAAAAAAAAAAAGTCATGCGCCCAGTGGGCACGCAAAGAGGAGAAAGGAAGGTCACTGAAGTCATTTGCTCAAACAGTTGGTGGGCATCTGCAAAGGGGCAACATCCCGCGACTCCATAGCTTTTCCGGTCGAGGGAGGTGGAGCCATACCTCCTTGCGCCTCCTAGGTCCGCCGAGTGACCACAGGGAGTAGTCCATGCCATTAAGCATGACACCAAAGGTATGGCAACATGTTTAGATGGACGATTGATTGGTGAAGTCAATAGAGATAATGTTTTCGATCTTGGGAGGCACCGCTAAAAGTAGATTCATCAGCCATGATAACTGTAGTTGAGAGAGAGAAAGGAGAAAAATAGAGGACCGCAAAAAGCTAGCAGAAAGAGGAAATGTCGAAATTGGTGCGGCATTGTTGGGTAAGATGAGGGCTATCCGGATTGGCGTAGTGTTGGAGTGGTGATTGTTAGGGTCGGTGCTGCATTATGGCTGCAAACCTGTGGGAGATGCGTTGGGTTGCGGCAGCTCAATATGGCAGCAGCATTGTGGCGTCTTAGGTTGTGAGAGAGCTGCCACAATCCTAGGATTGCAGCTTTGATACCAACTTAAATATGCGTATCATGGAAGAATATTTCAGAAGGGTTTATTCTTCTCTATGAGGTTATCGAAAGTATTTACAATCTCATCTAAGACGGGAATTCTAATTATACGGGATTACAATTCCTAATTTAAATCAATTAAATGATTCACGCCAATAGTTTCAATTTAATTATAAGTCTGAGTTAATTGTAGGAAAGATTTGAACAATAGATCATCTTCCAAGATTTTGAGTCTTTGCATTTAAACTCCACACATTTATCGGATTTCGCCTCACTCAAACTGTCAGAATAATCTAAGGCTTGAACATAACATGTCAATTAGTATAAAATTTAATTTTTATTATCCTTCTCCTTCTCTTTTTTTAAAGTAACAGGAGTCCCTCTGTTGTTATTTCTTGCCCTTTTCTCCCTTCCCCTCGCCCTCCCTTTCCTCCTATTCCCTTTTTTTCTTCTTCCTCGCGATTTCCCCACTTCACAACAATCTCTACTACCAATGACAACCCCCAGTGGGTCACTGGGGTCAACGACCACAGAAACCATGAAATAGGCTTGGAGAATCCGCGTAAGCCGGTTGAATGACCACATGAATGCGTTCCAATTGCTCAGTTGGTTTGCTTGAGAGAAGGAAGAAAGAAGCGCACGCTTCTTGTGGTCCTTCACTCTTACTTTCGTTTCAAACTCGGTCAGAAAAGACAGAGACATAGAGAAGAAAGAAGAAATAGGAAGCCATGAAGAAGAAGAAAGTTGAGAGAGAGAGAGAGAGAGAGAGAGAGAGAAGTTTCTTTTTCTTTTTCTTTTTTAATTTAAAAATTCTGTTAAAAGACGGGAGGCGGCTAAAACAAAGGAGGCGTGAGAGAAGAATGATAGGCTTGAGTGGGAGGAGAGGTAGGGTTATTATTTGGGCTTTAGCTTAATAAGATGAGAAGTTGGGCTTTAGGCTTAAGGGTAATGTTGGGTTTAAAGGGATTTAAATATCAATTGGGCTATTAAAACATTGGATTGAAATATAAAACAAATTGATCTATCAATATATATTAAAGAAAACTTAAATAAATACTATATTATATAAAAACGTATCGGATATAGCCAGAATCACAGATTTGTCTCCTTTTTAACTTAACGGTTACAAGTTTAGAAACATAATTGGATTATCCCAAAAAATCATGAGATCCATATACTCCAAACCTCGTTTCCATTTCTCCTCAACCTTAAACCCCCCAATCTCCCCACAAAACCCTTAACCCCCATCTCTTCCACTATGGCCGCCGCGGATCCACCACCTTTTCCCACACTACGACCCTACGAGGTAAGATCCTTTCTCATCGTCCCTCTACTACTACTCAACTTCAAAACCTAAAATCAAAATCCCAAATAATATCTGAAATTTGATGAATCTTTTTAACTTGGAATTTTATGCAACAATTTCAAAATTTAATTCGTGAGGGCTTTTATCCCATCTTCCAATATTATCGTGAAGAGAAATATCGTTAAACTAAGTGCTAGTTGGTAGAAGTCATTCAAAGGCTCATATTTTTGCAATCTATTTGCAGTAAAAGTTAGACATTAGCCTAAATTAACATGAGATAATAATCTTATTATATACAAAGGTTTTGCTAATCTAGTTTGTTTTTTAATGCAAAACACAAGACAATTTTATTGAACTTGAGGAAGGTTACATTTTGATGTGTTTGCATTAAAAAATAAAAGGCGTATTTTTTCATTTCTTTAAAAATAAATTGGCATTGTCATTTCTTTAAAAATAAAAGGGTCATTGTCTTTTTTTAAAAAAAAATTAAATAAATTGGCATTGTCATTGTCTTCTATTTTTTTTCTTCACATTTTCACTTTAAAGATAAAGCAACATTTGTATTTTGTATATGAACCCAGGTGGCGGGTTGACTGTTGAACTAAAGGTGGCTTCGACGGTGATTTTCTCTTACTTCTCAGAAAGCCCGTCATTTTATTATTAATTAAGTGGTCAACACACAAACTCTCTCTGGTCTGTGAACGCTTTCTTGGACTAACTCTTATATCAAATGGTGTGCCATATTGTCAACCCTCCTAGAAGCTATTCACCTGCAATTTCTTTCTATTTTATTAGGAACAAACATCGCAGCTTCTGTACTTTGCATTAGAATGTTATGTGGCAACCACAATTACTATAGCTTCCCTAAATCTATACTCAAAAGTCCACACAAATTACCCCAACCAAAAATAAATAAAGAAACTCCACAAATTATAAAAGCCAACTTTTTTATGCATTAAGCGGAATGCATTTGGCATGAGCAGAAACAAGAAGATCTAAATTAGAAAAGTTAGTTTTGATGTATTAAATTGGTACAAAATTAAAGATTATGCATGCGAAGAAGAAAAAAACTCGATGAATTGAAGGCTGAAACAAGAACAACTTCATAGTAGTAAAATGAAAATTACCATAATTCTTATTTAGCTGTGTGGTTCATATTCAAAGTCTCACAATATACTTATATCTGAAGTTGTTTGATTGAATTTTGATTTTAGTCATTTGATGAAGTACATTATTTTGAATATATATATATATGAAAAAATTGAAGGTACATTGATACTTGCAAGAACATTAATAATGTACCTTTAATTTTTTGTTTTACCTACGCATATAATATTCACATTGATGTGCCTAGTAAAAATGCAAGGGACTTATAGCCCACAGTAATGCATGAGGTTGAGGAATGAGGACATACACATGGAGACTAAGGCTGTACCTGCCATCAGCTGACCGCAGCAAAAGCTAAAGTTGTGGCTGCCTTACATGGCGTCCGCTTATCTACAATTAATCCCATGCACTGGTTTGGTTTGGCTGTTTCTTCAGAAGCTAGCTATAATAGGCACTGTGCAAATGGAATTCTGTCAAACTCTCTCACGACTTTTTCTGGATTTAAATTGCAGCCACTAAGTCACTCCCCTCATGTCGGAACCTAAGATTCTCTTCCAAAACCATACAAGTTTTCCCTCTCCTCTTGCATATATAATCATGTGCCCTAAATAAAGAACCAAAAAATAAAAAGTGCCATTTATCTCCTAGAGTGCACGTAACTTCCATGTAGGGGACCCTATTGGAATCCAAATTGTCTTTATTGTACTTCGCTGAGACCATTTGCCAATGTAGGTTATAGGATATCTCACTATCATCAAACAGTCAAAAATAGCTGTAACGCTATTGTTACGTGAGTTAGGCTAATTCATCAAAGATAATGTTTTCGCCGCCTTGCACTCAAGGTTCCTCTCGTATCGTTTTGTAGTGACACTATGAATGTTATTGCGTACATATTGCAATCTTAGATATTTATAACGTTTTAAAGTTTTACCAAAATTCATTAAAAAAAAAATTTTAAAAAAAATTAGTGGCTTGCATCAACTGATATAATCTGATGTAACAATTAGGACATAGAATCTACCACAATATCTTTTGGTGGGGTTTTTGCCACAATATCTTGTTTGTTGCCACAGATATCTGGCACTCTATTTTATTTTTGTAGTTCATTGAATTTTGTATATGTAGGATAGGGAGAAAGAACTTTATAGATTTTCTATACATGTCACATTTGTAAGTAACGCAAAGCCTTTTGAATAGATTTATTATTCTAATTAGCCACAAAGGATTTGTCAAAAAATTCTGTTCAAATCTTTTCTTTATTCATGGAACTTGATGTTTAAAACATCAACTCTTTTAGACTTTTACTTGGTCCAAAAACACTGGCACTGTGATAGCTGGGACCACAATCACAATCACTTTACTGCTGAGCGCCAACCAGCGGCATATTAAAAATAATCAGCAATGCTTTAATTTCATGGGAAGAAGATTTAACAGTTGTTCTACCCATTTCAGAATCTTTGATTCTTAATGATTTAATTAGCAAAAGGACCAAGTCAAGCTAGGCCAAGTCCCACTCACTCACCAACAACACAACAACTCACTTAGTCAAAATCAAAGCGCTAATCCGCCTATTAAACCAGAATTAGAATGGTAGAGAGGGAGTTTTTTTAATTTGCAATATTTTATTACATTTTTATTGTCCGGCGTGTTTGATTGGTTTATATTGCTAGTTCGCTATTCGGAGAAATGCTCTTTTATTCTTGTCTGAATATGTGGTACATATTAATAATACGGCAAATGATTTGAGAATATTTAATTATGTTGAGAGACATTATATAATTCACAACTCTAAATTGGAAATGCTTTGTTTATTAAATTTGATCAACTACTATACATGTGATAAGGTTCGCTCAATAGAAAATTGGTGCTGTTTTTGTCGATCCAATGGTTCGAATGAGCTTGCAGATTCTAAATCCAAATTAATATTGCAAACACGTGGTTAAGGTTACATGAAGGATTTATTTATTTGCCTTGGAGACTTGCCGTAAAATCTTGGGTTCTTCCAGATGAAAACATCTGGTTACACTAATCCAGACGCAATCATTAACATTTGAAGATACATGAAGAAGCTTGCCATTTCCACTCACCTATCCTATTTTCCCACCCACCTTATCTTCCCACCTACTATGTAAATTTGAAAAAACACAATTCTATCTTTCCACCCACCATTATTCCTAAAACATCATTAAATTATTAATTCAAGCAAATTCTCTTTTAAGTTAAAGAGGTCTGTTAATGGGAGATAGGATGGTAGAGAAGGTGCAATAATGGGAGATAGGAAATTTGAAGAATATAGTTACAAGGTTTGATATTTTTGATTTTGATATTTTTAACTTTTTTTATTTTAAGGTTGAGGCAATTGTTTTGGTTTTTAATCCTTTTCTCTAAGTCCTTAGAAGTCTTTTCATAAATGAATAAATTTATTTTAAAATTTTTTAAAGATAGAGTCCTTGGAAAATGAACCTCCTTGTAAAAAGAGCACTCTACATGAAACTTGTAGTGAATATGACATGCTGGTCTCAAGTCATTAGTATTTATTGCTCAAGACCATTTGGTCTTAATCTGTAAAATATTAGATGGCTGAAAGGATTGAAGAGCAATTTGACAATTGAAGTCCAAAAACAAAAAAAATCAACTTTTCCAGATTTGGGTTCAGAGCTCCAATTTGAATTCACAATAAGTAATTTTTCCAAAAATGATGACGAGACAAGCGCAACTTGCCGCTTTTTCTATAACATATGGGATTATTATGCCGAATTCTAGCATATACTAGGTCAAAACTGTGTTTTAAGTTTGATAGTATTTTCTAAATTTTGTTATTAGGCAATGCCAGAATTTGAAGTAATAGTCACTACTAAAAAAAATGTCAATGAGTATGAGTATTGGTGTCCACATGAGTAATCTTCATTTCATTGTTGGACAATCAGTTGCAAGGAGAGAGAAAGAGGGGGAGGGAGGGAGAGAGAGAGAGAGAGAAAAAGAGGAGGGAAGTTGATTATTTTTATTATTTTAATTTATTTAAGGTGAACATTGTTGTTATATTGAGAGTTAAATAGTTGAACTTGTGTCAAGAAATGAAATGAGAGATATGGAGAAGATGTGGTGGGAAATGAAAGCAATAGATCCGGACTCAATTTGGGAATAGCCTTCGGGAAACCCTAATTCTATATAAAATATACACTTTGAAATTTTAATTTCTGTATTGTTCAGTGTACTTTACAATATACATGAATAACTTAAACTAATTGTAATTAATTGAAACTTGTGGCTCATCATTTGCTTCAAAATTGTCTCACGGAATCTAAAGAAATAATTAGAAATGGTGTTCCAAATATTAATCAAATGTCACATTGGCCATTTGTGTGGACCTACCAAACTTTTCTAACAACTCACAGACAGTAAGCCGCACTTCAGTATCCTGGATTCACGAGAACAGATATGGCATGGACATTATTTTCAAGTTAAGATTAATTATATAGTAAGTTGCTGTTGTTGGATGTTGAATATTGTTTGATGATGATTCTATTATTACTAAACTTTCACGCTACTTTCAAACGTCCTTTCACAAAATTTTCTTTGAATTATTTGAGGTCTCTTGACATATGATGACCCAATGAGCCAATAATACCATGCACTACTTTATACTTTTGGTGTTCTTCTTTTTAGCATTGATACAAAGTTACTTTAAACATTTTATGAAGTGATTAAGAGTATATTCAAGAGCATTATCCACGCACATGAAGTCCTAGCTTCTAATTCCCCCTCTCTTTCAATATCGCTTGTATCAAAAAATACTTTATTTTAATTGAATAAAAAAACACATTGGATAATGAAGGATTCCCCCTAATTAAAAGAAAAACCCTATATTTCAGTTTTTTGTACTAAACTTTTTTCGTTGATATATTGTTTAAAAAAATTCTCGAATAATGAAGGATTTATGAGATAAAAGGATATTTTTATAATCTCTCTTTATCTCCTCTGTTCTTTTTGGTATGATATTATTTAAATTTTGATAAAATTATACGATTTTATTCTTGGTTTGGTTTATGTAGATAACGTGCATTTTATTCTAGGAGGTGAAATATATTTTTCTTTAGAAAATATTTAAGGGTTGAGGTCCTATTCTTAAGTATCTAGTTTAGAATATTATTTTCCAATTGATCCAAAATGACATAATTAATAAATTAATACGATTTTTGGTGGGATTAGTTTCCATTCCCATGACACAATTAATTAAACAAATCAAGTTAAGAGTTTACTTTAGTCATAAAATAAGGTTAAGATCAATTAAAATCGACGGCAAATCCATGACACAATTAGATTCCCTCCAAATTAGGGTTTAACCATTTATTACCGTTATAAATCACATCCACCCAAAAAAAAAAAAAAACCCAAAAGATACATTCTATCTTTGTTTGTTTGTTTTTTAAAGCCCTTCCAAGATCTAGGAAATCGACAGCCTCACATTTTCACCCTCTAAAATCATAATGTGCCCTAAACCACTAAATTAAGAAGAGACATAAGTCACATAACACCTATATATGACGGCCCTACCTTCATCCAAATCTTACCTTCCGGCCCCTTACCCAAATTATTATTTTTTGCTGAAATTCCCTAACTAGACATATCAACTAACAAAGTACACAATTATTATCGTTTTGGAAAGAAAGTACACTACAGATGCAAATATTCTTTCTGGACACCGTTACTTTTAGTAATTAAAATTGGTACTCCTTTTAATTAGTGGCAGTAACCGACCAACTATCATTGACCGACACTGATACAGCCCGGAACCGATACCCGTGACGGCTTCAATTTACCCATATTGAAGCCTCTCCCTTACTTATCGGATATGTGAGTTCAGTTTCGGGTTCCTCTAGTTTTAATTACCTTTCATCGCATATTTATTAATCCTAAATCGAATTAGGGAATTGAATTGAGGATGAATAGAATTGAAGAAGAATTAAATTCTAATTCCTTATGCATATGAAATTGGGGTAAAGTCACTAATTACTAAAATGTCCTCATGTTTTGGTTAAAGTAAATGGCATATTTGTAATTTTGAAAATTATGTGAGGATATAATGGGAAAGATGAATTCCTAATCCTTGTACTAGGATTAATCAATACCACCTCTTATTCATGAATTGAATTCCTCTACAAATTAGAAATTGAAAATTCCTAATTTTGTGCTGGCTTGCTACTTTTCAATCCTTAATATGAAAGGAAACACATCAAATTCTCCATAGGGCAAATTTAATTCCCTAATGAGGATTTTATTCCCTGAATTAGGAAAATATGCCATTAGTTAACTAAAGATTCCCATGTTGATATTTATTTTCCAATATCCACATACCTGCCACGTGTACCAAAGTAGCTCCAATTTTGACTGTTCCCGTGATTCAGTCAAGGCTTGCAACGAGGCTGGAAGTTGTCAACAAAATCCAACCCACCCAGCAGCCTCATCATGCGCCAAAACCGCTTCCCACGTTTTTTCTTCAATTAGTTAAATTTACCCGCTATTAAACGTAACGGCGAAAAAAATTGCATGAGATAATTTATGGTAAAAAATAAAGATCATAAGTATATAAAGCTAAGTAAATGTAGGCTAGGGCTGCCCTTTTGCATCTGAGCTTGATATTTCTATAAACAAATAAATAAATAAATAAACAAACCCAGAAATTTAATGGATGCACTAGATTGATCACAAATCACTGAAATTGCTAACTTTGCAATACATAATCCCAAGTTACATTCGAATTATTACCATTGCAAGATCAAAACTCCTCATCGGGAATTTCAAATTCCAAAAATTTTAAGAAGGAAAGAAATAAAATTATTAGTTTTTTTTTCAGTGTTAATTTAATTATTTTTTGTTTTACAAGAGAAATATAATTAACCTCTGTACACAGGCGACCGCTCGGAACCAATCTTCGAAATTTTGGAATGCCGAAAGGCCTTGATCGGACTCGGAAAATACCAGCCCCTACCCTTCGCAGGCGGTCTCTCGCCTGCTGCAGCGCCGGAATTGGACGACATCATCGGTACGGCCACCGACCTCGATTTCCTCATCATATTCCTCCTCATCGCAGCATCTGCGTCTTCTACTTCCTCTATTTCTCCCACTACTTTCTTCTCTCGGTGTCGTTTTGTGTTCTCCATTTGCCTCGCTTCTCTTGCTCCTCCGAGATGACCGAAACATCGACGACCAAAACGACGGCGTTTTCGTCCGACCGCCGCCGCTATCCGGCTCGCTCCGGTTGAAATCCACATGGCCGATTCCGCCGCCGCCGACGAACCTCGACCTCGAACGCAGAAACGGGATCGCCACCGATCGGGACCGCCGGAATGACGGCTCGCTCTCGAGAAGCTTCCCGACGCGGACGCCGTCGCCGCCGGTAAACCGGGAGGAGGACGACGACGAGGAAGAAGACGACGTCGTCGCCGTAGCGCTACATCCGCAGGGGCGCACGTTAGCGCAGTCGGGGCAGAGGATGACGAGGCGCTCGCGGAGGCAGACGGGGCAGATTCCGCTCTGCGGCGCTTGGAGGGGTGTTTTGGACATTTCCACACCTCCTCTTCGTCCACGTAAACCGCCGCCATTTCTGGTTGTGAGATTCTTGCTTTGCTTTCTCTCTCTCTCTCTCTACTTTCTCTCCTCTCTACTTTCTCTCTCTCGGTTTGCGTGGTTTTGCTTCTTCTTATGTGTGCCTCTCTCTGTGGCTTCGTTTTGGCTGAGGTTTATAAAAGGTGGGGTTTGATTGGGGGAGACAACTTACCGCGGTTAATATTTTAACCCGGGTTAAGGTAATTCCGTGTTATGGCGTCGATTGGTAAACCTTGGTGGACGGAACGCCCGCGTTTTGAGCTTTAAATGGAACCGGTAGACATAGAGGTAGAGGTATTGAAATGGGAGTCTCCATGTTGTCAAAGCTGCCCTCCACTCTTGACTTATTTACGGAAACGCCATGTGGCAGTTCACACGTGCAACATGGGGAGTGAAATGTAAAATGGGACTGGTCGTAAGCCGACAACTGCATTGTGGGTCCCATTGGGTAGAAAAGATGAATTGATTATTTGCGAAGTAAGTATCTTTGTAGTAGGTGTGTATCGACCTTTTGAGTCGAGCAATTCTTTTCCTCATAAAGTATGTGTTACTAGAATTTTTGACCAAGGGGATGCTAATTGACTTTGTAAAACAACTAAGTCAAAATTATCCCATCATTTCTACTTTAATCTATGAATATTATCGTGTAGAGAGTAGAAGGGCTTTAGCAAAAAGATCAGTGGAGGTACAAGTTTCCATGTTTATTTAGAGATATTATTGAACTATATGGAAAAAAAAATCACTATCTTGCAATCTTTCTTTTGATTGTAATTGGGGAGGGAATTAATAAATAAAGTAAAGAGACAGCATTTCAAGGGGATGTCAAATTCAATGCTGAGGCCAAAAATCAGTTGAAAACGAACGATAAAAATGTCCTCCAAATTGATGCCACAAAGTTGAGGCGTTATTTCTTTCATTATGACTTTTTAAACCAAATGACCCACCAAACATTCTTTGGGCTTTGTTACTGTCACTGCTTTTTATTTTTAATTGTTAAAAAGTCACTTTCAATAATTTACTATTATTTTATTATAATTTGCTCTTTCTTTAGTTACTTTCACTTTATTTACTGCTTATTTTATTAAATACAAAAGATATGTGGGTTGTAATGAAGTATTTTCAAGAGAAGAGGCAAAAGAGTAAGTAAACTTCAGTTGCCTTGTCACATCATTATATTTGACAAAATATAAATACTTTCCCCAACAAGTCAATATTGCCTACTTCAAAGTGAAGAGGTATATTGGGTCTCATTTATTTTTTTTTAATAATAAAATATCATCTCCACTCTCTCACATACTTTTTATAAAAATAAAATAATAAATATAAAAGATAAAAATAAATAATATAATAGTGATTTGTACACTTGCATTGCCTAGGCCCTTGAGTGACCAATTTTTTTATTAGGCAAATTGGTAAGCAACATGCCACCTATGTTGTTATAGTACAATTTTCCCTATTTCATTTGCATACTACCTTGGAGATGGTCATGTCAAATTGCCACATAAGCCATCAAATTTCAATTCTGATATTTTCCATTTGACATATCCTTTTTTTGTTGTTGGAACATTTGACATATCCTTGTAGATGCTCTAAAAGGGAGATGTCAAATATCAAACATTAAATTTGAATTTAATGGCTTATGTGGCAATTTGACATATAATTGAATTTACATTCCACCCGACATATCAAATTAAAATATTATTTTATTATATAGCGTTTATTAGTTTATTACTTTATAGGCACAATAATTGGGAAATAATAATAAAATACTAAAATAATCACAAAGTCAAACAACCAAAAATCACAAGAGTAGAGAGAAATGTTATTCCACGCATTTAACATTTTAGGTTGGAGTGAGTCTCAATTATTTTTTTTCTACATGCTAAAAGTGCCACGTTGCATTTAACGTCTCCCTTGGAGATGCTATTAGTTCTTATAAAGTTCTTGCCATATATTTAAGCATAAAAAAAAAAATTAGTTCTTATAATGTTTTTATATATTTAAGAACTAATAACTACTCTTGCGAACTATTAAGTCTCTCAGGGTTGCGATAGAGAAACCCTCCCTCTTCTCCTCCTTGCCAACAACCAACCTTTCCTAAGCTAAGGGAGGTGGCCAGTGCCTTTCCTCCCCTTTGCCCATCTTCTCCCTTCCTATCCTCTTCTCCAATCTATTTCCCTCCCTCTCATCCTCTCTTTCCACTTTATCGGGGGCTTTCCCTGCCCCTTCTCCCGTCCTCCTCCTCCTCCAGATCTACTTAGATCTTGGGGTTTTAGCCTCGACCTATATGGATCTAGGTTTGTTTGTGCGTTTGTTTTGTTTTGTTGTTTTTGCAGTGTTGTAAGGTTCTTATTTGAACCAATATTGTATTTTGGCTCTTCTCTAAACCAACAAACCCTTGTAATATTAATTAGATTCTAGGTTAGAATCAGTGTGGGTTGAAGAGCTTCCATGTCTCCTCGTCTGGAGTTCAAAGGTAAAATCATTTGCATTGTTCACATGGATTAATCCATATTCACTTGGATTGATCCGACGTGCATTCCTGCATGCCGCCCGTATTCACTTGGATTAATCCATTCCCACTTGTATTAATCCATGCTGCGTCCGTTTTCATGCCGTTGGCAGATTTCCTTTATTCCTGCCTTCCTTTTTTCCTTGTTGAAGGTTTCCTCCTTAGCTCAACGGGTGTGTGTGTGGAGTTTGGTTAATTTGTGTGTGGAGACATAATATTTTGTAGGGAGCATGCTTTTGTTTATTTAAATAACCCATACTCTTTCTCCTTACAAATTGTTTTCTTGTCTCCACCTTTTTAAAGTGATGGGATTCTGTGTTTTTTTTATTGATTCTTCTCTTTGTTCAATTGTCATGTGCGGCTCCTCTCTGGTTTTAAAGAAACACACCCATGCTTTTTATATCATTGTGTTGAAGAGTCCTTGTGCATGTGTGTCTCTAACAAAAGCATGGGCTGTTTGGTATTGTTCTATCCCATGCTTATTTCTTGAAGAATCCAATCGCTCTTTGCCTTCTAGGAAGTTTGCTTTTGTTTTTTAATAACCCATATCATTTCTTACAAAAACAAAAGCTGTTTGTCTCCCACCTTTTTAAAGTGATGGGATCTTTTCCTATTATTTGTTCTTCTTGTGAAGAAGCCACTTACGGCTATTGTTGGTTCCCAAATACACCCATGCTCTTTATGTCCTTCTCCATAATGTTGTCAGTCAACTTGGTCTCCAAATTGATCCAAGTTATTCCTTATTCCCCCTTGTGTCTTGAGCCGGTCCTTGGTCAAGTTGTTGGATATGTGGCTTTAAACAAACAAGTGTGTTTAATGTCATCTCTATATATATTCTATACCTATCGGCTGGAGATGGGAGGACTTGTGTTTTGAAACGGTTTTTGCTTCTCATTTCTTATCCTTTGAAAAACCATTTCTAAGTTCCTCAAGAACCACTCATGCTAGTCATGTGAAAACAGGAAATCTGCATCTTCCGATGTAGAAGGGTTCTATGTTTTTGAAATGTTTTTATATCTGCTTTTGAGCTTTCAAAAACTATTTTATTTTTCAGCCATTGTTAATTACTTGAGAGTATGAGTATGATTGCATACACATTAATTTCCTCCAAGTAAATTTACATTGATTTTGGCTCAATGTTTGTTTCATTGTTGTTTTGATTGATTTAAACTATTTGCTTCAAGTTCATTACTTCTAGTTTAATCATCACAACACTTAGGTTTCTTTTGTCTAGCTCAATCATACTTTGTGATTGAGATAGATGAATATGTGAAACCATAACTCACTACATACATCAAATTACATGCAACTAGAGCTTGGTGCTCTTGGGAGGATTTGCTGCCTAAGAAACAAAGAAATGGTGCTTGCTGGAAGGATGATTGAAGCTGCCTATAGGTGATAGATTGAGTTTTGTCTTCCTTCATTTCTTGTATTTCTTAATGAGTGGATTGAATCTCTCCTAGCTTGGTGCTTCCAGGTTTTGACCCACTTGGGTTTTCTGGGTTAACAAATCTGTGTGTATGTGTTTACTCTTGTTGTCATTGTTGTACTTGCTGCATATTGTTCAAATCACATCAGTACACTAACATGGATTAATACGACATTGCACTGTATTCATCCAAAATCACAAGAGTTTCTGTTTGGATTAATTCGTGGTGTTGTCTGTTAATCCAGCTTCCGCATTTTACTCTTAGTTGGGCTTAAATTTTTCAATTTGGTAGGTCTTTGACCTTTAGCCTACTTCACCCCCCCTTTGTAGGATTTTAGAGCCTAGGGCCTGGTTTTACAAGTGTTCTAGGTAGTTGGTGTTGTCTCTCTCCGTTCGGTGACAATAGTGTTGCTGGATTGAGTCTCTTTTTGGGAGAGTTGTGATACCTGGTGGCTGATGTTTTGTCTTCTTCAACAGCGACGGCAACAACGACGTTAGTGGTAGTTGTTGGGATGTGGTGGTGTGCCCTTGCAGTTTTGTCTTCGGTTTTAGGGCTTGTTTGTTGTCCTTTTCCATTGCTATGTTGCTCCTTTGCAGCTCATCTCTGCTATATGCCGCGCGAAGACCTATGTTTGGTCATAGGAGTTTTCTTTGTTAGATTCTAAGTTGAGTTAGGGTGCTTTTCAAGGGCCATTCTTGTTATTATTTTTGTGCTCTTCCTCCGTGTGGTCTCCTAGGTTTCTATCCTTAGTGTGTTTTTGTAGTTCGTGGGCTGTTAAAGGACTATGAGTTTTTCTAATAGAAGGCTTCTTTTGATAGTTGGGATGCAATGCGGTTCTCTTTATGGGTCTATTGTGTTGGTGCTTAGTTGGTTTTTTTTTTGTTTTTTTGTTTTATTTTATGTTCTTGTAATTGTCTTTTGTGGCATGGGGTTTGTCCCAAGTGGTTTTCCTAGGAATGTTTTAAGGGAGTTTCACTAAAATACCCAAAATGAGGGCTGAAATTATAAAAATACCCAACACCTAAAACACTTTATAAACATACCCAAAACCCATCATTACACACACTCAAAACCCATTTATAAACATACCCAAAAAATATACAATTGTTGATTGTGGGGTTGATTTTGGGTATGTTTCTATGTTTAAATAGTGCTTGGGTATTTTTATAAATACATGTCTAGGATTGGGTATTTTTATAAATATCTAATGTTTTAATGAGGCTACTGTACTCATGCCAATCTTTGTATGCCGTTGTGGCTTATAAATGAAATCTTCTTCTCAAAAAAGAACTAATAAATTCTTAGTTCTTAGAATGTTCTTTCAATATATTTAAGCATAAAAAAGGGGGGGGGGGGGGGGGGGGGGGGTTAAATACTCTTTTGGTCACTAGGTTTTATACGAAAATTCAATTTAATAACTGAAGAAAAAAATTTAGCCAAATTGGTCACTATATTTCCCAAAGTTTACAATTTATAAACATTATGTTATCTCCCTTAAGTGCAGTTTTTATTTTTATTTTTTTAGGAAGCACCTTTAGTCTTCTTCCTCTAACTCAAAGAGTTAAGGTATATTGCGATATTAGGGTGTAAACACTAAAATCCTACAACAAACGAGACTAGAACACGTGTACAAAGTAGTATTTATATTAATGAATTTTAGGGTTACAATCTTTGTATAAAATCCTTTGATTCGAATCTCCAAAGTGTTTAGAGAAAATTTGTGATTGATACAACGGTCATAGAGATCAAATGGGTAGCACAAGGTTTGTTTAGTGATTGGATTTTCTAGGGTGGAGGAACCGACACCTATTTATTGTGCTTGGTAGCTCTTCCAAAGTGGGGTGAAGAATGCAGAGAGTTTTTTTATTCTTCTGAGGGCTTTGTTTGTCTAAGCCCCTTTCCTTTGTCTTGAGGCCTCCTATTTATAGGCTCCTACAGGATTCTTGATCTAAATGGCTTTCCTTCTTTAGGACATTGCTTTGTGGGATTTTGATTTTATTTAAAATCAATTCCGATAATTTGGAAATTTAACTAAATTATCTTCAATTGATCGACTTGATTAATATTTGATTTAAATCAAAGTCAATCACAGAAGATTCTTCCCTTTAATTTTGTCTTCAATTTGAACCATTTGATGCACTTCGCCGATGTCGACATGTGTCACCTTTTACAACTAATCCAATTTTGATGAGTCGTATGCCACATGGGTGAATCATGAGGCCCACAATTTAATGCACAAAACTTTATTTATTTTCTTATTTAGTGGAATTTTAATTCGCCAAAATTTCTTTGTCTACAAATTAGCCCACTTCACGATGCACTGGAGATATGTGCTTGTCACATGTAGGAGGTGTAGCTTAAACCATGTATCCTTCAAGATATTATTCATCTTTTGGGTATGTAGATTCCCCAATTAGATCTGCAAGATCCAACATTCTCCCGCCTTTATGCATAAACAATTTAATACTTGTGCGGCTCCATGTGGGCAAGTAACTTGATATTGCCTTGAATATCTATAAGACTCAATAAATATCCGGTTAAAATCTTCCGAGTGAAAGTTACACAATCTTTCCTAAACTAAAATCTTCAGGCATGCAAGGAATAGGAAATCCTAGCACCACCAGAAGCTTTGATGGCCTTTGGTATCTTTAAATTGTGTTGCACTTACGGATATTGAGATTAACCAAATTGAACAACAAAGACTTCTCCTCTTGTCAACAAGAAGGTCCCACGGATTTGAGTTACTTGCACCATTTGAATTCATTTGGCAATCAAAGTGGTGAGACTTGGCCTTCTTTTTCTTTCAATCAAAGACGTCTGTACTTCTTAATATATATATCTATGTACACTTATATATTTATTTGCATGACATGAATGCTCCTGTTGCGTGCGCCTTTTTGTTTTGTTTTTTGTTTCTTTCTTTTTGGGCCTGCGTATGTTTCTCTCTAGCCACATATCCCCAAATACATATTGAACCCACTTTTGTTTTATGTTGTTGCTATGTATGTGTGATGATATCACCTAGCTTTGACTTTGTCATATATGATATTAAGTTTATGACATCGAATTTTTTATGTCTCTTTTTATTTTATTTTTTATTATATTTATTTTTTTAAGGCAATGTGAAAGTAAATGAAGAACGTAGATGTACTATAACGTTAAGGTTTGATCCATCTCTCGATTTGTATGATAACCCGCTCAAGCACTTAGGCTTTACGTAGTGAAGAACGAGCAAGAATGTAGACGCCCTATACCACTTGAGTTTGATCCATCTCTTCGATTTGGTGATAACCGTTCAAGTGCTTAGGCTTTACGTAGTGGAGAATGAGTGAAGAATGCAGACATCTTATAGCGCTTGGTTTTGATCCATCTCTCCGACTTGGTGATAACCCGCTCAAGCGCTTAGGATTTACATAGTGGAGGATGAGTGAAGATTGCTTCTTATGGCATTCCATCTTTATCAGGATCCCTAAGTTTGTACAAGTAAGCACTTCTCCTTGACTGTTCTAGTTTCTTTTCCATTGTCCAACTATGAACTCATTAGCCTGATACCTAATATCGTTTCATGTCGTTCACCTTATAAAGATGGCCTTCTTCAAATGTTTCAAGAAAGGCATTGTCACTATTCTTGTGGATGAAAATGATACCCGGGATGAAGGTACCACATTGCTTGTAGGTGCGCCCATCCTAGCTTCGAAGGTATCTGAGGTGGACAATTCTCTCAATATCCCGTCTTGGCCTCAAGAGGTGTTTTGTCAACTGAGCTACTTCAAAAAAATCCAAGTCTACGAATAGGGACCTTCACTCCACCGTTTTACAATTAAAGTCCTTGCATCATGCAGAGACCACTTCGTTAAGGGCATTTGAACTTCTTATTCACCGAGTCCACAATGGAGCAATGAGTTGGAGTTCTGCTTCTCCCAACAACCAGTGAATCTACATTTACCGAGTATTACTGGGAATGGCTTGAAGATGTGCTAAGTAGAAAATGCTCAGGTTCTTAAGAGTGTCGGTCTGTATAATGCTATATTCGCCTCATTATTTAGCTACAATCGGCATGCTCCAGTCATCTGAGTCTTTTGTGAGTACTGGTGTCCAGCTGACAAATACTCTTCATACATCGCAAGGGGAAATGTCTATTTCCCTTTAGAATCTTTATGAAATCAACGATCTTTCTATTACATGCTGATTTTATGATGAGATTATTCTTAGTGCTAAGAGTCTTAACAGAAAAAGACTAGAGAGGCTTGTCTTATATCCCACACATTTGCCGCTATTTGTTCTTAGCATACCACAAAATTTTATGAGATGCTAAAAGAAAATCTGGAGTAAGGATGACTGCTTGGATAAACTACTGGTATCGGGGGGCCATTCAAATACAAAAGGCATTCGTGGAAAAACATATGGGACAAGTCGCAAAAGCCAAAGGAAGCTCTTGATCGTTGGCATTATTGCAGTGACACCGAAACGCATTAAAGGGGGAGGAAGAGGTTTTTGAAGATTTGGGTATAACTGATGAAGATATGGAAAGATCATATTTGGTTGCCTTCCTTACTTGCTGGTATGAAAATTTGTATTTCCCAAGGACAATGTTACTTTGATCAGACCTGGGGGTTTTCAAAGTTGCCAGTCAAATGGCGCAAGGTGTACCATTAGGCTAGCATTTACAAGAGGCTGAAAGATATTTCTAGTGCAGATGATCTAGGGAATTGTGCAATTGTTCTTCCTTTCCATTATGTATATGGGTGGTTGGGCAAATACTGCAACACATACTTTTCGTCTTCATCTTCTGAGAAGTCTACTCTTATCATGGCAAGGTTCTAGGAAGACTTTCGAAGAAATATTTTGAAGATTCAACAGCTCGAGCTTTGTTCCAAACTTGTGATAAAGTGGAGATGAGCCGCCTAGCAACAGTGTTTTAGAATACAAATGATTGGCTGATGAAGACCATATTCCCAAAGAAGACTTTGCATATTTGATATGCGTTCATTCAGGATATGTTTCTCTACAACTGGGAAACTACCGAGTCATCCAACCTTATAGCCCGCATCGGTTCAATATACAGTTCTACTATGTGCAATATACGTCGAGAAAACTTAAAGATGACATCCAGAACGAGACTCTACTATCAGTGTATTCACATTGTGTTATGAATTTTAGACAACCTGAAAAATGGAGACTATAAAGATTATTCTAAACACAAATTATATTCGCAAGTGCACAAGGTCAATCGTAATATAGTATGGCAAATACGAGGTCATTCCTACGAGGATTGAGTTCAACTTCCAATTAGTCTAACCTAATTTACTTCACAAAATACTTTAACTACTCTAATTATACAAACAAGAAATTAAACACATAGCATACTCACGTAAACACAAAAGGGATTTTTGAAAGAATGATTTAATTAACAACAAAATTAAAAGACAAAACAAGTAGAAAGTCACAAAACACAAGGATGAGAGATTCAAATTGATAAAAGCACTAGGAAAATGAATTCACCACTAGTAATCCAATCTAGCCCCTTATTAACCTACCTATTAACTAACCATTTGATGTCGCTGCTTAGTTTTCCTTTTTCATGAATTACCTATGGTATTTAGGCTAACTTGTATATTCCTACATGCAATTCGCCTATGGTATTTAAGTCAAATATCAACACATAGAAACTCATTAAGATCAGTGAAAACCTCCAACAAGCATGTAAACCCTAGGAGTATGGTATTTACCCTAAACGAATTACAAATCCTTATCACAAGAAGCAAGCCTCAAATTAAGTATGATATTTACTCTAATTTTCATCCGATTAACTCAATTAAAAGTCTAGATGGTGATCAAGCATCAAGATAATCAACTAAGTTATTAAGCACAGTGGTTAAGAATTCAACATCAAACGGCAATCCATAGATAGGTAAAATAAGAAAACCAAATTATCATACGAGGGCTATATCATGCCCTAGCAAAAAGAAAATTAGTTACACATAATCATAGAATTCGACATAATTCCAACAAGCTACTTGGAGACTAGTAAATTTGTTTTTTTCTCTGCCTCTGCCAAAGAGCTCGATTGAGAGAAATCAATCAAAGATAGAAGAGGTTAAAATCAATCGCCAGAAAATCCAAATTAGGGGCTGGGTAATCTAGGTTTCGATTATGTTGGTTCTGGGCATAGTTATACTTAAGTAGGTTGCAAAGTAGAAGAACAAAAATTTGAATTTACTTCTTGCAAAATTTTATTAAAATGTTGGATACAAATTAAACCTTACTTTAAAGACAAAATTTCTAGGGTAGAAGATTGCCAAAAGCAAGCTAATACATCTAAGTAAGGCGGCATCAAGTGGCTAAAAATAATTACATCCTCATCCCTGTTTCAACATACCATATCAGAGAGAGCCTTGATATCTACCTTCCCTTGATATACACTTAAGAATTGAGGTACTTCGCGAGATATCTGTTCACAAATATCTCCAGGAACCTTCTACGTATGTGTTTCAGCAGAGAACCCAGACTCAAGTTCTCATGTATGAGACCTTTCAACAGCATAACTTTAACAACAGAGCACCTTAGGATAAGATAAATTGAACCAAATTGGGGGCTGGGGTTTTGGAAGAGATTTTTCGGCAGTTGTCTTGGCTTGGTATTGTTGGGGTAGGGTGGGCTAAGGCATAGGAGGAAGAAACAGGGAGAGAGAAGAAGAGACGAGGAGATAGAGAGAAGGTTCGCAAAGGGGAACTAGGTAATCTGGGGTGCAAGGAATCGCGTGGCTAACAAGTGACATCTAGACAGAAAATTGGATGAAATTGCATGAAAACTAACGATAGGGGGGCTAAATTGACCATTTAAAATAATCTAAGGGCTAGATTGGCTGAAAAATAATTCAGGGTGGAGATTTTGATAGTCAATATAGTTCAAGGGGTATTTGGAGTTTACCCTAAGCAAAAACATAAGGAAAAAATAATAAAACTTAACCAATTGCGGTACTCTTCCGCGTCTCCAATTTCTCCTAGTCTTTGCATGACTCCAAAAGAGTTGTTCCTCGTGTTAAATAAAACACCACACGTCTATTCCTACCCTAGCTGGGATTTTACAGTAGCCCAAAAATAAAGAAAAACCTAATTAAAACATAAATTCAAAATGGGTAAGTAATTGACTCATCTTCCTATTTTGACTAGGATAACACGTCAGTTACTTTGCACGCATGTTTGGGGTCGTTCCTCCTCCAAGAAAATTCAGAAAAAATATGTAAACTGTAGGCCTTTGTCTTATCTTTCCAGCCATATATTCCACACCTTGAGGAAAAATCAGGAAAGTCTTCAAATAATCATTCTTCCACAGCAGTACAGTTTTGATTGGATTGCAACTTATGCTGACTTAACTTCAAAGACTGCTCTTATTCTCTGCTCCAAAAATTCTAGCAAAATTCCACAATCATCTTCAAGATCTTAGAGCTTTCATCTCCAACTAGTCTTGTACTAAAACTCCACCAAAAATTCATATTTCCGTTGAAAACCAATTACTTGCTCTAGAAAGCTGAAAATTGAGAAAAATAAAGTAATAAGTCCTTTTTTAAATCAAATTCTCCTACAAGAACTAAGTGTAAAGAGTACATAAGTGTGTAAATTTATGGACTTATCACATTGGAAGTCATGATTAAATGTTGGCACTGCATCTATAATAACACTACCTGCTAAGGACAATATCCGGAATTTGATGTCACCTATGATTATGTTGTTTGGTGGTCAAAGGTGCATCACTTTGAATCAACAAAGTTAAAGACAGTTCAACTTGAGGCAAGTTGTCGCGCCACTCTCAGCCGAAATCTTTTAAGTCTCAAGACAACAGAACTTTAGTTCATAAAAACCCATACATGGTAAAATGCACATAGCTCATCTAGAAGTTGAAGGTAGTTCTACTACTCCTATGCCTCGAGTTCAATACCCACCTCCAGTTGATGTTCCTCTAACTCGGGTCCCTAATGATTTAGGAGAAACAGAAAGTATAGCAGATTCACATGAAGATTTCGTTCTCCTCGATCAACGAATTCGCAAGTTGAAGCGAGGACATATAAGTAGCAATGAAGATAGTGAAGTCAACTTCAGGCATAAGAAGACAAGTGTCATATCTCTCTATTGCGACCTGGACATGGCATACCCACTCGATGACACATTTTTTTGTGACGTGCCTACTGTTTCCCAACCATTTCTAATAGACGATGTATGTAATTTATTTCACTTTGATCCCTTTTTTTATATTTATTTATTTATTATCTTTTTTTTAATAGGGAGAAATCGTACATCATGTTCCTACTGTGTTCGAGCTTGTACCATTTAATCCTTTGCCTATTGAAAGGGTAAATGATACTTTGCACTGTTAAGTGGTTCTGGTGTTAGCCTAAGAGGTATATTCAAATTTTTGTCACGATCCATGTTTAGAAATCTTGGAGTCTACTTGCTTAACCATTATTCATCGATCAATGTAGGCTCGCTTGAGCAACAACATTTATCAAAGTCGGCTAATCAAGCATCTACCTCTGAAATGTCATGTGGGGAACCCAAATTAGGTGTTGTAGACAAAACCCTTCGCAAAGTAGTTTCTGTGTTAGGAAACCAAAAAAAAAAAAAGCATAACCTTTAAGGCTTTATTCAAAGATGAGCTTGGCAAGTTGTTGACTACCCTTGACAATGTAGGGGCAGATGTCTCATCTCTACGAGCTATAATCAATGCACTTATGGTGACTGCAATTGACTATTATTCAAAGCGATCGTTTAACTGTTGTTGACTCTTCACTTTCTATCGCTTTGGCTTTACAACAAGCTGTAGAGGTTCATCAGTTTTCGTACTTGAGTCTATTAAGTCTATCAACACGCACATGGAGGAGTTGAAGAGAGAACAAGAACAATTGGAGTTAAGACTGCGTCAACTAAACGAATCACTTTCGAAGAATGATGCACAACTTTCACATCATCATGGTGAGGTTACTCGCTTCGAGAGAGGATAAGATTGGCAGTCGAAGGAACTCCTGGATTGTCAACTGCGATGCTGAGGCTTTAGATGCATTACGAGTTTCTTTTGAGACATTACGTAACGGCTTTAGAGACTTGTCTTGGGAATATAAAATTTTTTGTTGTTGTAAATTTTCTTTGCTTCGTTCATATTTCCTTTTGAACTTATCAAAGTATTGATGTATACTAGTTAACTTTCATAATGAAGTAAAATCATTTTCTTATTTCATTATTTCTTTCAAATGGTTCGAGCTGATAGAGAAACCCTTGTTTTTATTTTGATGTGACTGAACTTGGAGTTATTTGTCCAAGCTGCCTACATACCCTTGATGAAAAGGGATCAAGTCATCACGTAGTTCAAAGGAATTTTCTATTTGTGCCCTATCTTTTCCTTCAGCCGCCCTTTTGGGTTTTCAAATCAACGGACATTAATATGCTCTAACTTTTGGTTGAATTACCCTTTCGGGTTTTCAATCCAACGAGCCCTTTTTTGTTTTGTTTTGTTTTTTTTTAAATGTTGGTGTCATACACAGTTTAGGCTAATGCGGGCTAGGAGCTTGGTATTCACTTCATGCAAAGTGTCGTTTCAAGAACTTTCCATTGATGGGGTCAACTCTTAAGCCGTCCTGGGCCACAATCTTATAAGCGCCACTTGTGTATACTTCTTGTACTGCATAAGGCCCATCCCATTTCGAAGTAAACTTACTTTCGATTTTGTGTGTTGTGATGATAGGTCTACGTAATGCAAGGATGAGATCTCCTACCTGAAAAGATCTAGGGCGGACTTTCTTATTAAAAGCATTCGAAAGCCGAGCTTGATAACACTCTAAGCATTGTTGCGCTTCAAGTCTCTTTTCGTCTTTTGTCTAATGCTTCTAGCTCTTGGAGACGCAGCTTCGCATTTTCTTCATTAGTTAATCCCTCTTATATGGCCATCCTTAATGATGGAATTTGACTTTCTAAAGGCAAGACTCGCTTCCACGCCATATACAAGCGAGTATGGTATAGCTTGAGAGAGAGGCCCGATATGTCTTCCAGGAAGCCCATAATGCTTCATTTATTCTTTCATGCTAGTTTTTGTTAGTTCTCTTAACAACTTTCTTCAACATGTTGCAAAGAGTTTTGTTGAAGACTTCTACAAGACCGTTGGCCGGGCACTCTACATTGAAGAGTTGCGTTGCTTGAAACCAAAATCTTCACATAGTTTATCCATGAAACGGTTCAAGAATGGCTTTCCATTGTCTGTGATTATGTAACGCGACACATTGTACCGATGAATAATGTTTACTTTGATAAAGCTCACTACGTTTTCTTTCTTCACTTCCTTTAGAGGCACAGCTTCTACCCATGTTGAAAAACTAGTCTGTTGCTGCAATGATGTAAGAATGACCGTCAGAAGATTTGGGTGCTATCAATCCCACCACATCAAGACCCCATGCATCAAATAGCCAAGAAGTAATTGTGGGATGCAATGGTGTTGTTTAATTATGTTAACTCGCAAGTGTACGTGCCAATTAGTAGTATAGCAAAACAAATATCAGGTCCAACCCACAAGGACTAAGAAGTTAAAACTAGTTATGTACTTAGATTACCAAATTCAAGAAGTAGGAAGTTAAGTCTAAAACAGAATTTAAAGTGAGAGTGATTGTGATTGTGATTGTGAAAGAAAAGTAATGAACAAACTGAGATTGCAAGCAAAACAAGTAAACAAGTGCAGCAAAGATGGTTTTGAAGATTGAAAAACAGATTTTGGAGACTAGGGCATTTGATTCACCATAACAATTCAATTCCAGGTTATAAAGATTCAAGTGACAAGTCTAATTCAGATTCAAAGATTGATTCTAGCTAATGTATGATTAAGCCATGGTGTCTGGTCCTAACCTTGTATTCCTAATTCCCTAATTTGATCATTTGGTGTCTAACCTAAATTAAGCATTAGGAATCCATTAAGCATAGAAGAACATTTTAAACAACCAAGTATGTATCTAATCCAGATTGTCGAATTCTCATACACACTCTTCCTATTCATAGTTCAATTTGAATTAAAGCATGGTGTCTACTCTTAATTCAAACCAAGATATACAAATCTGAATGGTAGCTAGGCATTCCATCAGCATATAGGCAATTTGGCAAAATGAATAAGAACATGAATCATGAATCAAACTTGAAACTTGAAATTTATAAACCCAGAATATTCATGTTAGGTTACATCAAAGCCCTAGTTATGGATTTAGTTACTCATAATGGAAAAGAGACTTGAACAGAAAAATGAGAAAACATAATGAAAGCAATAAGAGTAGAAAAACCCCTTTTCTGAAGTTCTTGTGGTGTCCAAGGCTTCTCCAAGTGCTTCTCCACTTCTAATGCTTCTTCAAGAGCTTCCCCACTTCTAGAAGGATGTATGAAGGATATGGAGGTGATTTGGGATGAGTTTGAGTGAGTGGTGATGGTTGAGAGAGATGAAATTCGTAGGGAAGTGGAAGAGAGGTTTGCTGGAGTTGTTTTGGTGAGATGGGGCTGTTTAGAGCTTTTGGTTGATTGCTGGAGTGTTTTGGTGATTTGAGAGTGTTTGAGGAGGGCTGGAGTGAATTGTGGGGTTGTGAATCCCAGGATTTGTTGTTTGGGAAAATAATGGAAGTGTTTGAGGGAGGATGGAGTGAAGGATGGCTGAATTGTGGGGTTGTGAATCCCAGGCTTGCACACTTTGAATCTGGAATTGAAGATGTATTTATAGGGGAATGGAGGTGAGAAATCAGAATTGAATATAGCAATCACCTAACACACTTGCATTAGATAATCAGAAATGGTTGTTGCACTTCACCAACAATTCCCACCAGCAGCCATAGGTCATCCTCATGTCAGCATGACCAAGCTTCCATTCAGAAACCAAGAGCTCATCCTCATGCCAGGATGACCAAGCAAGCAATGAGCTCATCTTCCTGCAGCATGATGAACAACTTCTTGGGCTCACGGATTGGGCTTGGATCACACAAATGTCGACTTTAAGATGTCCATTGTGAAGTTCAGAATGTCATTGATCCAACCACACAAGTATTGGCCCAATCCAAGCTCGGATGAAGAAGATAAGTTCGAAATGAACTTCTAACTTAGGCTCCAGCTTTTGCACGTTTTGCACCATTTTACTTCACAAGCCTCAAGTGATACCTAGAGCTCAATGAACTGAATGAAAAACACAAAAGAGGTTAAAAGCACAAGGTTAACTCCAAAACATAACTAAATCATAAGCTATAAGGGTATAAAATGATATACAATTGTGAACCGAACAAATGGCTCCAATGGCTGGTGTATAAAGTTGGCATGGAATTGACATGCCTGACATTGCTTCACATAATCCATGCAATCCTTGACCATAATCGGCCAATAGTAGCCCATCCTCTTTATTTGGAAATGTAGCTTTGGCCCCAATTGATATGCTCCACAAATACGTGAGTGAGCCTCCTTCATTACTTTGGATGCATCTTCTTCTCCCAAGAATCTTAGAAATACACCTTCGAATGAGCGATGATAAAGAATTTCTTTGTAATAAATGAAGCGTGGTGCTCGACGTCGTACCTCTAATTGATGTCTCAAATCATCTAGCAGTTTCCCATGCTCAAGATAATCAATTAAAGGTTGCCTCCAGTTATCAACGTCAATGGAAAACACTACGATAACATTGTTTCCTTCTTGGGATACTTCAAATGCTAATAGTACGATCTAATGGTGGCAAATTGGAAGATTCATTGCTTCATATTTTGTCAACGCCAACGTGGCAGCAAGATTGGCTAAGGCATCTGCCATTTGGTTATCCTTTCTTGGCACATGTTCCAACGTCACTAAGTTAAACTTTTCAAGTAAATGTGTGGCCATTTGGTGGCATGGAATCAAATCATCCTTCCTGAGAGGCTTTTTCATTCAGGCAACTACCTAGGCCTGAGCTGCTATAAAGAGCCAAATGTGTGAAATTGCCCCTTGTGTCTTAGTTCAAGAATCATACCCCAAGAATGCTTCGAAAGGGTAGTTGGGCCTTAAAAAGCACCTTGGTTACCTTCACCAGCAAAACTAATAGTCGCTTACAGATAAATACTTAGCTTGGCATGAGAAGCTTGTGGCATTGAAGCAAAACAATCATGAGTTTAGCATAGAGAGAGAGAGAGAGAGAGAGAGAGGGTTGTGGTTTCCTATGAGAAGCAGGGGTTTAAGGTAAGGGGAGAAGGGATTTCAAGAGGATTAGTTGAGGAGAGAGAGAGAGAGGGGGATGAGGACAATGGGTGTGTTGAGTAACTTTCTGACAGCCTGACGAAAGCTCTATCAAGCTCTGGAATAGCTTGCCATAAGAGAAAATGGGAGGAGATGGAGGAATAGAGTATGAAATTGCAAAGCTTCGGGGATGAAAGATGATGCTTGCTCTCTGGATGTGGGTTAAGATAATGGGTAGAGGATACCCCATTTTATAGCCGCTGGAAGCTCCTCCTTTCCAAAAAAACCCTAATGGTTTCCTTCTAATTTTACTAAGTCTTCCCTTTCATTTCTCTTCTCTCCTTTCAATTCATCCCATTTTGTGAACTCTTCCTCTGTCCAAACACACAAAGACAAGATTTTTGGGAGCTCTAAGGCCTTCCCTCAGCTGCTACATGCTCGAACTCTTATTTTTGGCTACCACCTCACCTTCTTTCCTTCCCTCTTCCATGGCAAGAGCTGGTGGGAGAAAGAAGTTGGTAAGGGCGTTGGTTTGAAGGGTGCCACTTCTCCTACCAACCTGCGCATGCCAATATCCTTTGGTTTTTTGAATCTTCTATCTTGAGGTTTGTTTTTGCCCATGTGCTGGAGCCTCCCAGGAGCTTACATACATAGACATTTTGGCTTTTATCGTGGTCTTTGTTTCTAGCTAAGCGCTAGAGATTGCAGATATTTTCCTTGGTTGCTTGGGCCTCTCTAAAGTGATGGGTTAGCCCATTAAGGGGATTGGCTAATTTCCTAAAGTGATGGGCTATTGTGATGGGCTATTTTATTAAGGTGAAGGACTAATTTTTTTCCTAGAGTATTGAGCTTCCTTTTCTCTCTCTTTTATGCTTACCCACATATTTGGGCACAAAAAATGGGCTTGAGTTTTGGGGCTCCCAAGCGGCCCAAAATTTCCATTTCTCGGCTTATCAATAGGCCTCATGAAAGCTCGTTACCATCCATACCACAACCCACTCAGCAAGCCTCAGGCATTTGAGTGGCTTGGACCCACTTAAGCTTTTAGCGTGGCTAGGTGTAAAATAATGATTTTCCGCTTAGCATGGCATGTCGATTGGTGTGCTCGAATTTTATCGCCTTTGGAAAGGGATATGATGCTCGAGGATAATTAGCATGGGCTATTAGAGCTGGTGCATTTTATAGGCTCATCTCAATTCTTAGCATGATAGGTTATTTATTTAGCATGGCATGTGGACTGTGGCTCGTGCGAGTGTGTGTCGAACTTTTGCGTGCTCCAAGTCGGATCTTTTCTTAATAAGGTGTTGTACTGGGCCAGGAATTTATTGGGCCTCAACACTTCATAACCTCTTCATGGGTCAATAGCTGGTTGATAACTAACATGGAGTCACCATACACTTCTAAGCTTGATATCGTCATCTCTGCGGCTATTTGCAAGCCCATGATCAAAGCTTGGTATTCTGCAATATTGTTTGAGCAAAGCTCACTTAAGCAGAATGAATAGGGCAATACATGCCTCTCGGGTGATACAAAGACTACGTCAGCCTTGCCCCATCTATACAAGCTGATCCATCAAAAAACATCATCCATGCAGGAAACATGTCGACGAAGAAGACTTGTTCGTTGGGTAAGTCATCAAAAATTTCCCAATCTGCTGGAATTGGATGATCGGCTAGGAAGTCTACAAAAACTTGACCTTGAACCACCTTTGCTGGAGTGTTAATGATTCCCACTATCAAATGTTGAAGGATCTTTGTCTATCTCATCATCTTCATCCAAAAGCATCATCCTTATGGACTTGCTTTTGACTTTCTTCTTACCTGTACAAATGAACAATGAATTAAAATTATGAAATTTAAGGGTAATGAATTAAACACTAATTGTAACTTTCATTCCATGATTTACTTTCCATACTTACTTGAGCTTTCACTATCTTTTCTCTTTTTTGAAGCTGACGAGGAAAGAAGAACATCATTGTCAAGAATAAGATCATCATCAATAATAGGATCTTGAGTTCTAGAATGGACAATAGGCTCTTGAGTCCTAACATGAATATTCCCTCGCTCTTGAGTCCTAGCATCAACAATAAGCTCCACAAAAATAGGCACTCGAGTATGTAGATCTGTTTCATAAGGTTCAGTGGGCATATTTCTATGACATCATCATCATATAATTCTTGAGAATTAAGCCAAGTAAGATCAGTTGGTAGAATTGGTTCTTCAACCTCAGTTATCCATTCGTCATCAGACTCAATTTCATTCACCAATATTGGATCAATATTTGACCTCCTTCTAATACTTCTCTCTCTTATCACCATATTATACTTCACATATACTAGAGGATTAAGCTTTTGATGTTCAAGTCTATTTCTTTTCTTTGTATGAATCTAAAATGAAAATAAACATACAAAATTAGATTTAGAAGCATCAAAATTTGAACAATAAATTAACCGAAGAACTTTACTTGCTCAAATGTGCTCCAATTCCTCTCACACCTAGATGCACTACAAGTAAGGCTAAGAACCCAAATAGCAAACTTTGTCAACTCAGGTGTGTCTCTTCCAAAACGCTTCAACCAATTTGCTTTAAAAAAAAATTCCATCTAATTAAGTTTAACATTTATTTCAAGTGTTCATTATAATCAAATTAAAATAAAAAAGTAAAGATGATAACGTGGAGTTCGTAGTTTCCTTGAATTCACAGGAAGACGACCTTCAAACTCTCTTTTTGCCTTATCATACAAGTTCAACTGGATATCAGCAACCATACGATCCTCAAAAGACAACATCCTAGTCATGCAATCTTCCAATCCCTTCCTCACTTCATCAACATTAGAAAATGTTTCTTCATAACGCATTTGAGGGTTCAAATAATAACTAGCAGCATGTAAAGGTTGATGAAGTTGTAGGCCCCATCTTTCGTCTATTCTTCTCCAAATTGGTTTATATTTTCTTTCCAAATCTTCCACAATTAAAAGCAATCTTCTCTTTTGCAGCATTCATTAACTGAAAAATGAATCTCGTGGCGGGGTCTCTCCTCTAAATCAACTTCTCTCAAAATAGATACTAATGGAATAACACTTTTGGTGCAAAAAGCAACATGGGACCCAAAATTGACATCATAAAGTATAGTTGAGTGAGCCTTAATACCTTCATTATGTTGGACAAATGGTCCATTGTGCCATTATCTAGAATAAAACATAGCCTGAAGAGGTTGCTTTTGCTTATAAATGCTTTGAAGAGTAAGATAAGAAGTGGCAAACCATGTGATTGCAGGGCAAAGTGTCTCTTAGTTTTTTGTGAAAGATCTCATCACAGCAAGAACCCATGTATGCCTATAAATAAACTTCACTACTTGATTGGCTAGTCTAATTGTATCTTCAAAAACTTTCATTTTGATAATATCTTCTAGCATCAAATCAATTCAATGGGCAACATGGAGTCCACCATAACTTTTTCCCCTTCTCCATAAGCTTCACTCCAGCATTCTTATAATTCAAAGCATTATCTGTTATTACTTGAATCACATGCTCCTCCCCCAACTTCTTTGACAACATCATCTAAATATTTGAACAGTAATGTTCCATTTTTTATGGAATCAGATGCATCAACAGATTTCAAAAACTAAGTACCTGCAGGGCTATTCATAAGAAATTTTATTAGCACTCTCCTTGTACCATCAGTCCAACCATTAGACATAATGGTACATTCATACTCTACCCAAGCTTTCTTATGTTCTTCCATCATCGTATTAATGTCGTCAACTTCTTCCTTAAGGATCCAAGTCCTCAACTTATGCATTGATGGAGGCTTAAATTGTACACCATATGCGGCAATCCCTTCTACCATAGGTAGCCAAAATGGATCATTTACAATATTAAATTTTAGTGCTCTAAAGAAGAAATAACGATCAATCTTCTAACAAACTTCCCTTCTTTCTTCTTGTTTGTATGCTAAATTTAATGTAATTTGCTGAGCTTCTAAAGTGACAAATCTATCCATTAGTCCTTTTCATTTAGGTTGACCTCTACGAGCCTTATCAACTGGAGCACTCCCAGGATCCTGAGGATTTCATACTCTTCATCATACTCTGAATTAGGGGTGGGCATATAAACCGGAAAACCAAAAAATTTAACCGAAAGGATGAAAAAAAAAGGGAAAAACCGAGTTGACTAAAAAGGGTCCGGTTTTGGGTTTTGCACGAGATAGCATCGGACCGAACTAAACTGGACCGGTCCAGGATTTAATATATATATTTAAATATATTATATATAATATAAAATATAAAATATATTATTTTATTAGGCCAGTTCTATTTTGTTAGAATAGACTGGCCATATATGATACAAGCCCACTTTAGTTTAGGCAAATTAGGTTTTCGTTTTCCCTCAGCTCTCCTCCTCTTCTCCTTATCCCTCCGTCCGCTTCTCTTCTCTAGGCCGTCAGACGCAGCACCACGCCGCCGCTCCTTGCCGCCGACAACGACAATCACGCCCCTTCGTTCCCAAATCTGATGGGATTTGCAATCTTGTCGCCTCCTGAAGTTACAGACGAAATGAATTTGCGATTGGAGCCCCCTGATTCTGCCAAATCTTGTGAGTATTTTAAAAAAAAAATTATTTAAGTTTCAGTGATATTTGAATCGATTAAATTGGTTGGGGTTTCATAATTCAGATTGCTCTCTCTTTTGGGTTCTTCTTTCCTTTTTCGTGAAAATGGTGATTTGGGCATGCCCTGATTTTCATATACATAGTGAAATTGAGGTTTTGATTTATTCAATTGTGTATTATTTGATGGATTTTGTGTTTGAGAGTTGAATCTGGGAGTTTCCAACTCATTTTGATGATATGCATACATAGATATGTATCTATATGCGTATATTATTGTTTGGTTTCTGCAAGTGTTGTGAATCAATTTCTGATGATAGATTAGTTTTTACGAAATGAAGTTCCCCTTTACTTAAGTTAACCTGCTGTATTAGATTGAGTAAGGATGTTAGTTTTATATGAACTTCCTATGAGTTCATTTCTTTGGGAGTTAAAATTGAGGTGAAATTTGAGATTGGAGCATAGTGTTTATTGTTGTTTCATTATGCTACGATAGTGGAGGTTTGATTGTTATAATTTATTAAGCACTATTGGGGTGTTTGTGGTAAAAGAGAATAAGGTTTTTATCACTTCTCAGATTATCTGCGTGCTAATCTTCTTCAATTACCTATTAATGTATTTGACTTTTTGTTTCCATTAATCAATTGTTTCATAGTTCAGCTGCCTAAGTTACTCCGACATTTCGGTATGCCTTATTTACGTGTGTGTAGTGATTTATATATAGTTAAATATGTGATATGTTCAATGAGCTTACATATGGAGACTTTGGCTTGTGTGTGATGGCAATGGCATTTCTCTCCCATGCTGTTGCTGTGTAATTTTTTTCTTTTTTTTTGCTGTCATGATGTTGCTAAGAATTGAAGGGAAACCAAATTGAATTGTTGAATTTGTTATGCATTGAAATTTCAGGAACATATATTGTGATTGAGAGGAAGCAATGAGCAAAGGTCCTTCCTCACATATTGAGTATTGACATTGAAAAAAGGCAAGGGTACGCGTTAGAGACTAACTTTCTCAAAACTTGAGGAAGAGGTACGCATTAGAGACTGACTTTCCCACTTGTGCTATTATTCTTTTCTTTGCTTGATAGATCTTATTTGTATGCCGTATGTATGTTGCTACTGTATTAGTTTAAGTTAAATTAGATAATTAGATAATATTGCTGCTGTATTAGTTTATGCTGTATGTATGTTGCTGCTATATTAGTTTAAGTTAAATTAGATAATTAGATAATATTGCTGCTGTATTAGTTTATGATGTATGTATGTTGCTGCTGTATTAGTTTAAGTTAAATTAGATAATTAGATAATATTGCTGCTGTTTTCCTTTAAGTTAAATATCTCTCTCTCTCTCTCTCTCTCTCTCTCTCTCTCTCTCTCTCCAAAGAAACATATTGAGTCTCTATGTAAGAAATTCCCTGGGAGTGTTGGAAAGGATAAAAGGCAAAAGACCTTGTCGTTTGACCAAGCACTTGGTGGTCTTTCAACAACCGGGCATACTAAAGAAGATTGGTTAAGGTCTTGTGTAGAAATGATAGTGATGGATGAGTTGCCTTTTAGCGTGGTTGAAGGTAAGGGGTTTAAGAGATTTTGTGAATCATTGAACCCTCATTTCCAAGTGCCATCTCGTAGGACACTTTTAAGGCATTTTATGGTTATGTATGAAGAGATGAAACAAAAGTTGAAAGGAGAATTAGCATCACATAGAGTGTGTCACACAACGGACACTTGTACAAGTGTTCAAAACATAAATTATATGGTGATCACGGCACACTTTATAGACGGTGAATGGAATTTGCACAAGAGAATTTTGAACTTTTGTGTCATTGCTAACCACAAGGGAAATTCAATTGGTAAACTCCTTGAGACTTGTTTGCTTCATTGGGATTTGAAGAAGATACTCACAATCACGGCCGATAATGCTTCTTCAAACACGAAGGCAATAGATTACTTGAAGTCAAAGATGGGTCATTGGAAGAATGGTAGTCTTGTATTGGAAGGAAAGTTTATGTATGTGAGGTGTTGTGCTCACATTGTCAATTTGATTGTTCGAGATGGCTTGAAATAGAGAAAAGCATATTGGCAATAAGGAATGCGGTTAGGTATGTAAGATCCTCTCCACAAAGGTTAGAGGAATTTAAAACATGTGTTTTGAAGGAGCGAATTGAATGCAAAGGGATTGTAGTGTTGGATGTTCCAACTAGGTGGAATTCAACATATTTGATGTTGGATGCCGCTTTGAAGTTTGAAAAAGCCTTTGAAAGAATGGGAGAAGATGATGATGCCCCATTTGCGTCTTGATTTAGTGAAGATGAACCGGTTGGGGAAGATGAGGGGATGGTTGCATCTCATACGCCTAAAAAGAGGGTAGGGCCACCAATTAAGGAAGATTGGAGCAATGCACTTACCTTTGTCAAAATTTTAAAGGTATTTTATGATATGACATTGAAGATGAGTGTTTCTTTGCATCCGGCTTCTCACACCACCTTTCATAATTTGATTGCAATTGAGGGTGAAATTGGTGATTTGTTCTTTGGAGAGAAATTACCAAGTGAAACTCACACCTCCACAGTTTTGAAAGATATGGCATGTAGCATGAAGGTGAAATTTGAAAAGTATTTGGGTGATCTTGATAAAGTGAACCAACTTTTGATGGTAGCACTTGTTCTTGATCCTTGGTACAAGTTGGGGAATTTGGAGTTTGTATTAAAGAGGAGGTTTGAAAACCCACAAGATGCTACTAAGAAGAAAAATGAAGTGAAAGAGCTTTTAATGAAGCTTTATGAGGAGTATGCTATCCCACCACCTCCTACTCAATGCACTAGTGCTAATGGTGATACTAGTTCTACTAGTAGTATTACTATAACAAGTTCTAGCAAAAAAGGAGGAGGAAAGCACCTTTGGGAAATGGAAGAAGGTTGGATAAAAGATTCTCGAGCAAGTAACACCGTGATATTGGAGCATGAAGTTGATAGGTACTTAACCGACCCAATTGAAAAGATGGTTCCCAACTTCCAATATTTTCAAGTGGTGGAAATTTAATGGGGTTAAATATCTGAGTTTGTCACTTATTGTAAAGGATGTGCTTGCTATTCCTGGATATCAACAGTGGCTTCGGAATCATGCTTTAGCACGAGTGGTCGGGTGATTAATTCATTCCGTGCTTCTTTAACTCCTAGAATTGTGGAGGCCTTAATTTGTGCTCAAAATTGGTTAAGGTCCGAATGACATCTCTGTTATACAATATGAGCCAACCATTCAAGAAATGGAGTTTTATGAATCCATTGAGTCAGGTATTTGTTTTTAGTTTTATGTGATTTAATGATGTATACTATAATTATATATATAGTTTGCATGTTTGCCTAATGTTTTAATGTGTTTATGTTTTTATTTGTAGATCTTACAATTTTACCGGCACCTACCAACTTAAGTCCTTCTACGTTCCAGTGATCATTTAATATGTGAAGCCTTCATTGGTGTTATGTTTTAATTTTTGGCTTATATTTCGAACTTCTAATTTGGTTTGTAATTTAATTATCGATTTTTATATTGGTTGTATAATTTTTAAGATTGTATGTTTGGATTGGATAACCATGTTTTGTATGTTTGGATTGGATGGCCACATTTTGTATTTGGAAGTTAAAATGCATATGCTTGGCATGTAGAAATTATTTAAGTTGAGGCCAAATTTTTACAGGAATCTGAAACAGGGCTTTATCTTATATGCTACTGAAGCGCAACACAAACAGATTTTTTACCCCAAAAAAAAAACGTCCCAAACCGGAAAAATTTGACCGGGCCAACCAGTTCGGTTTGGTCCGATTTTTCCACTATTTTTACTAAAAATTGAAACCGACCGTATCGGATGAACAGTGCCGATTTTGGTTCTGGTTTGAGCTCTTGCACGGACCGAACCGGACCGTGCCCACCCTTACTCTAAATCCTCCATATTCAGCATTTCATTTTACTTTCTTTTTTCAAGCTGAAATTTTTTCAAAGTTGCGGCACACTCTTTTTTCACATGCTCAGGAACTTTCTTACATGGTTGCATACCATGATGAGTTTGACCCAAATGATGCTTAAGTCTAGAAATTCCTCCACTACATCTTTGATCGCAAAATGCGCATCTCAATTATTTTTCCCCTCTATTTCTTTTGCATACTTCCACGCATGATCTTTTCGATTCATAGCTATAAAACAACACCATTAATATTTCTAAGATACAAGTATGATGCACGTACGTCAAATTTCTACTATATCACATAAACGAATAAGATAAGTAATATATTGAAAAAAAATGAAAAAAAAATTAACACCTAACATGCATGTGTTATGGCGAAGAATTAGAGAAAAAAATACATTCGCGAAGAATTAGAGAAAAAAATAGAATGGCTTATACGAAACTTCAAACTACATTCGCGAAGAATTAGAGAAAAAAATAGAATGGCTTACTTAAAGTCTAAAAATGAAAAGAATTCTTGAAATTGATGAGGATTATCTGGTAAGGGTAGAAATTAGGGTTGTACTATACAATATATATACAGTTATTCTCTTATCCTATGTCCGCACGTTATTATTGTGCAGATGCTATTGTAAATAGACAAGAAAGCAAGGAAGGGTAGTACAAAATACATGGCATCCGTACGATAATAACGTAACGTCCGGATGTCCGCATAGGAGAATTTCTATATATATATATATATGTCCATGTGTTAATATATTAATTTAGATAAATAATAATAATAATAATAATAATAAAAGGTCAAAGGCAATAAAAGAGGCAACAACAGCTTGGAGATAGAAAAAAGGCAAGAAATATGTTAATATACAAAACTCTCAATTTTATCAGAAAAAAGGCAAGGAATAAAAACTAAACCTGCGTTTCATTTAAAGTTTTTAAAATGCTGAAAGTGAAACGATGTCATTTCATTACAATAACCCTAAAAAAAAATTTCACACTCTTTTTCCTCGCGCAGCCGCTTGGAGAGCACACGGAGGCCCTCGTCCGCCTGGCCATGCCTTGCAAAGCCTCGTCACGACGTCCCATGCCTCATCGCACTAAACGTGCAACTCGAGAGACAGTCAACCGCCTCAAGCGATTCCCTACCGCCTAGCTCCGACGCGGGTGAAGACATGCCTTTGAAAACACTAGTTATGACTTCATGCCCTAAGGTAGTGTGGACGTGGTTCCTTTTTTGTGGCACCTCCGTTTGGTGATGGTTGGCAGGTTTCCACATTGCTCTCTATTCATTCTTGGCCCAGGTCCAACCACATCTTCTGATTCTCTTGCTAGCCGACCTTCAATTTTTTCTTGTGGTTTTTCCTTCACAGATAAAGGCCAGATTGTGTGGTAGATTGTGGTTCTTCCTTTATCAACTGTAACAATCGCATGAACTTGTCCTTTGAGGTACATCTTATTGCTCATAAGCTCTCAGTTGCTCAAGCATCTTCATGCTCTGATCATCATGCCTGGTTGTTGGATAGGGTCTAATACTCATATTACTTCTGATCAGGGTAATCTCAATCTCTCTCGTGACTATCATAGTGATAATGATGGTGGTGTTGATTCAAGTATAGTTTTGCAAATTCTAAGAATTGGTTTGTCTATCCTCAATCATTCTTCCCAACATTTTACTATGAATAATATTCTATACTCCCATAATGCCTCAACCAACATCTTATTTGCTCATCAGTTTAGTAAGGATAATCATTGCTATTGTCTCATATTTCCAACTTTTTGTGTGTGAAGGATCTCAATATGGGAAGACTCTTTTCCAAAGATCACAAGACAGGGAAGACCCTATTAATTATTCGCATTCCTCCTTTCAATGTCCACTTGCTTTTCATGTTGTCAAGATTGATGATCCTATTTGGCCTCCTTGGTTAGGACATCCGTCTCCTTCTATTTCCCAATGTTTATTTACTAGTTCACCATCTTCAAGTTCTCATGTTATAAAGTTTTGTCCGTCTTGCCCCTTGGGCAACACTACAAAACTTCCCTTTCATTTGTCAATCTCCATCACAAGTCTTCAAATATTTTATCTTTTCAAGGGTTTAAGTATTGTGGGAGGGAATATTTTGGCAACCAATCATGAGGTGCCATGTGGACAATGAGAATATTCCTTAGGTCAACAATTGTGCTCTATTTAATTGGTCAATTGTTTAGACTTAAAATAAGGATAATACCATAAATTAGGGATTTGATATTCATTAAATCTCTAATTGATCCAATCTCCATTTAAGGGAGAGAATAATTCCCTTCCATATGGGAATTGTTCTTTGAAAACCCCTAGAAGGCAAGAGCACTATAAATACATGGCTACATCACACATACGAGGTAATTCCAAAAACCCTACAAACTCTCTCTCTCTCTCTCTCTCTCTCTCTCTCTCTCTCTCTCTCTCACGGCTCAGGCCACACACAGAGCTCATGCCACCCGGTTATCTCGTACCATAGAGAAAACTCCAACCTTCTTTGTTATTTTCTTATCTTTCTCAAGATCATCTAACTGACTTAGGCATCGGAGGACCTCTGGCCAAAACCCTCGTGTGTGGTCTATTTACTCCAATCTATTTTGCACGGATTGAGGAGGAAGATATGAGGGTGAAGAATCAACCCGCCCCCGTGTGGAAATTTTCACAAACATTTGGTGTTTTCATTGAAAGCATCAAGTTATATTCAATGCGTTGCTTTCGAACCATGGTTGGAAGAAGGTGAAGGAGAAGCAAGACGCCGCGACGACACAATCTGTGACGGGCTCGAGCCACCACCACGAGGCGGGGTAGAATCAACCGCTGCAATCCGTCCTCAAAACCGCAACGCTGAACCTTAGCTTCGCAACCATCATGGCTCCAGCCCATGGAATTGCGCCAACTCACAGCTCGAGGGCCAAGGGTCAAAACCAAGCCCGTGCTACCGTACCACCGCTGGGTCTAGTGGTTGTAAGCCTTGGACCACATGGCCTTGTGGTCGGTTCCAGCCTCACAGTCCCACAACCTTCGTAGCCTTATAGCTGCACAGCCTTGTGGTCTGTTCAAGCATGCACCATCCATACGGCCTTATGGCCGAATCCGATGTTGACCACCACGACGGCCCCATTACCCGTCCTAACCCCACTACTCAAGGTCATCTTAATGTCGTCACCGATTACGGTCCGATTTTGGAACAAGTGCGTCCATTCCCTCCGTTGCCACCACGTACGATGTTTGCGGTTCCCTGGCACACCTCCAACGAAACCCTAGCCCCCATGCAATTAGGCTCAACGCAATTCTCACCTTCTCATCCACGCAGTCAAGCATACCTTAGTCTTAGAGTTCGACCAAACTGACTCAAAGAGTTTACGACCAAAAAAACTTGGTTGGACAGCTCCTCAAATAGATTGACTTGGTTCGAGACCTTAGCCTTAGATCCCAAGTGTTGTGTCGGATTCACTGCACCAAAATGGATTCAGTTGCATCATCAACTTGTGATACTCGCAAGTGCACGAGCCGTTCGGTAGTATAGCATATGTAAGTGCGAGGTCGATCCCACGAGGATTGGTGATTGAATGATCCAATTCATTTCCCCTACACAAAACAGACATGAAAAAAAAAACAAGAAAAAAAAGGAAATAACTCAAGCAAATAAGTTCCCAAGTTCAATTAGATTAACGGATTGATTCTAGCTAAAGTATGATTAAGCCATGGTGTTTGGTCAAAACCTTGTGTTCCTAATTCCCTAATTTGATCATTTGTTGTCTAACCTAAAATTAAGCATTAGGAACCCATTAAGCATAGAAGAACAATGTAAACAACCAAGCATGTATCTAATCCCTGTTGTCGAATGTCCATACATACTCTTCATATTCACAGTTCAATTGAATTAAAGCATGGTGTATACTCTTAATTCAAACCAAGATAGCTAACATGCAAACCTAAATGGTGATCAATTATTCAAACTAGCATATTAACTTATAAGCATAATGAATAAGAACAAAAACCATAATTGAAACTTGGAAACTAATTAAACTTGAATACTTAAGAAAGAATGTACATTACAAATAAAAGTAAAGTGGAACTAAGAAAACTTGAAGGAAAATTTAGTAAACTCATTTTGTTACAACAATTGACAACTTGAAAGGAAACTAAGAGAATTTGAGGGAGAGAAGGGAAGGGAGCTCTAGAGAAGTGTTTGAGAGCTCCCCCCATTGGGGTGTGTTTTGAAGCTTGAAGGCTTCTCTATTTATAGGGCTAAGAGGGAGGAACAACATGATGAAATCCAACACCACCATTCCTCATTTAATACAACCCATAACTCCCACTTCATCTTGTCCATGTTAGTGTGGTTAGAATCAACTCCATCCCATACTTCATTTGCTGCACCTCCAGCTTTCTTCACATGGGTTCAAAGGTGTTGTGGCTGCCTTTTGCTTCCAACCCATGTGGTTGCCTTTTGGTTGCTGAAAAAATGAGTTTTCTGAACCAGACTTGGTGTAGGAAGGCCACAGGTTTCAAAACGTATCCAATTAGGTTGAAATTTGGATATGTTATACTAGAAACCCATTGGAACAACTTCTATGAAGAAAGTATTCCCATCGGAGCAGTAGAAGTGTACGTTTTGGCCACTGAAAGTTGGCTGCCGAAACAGGGACTGGAATTGACTTCATTTCATTTCATTTCTTTCTTTTGCTTCACATGCATGCACATGCTTCTCTTTAGTAGCTCAAAAACTGATCTCCAGCTCCAAAGTGATCTGCCAATTCAATTCCCATGTTCAAAGGCTGTAGCAAAATGCCTCTCATCATTCCTCCTTCTTCTCTCTCTCCTTTCCACCATGGCACTTTAACCTTTGTCTCTTCCTTGTCCCCTTTGCCATGATGTATTTTTGTCTTCACAAATATGCTCTTGCTTTCTCTTTAATAGCTGGAATGCCTCCCTACTTCACTCATTACGTTGAGTACAAAGTCAATTATAGCTAGGGAGAGGCACATGGCTAAAAGGAGGCACATGGCAAAAAGCTGGCAGCTGGAAATCCTCTTGAGCAAGGTTGAGTGTTGGACGGACTGAGCACTCCACAAATGTCCAATTGGGCTGAAATTTGGATATGTTGTAGTAGACACCCATTGGAACAAGTTTCATGAAAATCTTCACCTCTTCCAAGCCCCATAGCATGCTGATCCAAGTCCAAGAAGCTGACCTACGAAATTGGGCTGGAAATGGGTTGTAGCCAAAATGAGTTTGTGTATAAGCTCTTCTTCCATTCACCCAAATCAGGCCTTAACATGCATGAATTGCATCATTTCCTATCCAAATTCATCATTGTTACCTAAATCTCAATTAACTGAAACATAAACACAAAATGAATTAAAAGCACAAGTTTAACTCAAAAACATAACCAAATCATAAGTTAGAATGGTACAAAATGATATATAATTATGAACCGATCACCAAGGCGGAGAGAGAATGATGGATGAAGACACTGGCAGGCAGTTCGAGAGGTCCCAAACAGGTCAAGAGCGAGTATGCAAGGAGAAGGACAAGAATGTGCTGCCTAGCGCAATGGCATGTGAATGACTCGACTCCGAGATCTCAAGGTCAGAGGAGACTTGGAAGATGGCTTGCACAAGGGGGCAGACCAAGTAAACTCCTCTCCATTCACCAACAAGATCAAGCAGGCTCGAGAGCCATCTCAAGTATTTCAGAAGTGTTATAATACTCTACAAGTCCGAAGACGTGCTGATGTGCAAGGTGTTTGCAATGACCTTACGGAGAGCAGCTGAAGACTAGTTCCATAGCCTACCGTCCAGGTCGATTAGTAGCTTCAAGGAGCTGGACTTTGTCTTCACAAAGAAGTAGACAGGTCAGAGAAATGACGAATTCAGTAACAAGAACAATGGCAAGCGCAAGGCGCAACCCTAAGGGGGCACCTCGACAGATAAGAGCTACACAAAGTTCACTGCCCCGATACATCATATCCTAGCCATGCTGAAAGATAAACTCTAGTTGATGAGGCCTTCGTCTTTGAAAAAGGATCCTGGTAAGAGGAATACCAACTAATCCTGCTTGGAACTCATTTACATGAAACGGTCAACTGCTGAGCTTGGAAAATGCATCTCGAAGAGCTGCTTAGAGAAGGCCATTACCCAAAATTCATGGCAATGAAGGTCATCCAGCAAATTGAGGACCGCGATGCATCTAAGGAACCCCCGCAGAAGGTTATAAGGATTAACATGATCATGGCCGACTCCAAGGAATCCGGGCTGACTAGTAAGGAAAAGAAGAGGAAGATTAAACAGACTACTATTATATCCCAAGTCTTAACCAGTTGCCCAACAATTGAAGACGATCCCGTGATCGGTTTCCAGAAGAAAGACCTGATTAACAGTTTAAAACGGTGATTAACAATTCAAAGTATCCATGCAATTAATCATAAGCAATTAAATAAAAATCACATATTCATGCTAAGGTTCAAGGCTTCACCCTAGCAAAAGAGAATTAGTTACGCACATTCATAACTAAAACCAAAGAAAATATCATTCGAATGAATAAGAATAAAAACACCTCGAAGTAGAAGTTCTTCAAAAACCCTAGCAATTGCTCTCCACAATGTCACGTTCAAAAGCTGAAAAAGAAGTCCTAAATTTGCTGTGAAAAATAACTTAAATAACTCCTAAAACCCAGCTGCCCAATCCCCACAAGGAAACTAGGTTAAAATAAAATACTACTAGGATATAAAATCCAAATTGGATTAGGAGAATCTGCCCACAATCTGCCCAGCCACGTTTTGGCCTCAAATCTCCTCCAAATCCGGCCCAAGATAGCTTTTTTTAAAGATAAAAACGTTCTGAACACTTCTCCAGAAGGTCACGAACCCATATGAGGTCATCTTGGGCTCCAAAAATGCAATAAAGGCCCAAAACGTCACTATTCCAGCACTGCACACTACTCCTTTGTTTTATTGCCAGAAAATAACCGCTTAGTAGAAAAATCTGAAATTTCGATATGATCAAGCTAAGTGACTAACGAACGTCCTCAAACTGGAATTACTCCAAAATTCATTCAATTGATTATGTTTTGCTCAAGACGAAGTCGAAAGTCCTATATTGGAAATATAATTCAAAGTATCAAAATTCTTCCAAAATATTAACCAAAATATACTAAGAATGAGGTTAAATATATAATATAAAATATACCCATCACTAACCACTTTCCTCCATAACAACGAAGACGTGTTCGCATGATTGTCGTTTGACATGCCTGGAATAGACCCGCTGCATGTCAACCTAGCCAATAAGCCAATATTGCATAAGAGACGCAACTTCGCTCCCGAGTGAGTTGCAATCATTGAAGCTGAAATTGACAACCTCCTAACTGCCGGCTTCATTGAAGAAGTCTCCAACGTAGAGTGGCTGGCCAACATTGTTCTGGTGGGAAAGACAAACCAATGCAAGTGGAGAGTTTGTGTGGACTACATTGACCTCAACAAGGCATACCCAAAGAACAACTTTCCAATGCCCATAATTGATCAACTCGTAGATTCAACTTTCGGTAATCAACTGCTCAGCTTCATAGGTGCCTACTCCATTTATAATCAAAACATGATGCAAGAAACGACAAAGCAAATACCTCCTTCATCGTCAAAAGGGTACCAAGTTATACCCTTTGGGCTGAAGAACGCTAGAGCAACCTACCAGAAGCTTGTAAACAAAATATTCAAGGAGCAGATCGGCAACACCATGGAAGTCTATGTCGATGGCATGTTGGTCAAAGCTCCCAAGTGAACAAATCACATCAAGAACCTTGCCGAATCCTTCGACCTACTTTGAAAGTACCTTATGAAGTTGAATATGAGCAAGTGCACATTTAGACACTCATCTAGCAGATTTTTTGGATACTTGGTCACCCAAATATGCATCGAGGCTCATCCAAATCAAATCAAGGGAATCCTTAACATGAAGTCACATGCCACCATGAAAGAGATCCAAAGTCTCGACTGGTTCGAGCAGCCGCTTTCAATTGATTCCTTTCAAGATCTACTGACAAGTGCAAGTCATTTTCCAAGGCCTTGAGGAAAGGACAGAAGGACACATGGGACGAGGAGTGTGAAGTAGCCTTTCAAAACTCGAAGGCGTACCTCACTTCACCTCCCCTACTTTCAAAGACTCTCTCAAGAGAAACCTGTTTGCCTACTTGGCAGTGTCCGACTCAACCGTTAGCTCAGCTCCCATCCAGAGAAGAGCTAGGGTTCCAACATCCAGGATTCTACACATCAAAAGCTCTTCTCGATGCAAAGACTTGCTATCTGAAAATGGAGAAGTTCATTTTGGCATTTGTAGGTTTCGCAAGAAAGTTAAGACCCTACTACCAAGCTCACTAAATCATTGTCATGACCAACTTTCCTTTCAGATCGATTCTACACAGCTCTGACACTTCTAAGTGACTCATGAAATGGGTTATAGAATTGAGTCAGGACGACTTTCTATCCTGGCCGAAGGCTGATATAAAAGCCTAGGCTTTAGCAGATTTCGTTGCTAAGTATTGATGTGTGTAGTCCTGGCCAGAATTCCTTGAAGGAAACATGCATCTAATGCTTAGGAAATGAAGTTTAGCCACAACATATACAACAAAAACATTCTAAATGGCGGATTCATTTTGTTTATAGTAGTTGAGCTAAACCTTTTTCATTTTAAACCAAGTATCTTAGCCTAGTCTCTTTGAACACAAATAGAAAAAAGGAATAAGGAAAAGATCTTTACCCTTGATGACCTTTTCTTGATTTCTCAAGAAAAAACACCTTTGTTGGAAAGGCCTTTTGTATCTCTTGATTTTGACTCATTCACCTTAAGGCTCCAAGATTGGAGTCTTCTACCTCACCACACCAAATGCTCGTAGAGATGAAGAGAAGGCAATTAAGAAGTATGGATGCTAGTCTACTTCTTGATTGGACCAATTTTTGGTTCATGAAAGATGAGATACAAAGATGACCACTCATCAACCAAAGTAGGAAACCAAAAACCCTAGCTAGGTTTTCTCCAAAGTTTAGCTTATATAGGACAACACAAAAAGGCAAGGGGAGAGCTTCCCCTTAGTTGCCAAAATTTGGGTGGGTATTTGGGGCTCCATTTGGTCCATGGGTCATGTCATCTTATGCCACTTATCCCTTGGGCCCAATAGCCTTTTGTGATATTTTATCCCTTTCCTTTTAAATCATATTTAAAGGCCCAATCCAATATTTCTATATGTCAATATTAATTCCATAATTAATCTTTTAATTATAATTTACCTATTAAATTATAATTATAGTCTTACTTAATTGACCCGGTCGAACTATTTGACTTTGGTTAATTGCTCCGGTCAACAAGTTGACTTTTGACCGTTGACTTTGACATTTGATTATCAACAATTGACTTGTGTCTCCTCATTTCATTTCTCTTCATTTGTACCTCTAATCACATTCTTTGGGTGTGCAGATCTGTAGGTTCCCTTTAGCAAGGTAGTGGGTTAACTCAACTCCTCAGAGATGATATACGAATTAAATTCCACAATTTAATTCTTCCTATTAATAAAGATTAATTGAAACCTTTTTGGACATCCACAAACCATGGTTGTCACCTAACAGCAAGTCATGGTTATCCGAGCTAAATGAGACATTGTGAAAGAACCTATTCAAATTGGAATGACTGTGCAATTGAATCCTTCTCTTATGTCAATACTCCTTATTCACATTATTAGATCATGGAATCCGATTGTCAATATCCTAATGTGAATCTTCATTTTATATGATTATCCTGGTAAGATTTGAAAACTTCTTCTTTCAAGTCTTATCCACTACTCTGCGCTAGATTTGACCAATCATATCTTGAAGTATTTTCTCTCCTTTACTGAGAGTAGAGATTCCTTATTGTATATTCATTTGCTTCCATGACTCTATTGAGAATCCTGATGAGCACCTTTAAGCTATGCCTAATTCAGCATGATCGTATAGCCACAAAACATCTATGATGCCTCATGTCTAAAGATTAGTTTGCACCATTGCAATTTATGAATTCTAGCTTGACACGTGAGTAAAGACTTCCATGTTGTAACTCATGTGTTGGATCACATTCAATGTACTTGTTCTTCTACAAGCACCTACACACATATGGATGTGGCTCCACACTTAATGACTTGAGACCTTGTCATTCCCTACATATAGAGACAATACTGTGTGTACCTGGTTCTTTGCGGAATATTGACGCCCAATCAATATTCCTATGACCAGGAACACATTCAAGATTTAAGGATGATAAAAAGTCTCCATGTATGCAATCTCATTACATAGCTCTCATATCCACTTGTGTATTCCTTAGATTATGGTTGTTCTACATATTGACAAATAATAGAGGATGATTTAATGTATAAAATAATTTTTCTTGCCCATTGATAACATAATATATCTTTTATCAAAGATGTCATTAACTCTAACTATTACATAATTAGTTGGCTTTAAGGGCATATTTCTAACATTCTGAGCAAATGAAGGTCAACCTTGACCTACTCGAAGAAGAGCGCGAAGAGGACATTGTTCGAGTTGCAGCTTATAAACACCAATTGAAGTCTTACTACAACAAGAGAGCCAAGGTCAAATAATTCCAACCTGGTGACCTTGTGCTTAAAATGGCCTTCATCACCATGCAAAGACAAGGATCAAAGAAGATGAAACCCAGTTGGGAAAGCCCCTACATGATTAGCCGATTCGGGAGCAGAGAAAGCTATACACTTGATAGCCCGAAGGGAAAGGAAGTTCCAAGACAATGGAATGCTTATCACCTCCAAAGGTACTACCCATGCCTATCAGCTCAATTCCAAGCAGGCGACTAAGCCTTCTTTGCTTCAGACGAAGAAAAGTTACTTTTGATGTTTTGTAAGTTGTTTCCATTCAATAAAGCGATGTAATCACACAAACATCAATGCAAGTCCAATTTTCCATTCAATGAAGTGTTCGAGAGAAAGCTAGTCCAAAATGTCCTAAGGGAGACGTAAGACCTCATCCTAAACATCCTAAGGGAAACATAGGATACTATCCAAAACGTTCTAAGGGAGAGGTAGGACCTCAACCAAAATGTCCTAAGGGAGACGTAGGATGCTGTCCAAAATGGCCTAAGGGAGACAGAGGACCTCATCCAAAACGTCCTAAGCTCACATAGGATACCATCCAAAACTTCCTAAGCTCATATAGGATACAGTCTAAAAAGTCTAAAGGAGACGTAGTACCCTGTCCAAAACGTCCTAACGGAGAATTAGGACACCACCCAAAGCGTCGTAAGGAAGACGTAGGGCATTGTCCAAAGCATCTTAAGGGAGAAGCGGGGCACCGTCCAAAATGTCATAAGGGAGACGTAGGAGCACTGTCCAAAGCTTCCTAAGGGAGAAGCAGAAGAGCACCTCCCAAGCCAGCGGTGGGTAAAAATTCAAGCATTCAAAGAAAAAATTCACTTAGTTGCCCAGCCAAGACGCCAACAAGCAATTCAAGCAATTCACAAGATTTAGTGCAAATTGAAATGATTGAAATTTTCTTAGCAAACTGACCAATTGGCTGAATCCAACGAAGAAAAAAAAAGGTCAACCGAGACCAATTATTGCAAAGTGATTCAGGATCAGCTACCTGCTCCATCCTGCTCGACCACCTGCTCATCAATTGCAGCCACTTGCTCACCGACCGCAACTACTAGCTCATCAACCTCAGCCGCAAGCTCAATTGCCTCTACTACCTCATCAGTTGCGCCCTCCTCAACTTGATCCACCTTGGCTGCCTGCTCATCATCAATTGCAGTCACTTGTTCACCTTGAGCAGGGGGAACTTCTGGGCAAAACAACTTCATATCTCCATCTTCAATGGGGTTGATATGAAGCAACTTGTCTCTTCCAGTCTAAGCAACACGGCTTATAAGCATCAACAATGGCTTCATACTTGAGCACTTTAGTAGCTTCTTGATGGGACTTGAACTTGTCTAGTAGCTAGTCATAGATATGGATCATGTTAGTAAACTCATGATCAAGACAATCATAAGCCTCATTTGTATCACGAAGGGCAACAGCAAGAGAGGTAAATTCCCCATCCGTTAGTGTGAGGGAATTCTCCAGCATGAACAAGTTTCTCTTCAAGTTCGAAATTTTAGCCTCAAAGTACTTTCGCTCGATTCGAGAGGGTTAGTCAAGGCGACATTCTTCTTCTCCAGCTTTTCAAGTTCCGAAGAATGAGTAACAGTAGATGAGCTCCGAATGACCTCAGCGGCGTAAGTCACTCATTTTTTAAGTAAAGCAAGAGCTTCACTCTTCCGCTCTTCTGGAGAAAGACTTAAAAAGGCACCGAGATCATCAGCATAAGTAGACGAACCTCTCAGAAGGTTACTCTTAAGTGATCAGGTAGACACATATCCCCAGCATGGCTAGATTTGGTCTTCCTGGGTAGATTATCGCAGTCTTTAGCTCAAGCAGATGACTATTTTACCATATGCACTATCGCCCTCCTCGTTTCAAAGGGAGTCAACAAGGCTGGACCAGCTCCACCCTTGGTCTCTCGTATTTCAGAAAATGGCACGCGCTTGCCAAGTGAAGAAGCAACTTTCTCAATTCGGTTCTCCTCCTTAGATTGGTGTAGACAATTCAAACTCTTACGAGGAAGATTAGTTGCTCTCTCCTGCTTGGCAAGAGAATCAAGTTTGGCACCAACATCCTTAAAGAGGATATCACAGTGTTTGACTTTTCAGCCGAAGACTAAGGCATGGGATCCCTAATATCTCGCATGTCATACGCCTTCTTGCTGTCAATGCCCACAACATGGTTGCCTCTAGTAGACGACAAAAGAGAAACTTTCACTTGAGACTTCTAGCGGACGAGACCTCCTTCGTAGAAAAGGCTTTACCACAACGGAAGGAAGACAAGGCTTCTTCTTCATAAGGGAAGCCTCCCTAACTTGTGATGACGCAACTTCATCCTTGGAAAGCTTAGGAGCCACCTTCCTCTTTCCAAAAAGTTCAGTCGAGGAATCCTCCTATTCGTCAAGCTGATCATTTGAGTCGGGGCCATATTGCTTTCACCTTTCAATGTCCCTGGCAAAGGGTAGGCCACTAGCCTTCCTTCGATGCTCGCTTAGCCTCCAGCGCCATTCGGGAAACCTCGCCGGGATGTTTAAGGCTCAACAGACCTAAGCCATGCCCAGTCCAAGATCAAGCTTTTTGGTGATATCCTTAGCTGCAAGAAGAAGACAAAAGTCAACCAGCCACACATAAAAAAAAATTCAAGTAAAATTGAAGTAGATTAGTAGATACCATTGCAGTAGGTGATGGGAATGATTGGACCATCATCTACATCATCTTCCCACTTGCCATTAGACCTAGCAATATTGTACACGACCCGTTAACACAACACGAATTCGCACAAAAAATTCAATATTCTGGTTCGAGTTATTTTGTTGTGTTGATATCGTGTTGACTCGTTAGCCACCCGTTAAGCTAACGGGTCATTTCGGTGCTCATTCGTGAATGCACGAACCAACCCGTTAAGCAAGGGGTAATTTTGTAATTTTCAATTCTAAAAAACAACCCTCCTAACCCTAGCATCTCTTCACTCCACGTTGTCTAAGTTTGACATAGTCTCCTCATCTCCTCATCTCCACATCTCTCTCTCTCTCTCTCTCTCTCTCTCTCTCTCTCTCAAGTCCTCATCTTCTCCTTCTTCATGTAATCTCTCCTCTCTCTATGTTTTTCAAGATCTTCTCCTGCCAAATCCTCCCTCAAGGTATGAATTTTTTTCAAGATCTATCTTTCTTGCAACCCAAAAATTTGTTCTTTCTTCATTTAAAGAAGAACCCACCTTCATATAATTCAACAAGGCCATTGAAAACACATAATTCATATATAAAAAGTTGAATTTTGAGGACACAGAGATAAGAACAATACTAGAGCCAGGTCCACTACTACTACTTTGTTCCAAAAAAAAGCCAAAAATTTGGAGTTTGAGATCTAATGAGCACGGGATGTGACCACTAGCAAAGCTAGATGCATAGCAACAACAGCTGGTTCTAAGTTTAGGCAGGGGAGAAGAAGAAACAGCTCACGGATGTTGAAGTTTGGATTAAGTTCAAGAATTTTAGCTTTCGTTTGGAATGATATTGGTTTTTTCGGCATGTATTATTTGGGAATGATATTTGTTTGTGTATTTTTGAGCATGTACTGTTGGCATGTAAAATTTGTTCAAAAATATAGATTTTTTAAACTTTTATTTAAAAAGTTTATTTTCTTAACGGGTGAAACGAGTCGTGTCGTGTGATTCGCAAATTGTAGCGGGTCATGTTCGTGTTTGATATTTTCCACATGTTTTCTTATCATGTCATGTCGTGTCAACCCATTAAAAAAGCGGGTTGACACGAATACTGCAAACACGACACGAATGCCAGGTCTACTTGCCACGGACCTCCAAAACATCAGCATTCCACACGTGGTCTCCTGGGCTGAGATTGTCAAACAACTTGGCATTACACACACATAGCTGAGCATACTTCTCGCAACGTCCCACCTCGAAGAAGTAAAAGAACTCTCGCACCATCAAGCCCATCTTAAAGAAGCAATTCAGATTGTCAAAACAAATGATCCCCCGATAGATGTTGGGAGTACACAAGCTTGGAGCACATTCCATTATGCAAAACACCCTCCTAAAAAACTTTGACATGAGAAACATAAAGCCCAAGGAAAAATAGAAGAGTTGGAAGGTGATGATCCTAGCATTTGGATTTTTCATGTCCATGCAAGGTACATCATCAGTTGAAGGCTCCGCCAACCTGACATGTACATCCTTAGTTATGGCAGAGGCAAAGGAATCATGCCATTTCTGAAATTGGGCCTCGGTCACGACACGGTACAAGTTTGCCATGAACCTTTTCTTGTATACTTTGGAGCTGCCCCACAAATACAAGGGCACTTGTGAACCAAGTAATCGACTACCTTTCTCGGAAGACATGACAATTGAACAACTGCAAAAAGGGAAGGAAATTACAAGTCAAATACCAAGTCCAAACCCTAGTTTGCGGCACAAGACAAAAGAGAAAACAAAAAAAAAACAAGCGGGAGAAGCCACGCGGCCCAAACCGCTAGCACATCCCTTCAGCTCTCAGCCGAGCCACAGCACCCCAACAGGCCGCAACACAACTACAGTGAAAAAAAAAACACACACACACACACACACATACACACAACAGTCACGGCCACCGCGACCACCACGGCACAGGCCTCCTCCCACGACCTCGGTGCAACCAGCTAGGTCTGGTCCCGCAATGGCCACCGTGCAAGCATGCCAGCTCGCACCGGGAAGAAAAGCAAAAAAAAAAAAAGGGACGATGCCATCACCTCCACCGGTCGATCCTGGCGTTCCTGCAACATCTCGATGACAACCAGCCAGCAGCCGCCAACTGGGTCCTCGCCGCGAACATCAGAAAAAATTTATTTTTCGCGACAGCTACCAATGTCCACCACCGTTGTCGTGTCACTGCGACAACTCGCAGGGCTAGCCAGCCAGTCCTCGCTGTGAAGAAAATTTGAAGAAAAATAAAAACCAAGCGTGACTTACCTTGGTGTACACGACAACTCCTCTCATTAACAAGCAGTACAATCCTCTAAGATCTCTCTCACAAGCTTGAAAGTAGAGGAAAAAAGTTTGCGATATGAAGAGGAGTGAAGAGAAGCCTTGTATTTATAGTAGTTGGGTATTCTTGACCTATATAAGGAATAACATGCCCATTCCAATTGGGAACCCAACTTCTAAAAAGAAACAGAAAGCCTCCTCCAGTCAAGAGCCCAGCTCACAAAAGGAAGCCTAGAAGAAGTTGGAAAGTCCGGTAAATATTTCTCACCTCTTCCATGCCACGCATGTGCCATGCAAAAATTGGGGGGCATTTGTGGAGCAAATATTTTGACAACCAATCATTAGGTACCACGTTTAGGTTCCAAGCATTGTTTAGATTCCTCTAGTTTAGGTTTTATTTAAATTCTAATATCAATATTAAATTCCATATAGATTACCTGATTTTGAATATTTAAGGCTCGTGATTAACTTTCTATAGCTTTCAAGGAAGAACATGTTTAGAAACAAGGCAATAAAAGAAGAAATAGCTGGAATGTCATCAAGGAAATACTTACTTGATAGTTAGTTCAACAACGATGCCAAAACGCAAGAGCATTTCACTTTCCGAAGGTTTCTTTGATAGCCGAGTCAACGAAAGTATGATTCTTTGAGAGCATAGGAAAGTAGAAAATGATTCTTCGAGAGCAGTGGCGATGAACATAAGATTCTTTGGGAGTATTTGGGTTATAATGGTAAGGAGAAATTGGGGGTTTTTGGGTTATAACTATCTGACAAGAGGGTGAAGTTTGGGAGTGAAATTTTAAAAAATTTAATGGGGGAGAGAACTGGCGAGAAGATAGAGAGGTATGAAATGTTTATACTGTAAGCTCACTTTACATGTTCAGTTGTTCAAGTCAAACTTACCAGAGGTCTCGATTTCCCTAGGGTTTCTAAAACCTATATGTTGCACAAACACTTCTATTAGCTGAAGTGTTGGAGTGTTAGACACTCTGACACGTCCTAGACATGGTCAAGACACTCCCCGACATGATAAACCCATGGTCAAGACATGGCATGGGTGATTTTGAGATCAAAACACCATTATTTTTGAAATTGTTGCGGGATAAATTTGAAAAGTTTTATTTTAAAAAAAAAACTTAGGTTAAAATTTTATTGAAACTCTTTTATACTAATACCAATTACCTTATTAACCCCTTTTCTTTCTCTAGCAACTTCCGTAACCTTTTTCTTCTCTTTTTTTTTAGAGTTTTCATTATATTTCCTTTTCTTCTTGGTTTTTGAGATTATGTGAATGAATCATGAGGAGTACGTGAGTACTTTACTTTTTGGGCTAACGACAAAAGACACCCTGGTGGTTTAGGGTCATTCTCGAATTAGACCCCACAGTAACAATTTTATCAATTTACACCCTAACGTTTTGAACATCGTCCAATTTCATCCTTCCGTTAGGTTGACCAGACGGTCAATCGTTAACTGCTGACGTGGCACCCGTGGGACCTACCCCACCAGCGCATTGACTGTTCCTCTCAAGCCATCTGAAGGGCAGTTTTGGATTTCTACAATTTTTTTCTTTTAAAAAAAATACTAAACATCGCACCCAAAAAAGGGCACGCTTTGCAAGAAGACAACTAAAGTAAAAGCCCCAAACAGTCGTTCGTCCTCAACCTCAACTGGAGATCGAAGAGAAAGCCCAAAATTTGTCCTAAACCTTAACGTAAATCCTAAATTTCCATAGCTGAGAACTCAGATATACGATTTCGAAGAAGTGAGCCGCCTGATTGTATTGGATCCTTAACCCAGAAAACGAAGGAGAAATGGAGCATCAGGTGACGGTGTGTTGGTGTGGTAAGAATGCGAGAATCTGAACTTCGTGGACATTTTCGAATCCTAGGAGGTGATTCGCTGTGTGTGCAAAGGTAAAAAACTGGATTTGGTGCAAAATATTAGAATTTGAATTGTAGCATGTGCAAATGTTAATTTACAGAGTGGGTTTTGTGCAGGATAGAGGAGGTTGTGATTTCTGGATTTGGTATGATGTGGAAATGTGCGAAAGGTCTAAAGTTGTGATTCCTGGGGTTGCTAAAATCGCGGATAAGTTGGAGAATTCACTAGCAAAGGCTAGACGCAGAGAGAAGGTTCTTTGGGCAGCATTGGTGGTGTCGTGGATGCTTGTTGCAATGACCTTCTTTGGACGGAATGGTGGATCAAATGGACCGAAGCTGAAGACTTTTGAATTGGCATGAAATGGGGTGTTTTAGTGATGCACTGTGCTTTTGGTATGGGAAGTACTGTGCTTTTGGTATGGGAAGTATTGTGCTTTTGGGTAGGTATGCACTGTGCCTTTGGTATGGAAAGCAGTGTGGTTTTGGTTTTGTAATGGGAATGAACATTTTGCATTTTGGTTATGTAATGGGAATGGCTATGTAATCTGCATATAGTGTGCAATTTTGGTAATGCAATGGCCTGTTCATTCCAACAACTTGTGTGTACAACATATGAGCAAATTAATTTTCACTTGCAGCATTACAACAAAATAGGCCACCTAATAACATATCCACTTGCAGCATTACAACAAAATAGGCCACAGAACAGCATTTACAACCTTCCAAAATAACAGAACCTGTGTTCCAATGCCTAACACAGAACCTGTTTTCCAAAACAAGAGTACATGTTTTCCAAAAACACAGGACCTGTTTTCCAAAAAAGAACCCTGCCCTTACATATTTGATCACAAGCTATCTTCCTAACAAAAGGCAACTTGTCTTTCAAAATAACATAATAACATAATAACCTAATCCAACCAGCTAATAAAGGTAAAACTGCGCATGCTCAAAATAACCAAACCAGCTAATACAACACAGACCATCATCATTCCTTGCTCAAGTCTGATGCTCCCACAACCATAGGTCGTTTCCTCAATAAATAAGAATTGCCAGTTGAAGCTTCAGCCGATGCAGGAGGGCTGATCCAGTTGTAGGTGTTGAGGATGGAGCAGCTGAAATCAGTTGGTGGTGCATTAGAACTTCCAGCTGCATTGGTGGCCTTTCTCTTCCATTTTCCTTTCTGCACAGATCTTGTAGGCTTAGCTCGCCTTGTTTTTGTACCTGGAACCAACTTCACTTGTTTGAGTAGTTTGCTGGGATGAGACAACAAATCAAACCTGTTAGTTGCATCATATTCCATAAACATTAACATTTTGTCCCTTCTGCCTTGTATCCTCCTCATCAACTTACACCTAACTATCTCAAGCATGGTTAGTATTGGCTTATCTCTGCATGCCAATATAAATGAGTTGAAGGACTCACACATATTGTTTAAAAGCATATCACACTTCACATGAGTGCTGAGGTGTGATCGAGACCAATGCCTGGGAGGTTTTCCTAGTTCAGTCAGCCAAGCATAAGCATCCATATCAAGGTTTTTCAACTCTTCCATATGTCTTGCAAACTGGAACAGTTGTTGCTTTTGCAGCACCCAGAATTTGTCAGACAAAGCTTTCCCTTTGAATTGTAATATGAAGTTGGTGAACAGATGTCTTGCACAAAACCTGTGTTCACTATTAGGAACAACTTGCTCAAAAGCTGGTAATAATCCTTTTTGCTTGTCAGATATGAAAGTGTATCCAAACTGGTTAACAATCTCTACATCCTTTACCAGCAATTCCAGAAACCAAACCCATGACTCCTTGCACTCAGACTCAACCACTGCATACGCAATCACCCATGTTTCATTATTAGCATCTATACCAACTGCTGCTAAAAATTGCCCTCCATATACACCCTTCAAGAAGCATCCATCCAATCCAATAATGGGTCTGCATCCAGCAATGAACCCTTCTTTACATGCACCTAGGCACACATATAACCTTTGAAACATGGATGACCCAATTGTTCATTGAAATCACATTGAATTGTGGTTGTTGTTCCTGGATTGGTCTTCCTTAACTCTTCACAATAATCCCAAATTCTGGAGTATTGCTCTGTGTATATTCCCTCAATCTGCCTCAATGCCCTCTCTTTTTCCCTATAAACTTGTTGCCTAGAAACTCCAATGTTATAATCCCTCTCCACAGTCTCCGTGAATGAGCTAATTGGCCAACTTGGATTGCTCTTCAATGTCTCCTTATATTTGGCACTCAACCAACTAGACTTCACAGTGGGGTTCTCCCAAACAATATCACAAGTGTGTTCACCCTCATATTTCTTAACCTGCATGGTCTTCTCATGCTGCATTTTGGAAGCATATATCTCTCATGGGCAATTTGGATCTGCACAAACTGCCTTTAGCTTTAAAGCCTCACTTCTCACAAATACAACATCCTTATTCCTCTTTATAAATTGTTCTCTCACAGCCGCTCTAAAAACTTTACAATCGCTAAATTTCATCCCAACCTCAAACAGTGGATCTGCCATGTCAGTTGCCAGATTGAACTCTGGCCATCTATCCGTCATTGGAGTGTCATCATCAGAGTCATATTTAGGCTGCACATTATCAGAATCATATTCCTCTAAATCCAGTTCAACATCTGCATCCCAATCCCAAGAATCAACCCCAGCATTTGTTGACTCTGGCTCTTTTCCTTTTGCCCCATCTCCAACCCACTCAGTTTGTTTGTCCACCCATTCATCAAAATCGACATCATCATCATTATCATCACAACTGAAGCTAGGGTCTCCAAAATCAAAGTCAAGAGTGTCTGTTGACTCCTCCTCATCATGACAGACTGTGGTCCTTGTTCTTGCTTTTCTTGTCTTCATTGGATGACATCTTGATAAGTTGCTCTTTTCTACATTTCCTTCAACAACCTCTTTCTAAACTGGTCCCTCAGTCACTGTATTGGACCTTTGGTCTTCTTTATCACGTGTCTTTTTTACATTTTTGCACCTCCTTTTACCAAAAGCTCTTGCCCTCCTTTTCCCAAAAACAGAACTGACTTTACTTTTCCCTTTGTCTCCACAGTGGCAGGAGATTCCCTCTCAACAGCTCTTTCTTTGTCTTTTTGCACGGCAGAAGATTCCCTCTCTACTGCCTTTTCTTTGCCTTTTTCAGAAACACCCTGTCCCTGGAGAAGATTCCCTTGGCTTTTGCGTACCCCCACCACTTTGTTCCCCATTTGGGTCTTCATTGAGCGCTTCTATCACCACACTTGTTTTTTTTTTTTTTGTTGCCTCCATTGTTTACATTTCCCACCAACAGGAATAATAGGCCCATAATTGTCATCAAACTCCTCAATCACAACTCCTCTGTTAGGCACAATATCAGCTTCTACATCAACAAACATATTTGATCCTGATTGACTATAAAACCAACCCTCATTACTATCAACCCCATGATGTAGGAAGATGTCTATTAGCCTTGCCTCTGGCACAAATACAAGCATGTGTATGACATCTTGATCATCATTAAGCTTTGTTAGGCCACCATTGCTATAGATAGGGATACTATACCAATAACTAATCATCCCATCATAGCCTAACTCCCTCACCATATTGTCTATCTCAGTCATTGACATTCTATCCTTATCACAATAATCAAACCAAGCTACACTGCCAGGAAGAATAACAGTTACCCAGATTTGACCACCATGGTACATTCGAATATAAAACAATTCAGGATCACCTACATATTACATGTCCCAAACATGGATTATTTTCAGTTCAAACATAAAACACAACACAAAACACAGTATTCAAACATTGCACAGAAATCTTAGTAACTGACTTTTCAATTATTTTTAGTTTAGGACCATTATACAAAAGTGCAAATTTGTATTAAACAACCTTTTTCACACCTTTCCACCTAACACTTTTGCATTATTAAAAGCGGACGCTTAGAGTATTAAAGGCGGACATTGCCAGCACATGCTTAGCTTGAAGGACCACCTATATTCGAAATCTGCAAGAAGGCCACCTATATTCGACAAAATCTTTCATACTTCTCCCACTATTCCACTAAACCCTATAAAATACAACATTCAAACCAGAATAACCCTTACGACCTCTAACCCATTCAACATAGATATCCCAAATCGCAAAAATTTAAACCAACTTATTGTACGATGGATGCGGAGCGCGCCTGAGCCCTGAAATCCCAACTCATTTCTTCTCACTTCTTCAAAATCGTAGAACTCGCTGTTAGCTATGGAGATTTAGGATTTAGGTTAAACTGAGGTTGAGGACGAACGACGGTTTGGGGCTTTTACTTCAGTCGTCTTCTTGCAAAGCGTGACCTTTTTTGGGCACGATGTTCAGTATTTGTTTTATAAATAAATAAAAAATTGTAGAAATCCAAAACTGCCCTTCAGATGGCATGAGAGGAACGGTCAATGCGCTAGTGGGGTGGGTCCCACGGGTGCCACGTCGCAGTTAACGATTGACCGCCTGCTCAACCTAACGAAAGGATGAAATTGGACGATGTTCAAAACGTTAGGGTGTAAATTAATAAAATTGTTACTGTGGGGTCCAATTGAGAATGACCCTAAACCACCAGGGTGTCTTTTGTCGTTAGTCCTTACTTTTTTTATGGTATTATAAATTGAAGTATGAACATGAATATTTTAGTTATTAAATATATATAACTTATTAGCATTATTATAAAATTTATTATTTTTTAAATTATCATGTCCTTGCAGTTTCCGTGTCCTAATTCTTCGATATTTTATAGTGTAAGCTTGCTTTACCTGTTTAGCTGTTCATATCAAACTTAACAGCTTTGATTGAACCGCATATAATAGTCCTCACTAGAGAATTACGGTCCAAGTACAAGGACTGCTTAACTATTTCTCGGATTTGATATGGGCTGATGTTTGATGTGAAGATGGCAAATGTTGAGGGAATTTTACTGTGTTTTTGCTAGTGTTTTGCTAGTAATTTTAGATGTCCTTGAAGATGGGTAGCTGCTAAGACTTTTTTTTTTTTTTTTTAATGAGATGAATATCAAATTTAATTATGACCCAACAATCAAGACTACATCAACATGGTTAGGGATGGCAATGGGTCAAATGAGGGGGGGGTATGTCATTCCCATCCCCATCCCCATTAAGCTTTTTTCCCCATCCCCGCCTTCATACCCATGATATTCATATCGGAGATTCCCCATCCCCACCTTCATTGGGGAGTGGGTTCCCCACCCGCCCATTATGGAAGAAAAAACCAATATATAACTACTTTGTTGAAGAAAAAAAAATACTAAGGCAAGATATAATATATACTTATAAGAGAATATAAGAATGTTTATATATGTGCTAGAAGTTAACTAAATAAATAAGTAGTGTGGCTTAAGATTTGTATAAATTACATAAGTACATAATATAATAATATAAAATTTAGTCAGTACAATTACTTTAATAGCATATTTATATATACACTATAATATACCTCATAACAAAATTAATATATATATTCTAAACGGGGAGGGTTCGGGTTGGGGATTAAAATATCATCCCCGCCCCTCCCCAAACACTATACCCAAAAAATTCCCCGTACCCATCCACATACCCCTTTTTTGTCCTTCATACCCCGACCCATTAGGGTCGAATCCGCACGAAGACCCTTACCCGCGGGGAAAATTGACATCCCTAAACACGGTATGTTATATAGTGGCCTCATTAAAACCGTCCCGAAGAAAATTCTGTAAGACAAAACTTCGGAGTAGAAAATAGTACTACACGTACCAAAGTCAGAGACAAACCATGCATAGACCAAAGAAACCAAAAAACAGATTAAACCAAAGGACAATCTGCTTGCACGCAGTCCATAAGCCATGGGGTCCAGATTCCAGCCAGAAGGCGACGCCTCTGTCTTCGAAGACGTGTGTGGGAGATAATTGTCTTCTAGGTTGAATCTGACTCCTGATTGGTTGTCAATCTAGCCTTTCATATGTAAGGAGCTGTGAGGGCAACTTGGAAGCTCATAACTTAGCCCACTTGCGGCATGAAAGGAACTTGGGATATTACAGGCTTGTTGGGCCGCCAGTTTGCTATGCTAATTGTTATTTTTTTGGGTTAATTTGGGCTTAGTCCCCCCAGAAAAATATCCTGTGACTACGAATAGGGGAATGTACAGCTTACCCTAAGTCCAATTCTAGTTGTTTGGGCCATGTTTGATATGCAGGTTGGACTAAAGAAATAGTCCAAATCTCTGTGTTTGATTGCATTATGAAATTGTGTAACAAGGATAAACAATCCACAACTATGCTTTAAAGAGTAATTCTACTCTTACCATATTTGTATACCATATTCTCATACCAACTTATGCGGTAGATAAAGTGGCCAGCCACATCAATTAAAAAGTGTCAATAAATCATAAAATTTTATTTTAAAAAAAGGTTAAATTAATTTTAATTGATGTAGTTGTCCACCTTATCTACCACATAAAGTAATATGGAAATGTGGTATACAAATGTGGTAAGAGTAGAAAACGTTATGACGGTTAGGAAGAATCGGCTATTTCCTCAACAAGAGCCGAACGTGAATGATTTGATAAAGTCCTCCTTTTTTTAACTATCGGGGAATTTAAACTTCGTACCTCTTCCAACATTCGGTAAAGAAGTATCATTAGACTAAGAGTTAGTTTGTTGATAAAGTCACATTTAGGAAACTAAATTATGTAAGGCCCGTTTGATAACCATTTCATTTTTAATTTTTAGTTTTCATTAGAGGAAAAAGAGGGAGAATGAAAGTGAGAATGAGAGTGAATTATGTTTCAACAATGGTTTGGCATAACTAATGGTTTGGCATGATTAGTACATTATGTTTCAACAACATCTCTCTCAATTTCCGCTCATGAATGTACTACAATTAAATCAAGATTTGGGTACCACCGGATGGACCTCAAGGTTTCAGTTTAATAAATGATTTCATTTACTAAAAACATTTTTTTATCAAAGAAAAAAGAAATTGGCATTTCATATCGTTCACACAATTTTATTGTTCATAACTCGTCATCTTTAATCTTGTGAGAAAATGTATATGACATGCAAGTTAGTAAGTCACACTGAACTAGTAATATACATGTGCATGAAGAAAAGAGACAAGCTGAGGGATTTATTTTTTTATGTTTTTTTTTTTCTTTCTGTAATGACAGTAAATCATTTTAACGATCACGCGACTGTTTACAAAGCCACATAATCAGATAGAAATTGTACCTATATCAGAAGGCCTCAAGCACTATTAAGGTTAAATGGGTCATCAACTCTCATGGCATTTCCTGGTTAATCATGTTATGGGTACACTTTAAGGGCCACTCTTGCGCAAGGGATTTGTTTTCTCATGTCTGCATCCGGGGTCTTAGATTCCATTTTTTCTTTCAACGCTTCTATCCACCCAAGAAGAGGGCCGGTTTTGCAATCTATCCAAGCACGAAGTAAATGAGTAAATAACAAAGTTACCGTGGCTCTATGTGACCTAGCATTGATGAGAAAGAAACAATGATGCATCAACAATTTTGATGACTCACTTTACAGTCATTATCAAAGCATATCCGTGTAAGTTTAGGCCACCTAATTTTGAAGTTAAAAGCACAAGTGATTGTGACAGCGGGGGAGGCTTTACCACAAAACCTCTCACAGAAAGTAAAAAGAAGCAAATCATGATCATCCTTCATTGGTCATTGTTCATGGTGCTTCTTGCAATGATTGGCACTATGCATTTCCATCGATATTTTCTTTCTTTCACACGTTGGAAGACAACTTATATGTTTTTATTTATTTCTTGCGTTGCGTCTTGGGCTTAAATTTCCTCTCACTTTCTTTTGAATGAAAATGAACTTTGCAGTACTTTTGTTGTTGAGTGGAAGCTATGCAAACTGGATTTCTGCAAGGCATTTATTCTTTTGCAGACCAAACCTAGAAGAGGATTTGTACATCTGTTACTAGTCACGGCCTTCCAGTGGTTATTAACTAATTAGACACAGTATATATGTACGGCCAAGTAAGTTTGTGTCAGTGAATATTGTTCAACAAATAGTATCCCTATATTATATCTGACAACTGCAGTGAACGTCGCCAATTTTAAATGTCGGAAAACCCGCCCAGCTATTAACCACGTTTACGGTGGCTGGTTTCAAAATAGATTATCCCTTTCTCCGCATCTAAGTTCCATTTCTCCTATAAACACAAACAAGAAGAGGAGGAGGTTTGCATATTGTTCTTAGTCAACTGCTTTTCAGTTTAGTTGGGGTTGATAAGGCTTCATCGCCCTTAATTTGGTAGACCTGTGTTTAAAACTATACGAAAGATAGTGCCAAATAAGGTGAAAGAACAACAAAGATATCATCCATAGAGAGAGAGGCCTTACAATTATGTTACTTATTTACTTCTAAATACATTTCAATCTGTCTCTTATAAATGGAAAATACTTATCTCCTTATCAGGGTAAGTAGGAACTCATACATTCATCCCAATAGCAGTGTGATATGTGTGCAGAAGTTTTTCTTTTTATGTTTTTGATGAATTATTTTTGCATATGTGTCAAACTATGATTGGCAGGAATGAGGAGTATCTCATTACCGGTAAGGAGGCAAGTAGTACCTTTACAAGTTTGGCTAGTAGACTCCAAAATTATGGGCTTTCAAGTTTCATCATCTTTATGACAATCAGTGTTTTCCCCTGTTTAGTTGTTTGCACGCTTAGCGTGTGCGTCAACAGCGAGGCGTAGGAAGGTGTGCATTCTGATGTGTGATGCTAAAATATGAGAACTATGAGAAAATATTTGTTTGTGGAAATTTTCTATATATTCCTCTTCTTGTAGGAGGTCATATTTATAAGGCTTATTTACTGTAGTGTCTCCTGAAACTTGGATCAAATCTCACTTTACCCCCCTCCCCCCAAAAAAAGTTTAAATGGCCCACTTTCATCCCTTAACCGAGTTTTGGTGATCCACGTTGCCCCCTGCCGTCAACTCCATTCAAACTCTGTTAAATCTGATGACATGGCAGGGGTGTTTTTGTAATTTTGTATATATGTATCATTACTCACTAATTAAGTGGGTGACATGGCAAATGGAACCCACTTCTACATAAATAAAATATAATTAAATAATTTTAATAATTAAAAATTAAAATAAAATTTAAAAAATACTTCTGTCACGTCATCAAAGTTAACAGAGTTTTGGATGGAGTTGATAGCAGGGGCAAAGTGGGTAACCAAACCTCGATCAAGGGATGAAAGTGAGCCATTTAGCTTTGGGGGGTAAAGTGAGATTTGACAAAAGTTTCAGGGGGCATTAGTATAATTAAGCTTATTTATAATACAACAGAGCCTTAGTGGCCAAGTAAATAATAAACTCTTATTCCTATTTATAGTAGGAAATCATGAATTAAAGTGAATCAATTACAATTATAATAGGAATCATTGGTGTGTAAGGAAAGTAAGTCAATGGTCCACAAGTCTCACAAACGTTCCCCCTCATGTTGGTCCATAGACGTCGCTAATGCCCAACTGATCCAGTGAATTGTGGAACGCTCTCCTGAAAATCATCTTTGTCAAAATATCCGCCAATTGATCCTTGAATTTCACTAAAGGAAACTGAATCACTTTAACCTCAAGATTCTGTTTGATGAAGTGACCCACCTCAACATGTTTAGTGCCATCATGTTGACCTGGATTCTGTGCAATAGCTATAGCAACCTTGGTGTCACAAACGAGATTCATTGTGGATGTAGGTTTATACCCAAGTTTAGTAAGCAACTTCCTTAACCAAATGAGCTCACAAATCCCTTTAGTCATGCCTCTAAACTCGGCTTCTGCACTGGATAAAGCTACTACATTCTATTTCTTACTCCTCCATGTCACCAAATTACCTCCCACGAATGTGAAGTAACTTGATGTGGATTTTCTATTTGTTACATTACCTGCCCAATCTGCATCTGAATAACCATCAATATTCAGATGACCATGTTTTAAGAACATAAGTCGTTTTCCAACTGCATTCATGTGGTCTTCATTTAGAGAATGCATAAATTGACTGACAACGCTCACCGCATAAGCAATGTCTGTCGAGTATGTGACAAATAGATCAATATTCCCACTAACCTTTGATATCTTTCTTTGTTAGTTGAAACTTGATTCGGGTATTCTCTAAGATAATGGCTCTGAACAATAAGAGTGTCCACAAGTTTGCAATTTAGCATTCATGTGTTTGTCAACAAGTCCAAAACATATTTCCTTTGAGAGAAAAAAATGTACCTTGCTGCGATCAGGCCACCTCAATCCCTAAGAAATACTTGAGCCCACCTAGATCTTCATCTCAAACTCAGTAGCCAAATGGTCTTATAGCTGAGATATTTCATGTTTATCATTCCCAATAATAATCATATCATCAAAATAGATTATTAATGTTGTTACCTTCCCTTTTTATGTTTCAAGAAAAAAGTATGATCTGAGTTACTCTTTTGAAACCATTGTTCTTCATTGCCATGGTGAACCGTCCAAACCATGCATGTAGTGACTATTTCAATCCATACAATGCCTTTTGTAACCTACATATTATTCTAGTCTAAGTAGTATTATATCCAGGAGGAATGTCCATATCACCTCCTCCGTGAGTTTGCCATGCAAGAAAGCATTTTTTACATCAAACTGGTGTAGTGGCCAGTCCAAATTAGCTGTAAGGGACAATAAGACTCTGATGGTGTTCAACTTTGCAATTTGTGCAAAGGTTTCTTCATAGTCTATACCATAGGTCTGTGTGTACCCTTTTGCCACAAGTCTTGCTTCGCATCGCTCAATAGATCCATCAGCATTGTATTTTATAGTAGACATCTATCTACATCCGACAATCTTTTTTTCTCGTGGTATAGTCTTCAGTGTCCAAGTCTGATTTTTCTCAAGAGCTTTCATCTCATCTTTTATAGCTTGGACCTACTTAGGATCTTTCAACGCTTCAGAAACCTTGGTTGGAATATGGATAGCAAACAACTGATGCACAAAATCCTTGAGTGGTTCAGATAGTTTCTCAATGGATACATGATTTGCAATTGGATACTTGGATATCTTGCCAATATCAGGTGAATAACGGTTTGGTGGCTTCCCACATTGTTGCCTAAAAAGTAATTGATATCCAATAGATTTATCCTCTAAATGCATTAGTCTAATAGGAGTAGTTACCTCAAAGATATTTTTAGGAGATTGGTCCGTTGATACCTGTTGAGTGAGAGGTGGGGTCTTCATCTTATTGTGCTAAGTTGTTTGTAGGAGTAGGACTCGAATCAAAAATAACTTCGCAAGGGTTAGGCGATCGATCGTTGTGCATAGGCAATTGATATCTTTTTGGCAGGGAGCATTCACGTGTGCCACACTCGAGATAATCAATTGTCGAGTTTGGGCGATCGATCATTTCTTGGCCAAGAACAATCTTGTGCTCCAAGCCTCGGGCAATCAATTGTCAGAGCTAGAACGATCGATCGCAGGCATCATCCCAGTGACGACGAGGAACATGCCCCTCAATGAGAAGAGCGCGGGCTATTTCAAGGAGATGGCGATTCTTCCGTTCAACAACACCGTTTTGTTGTGGTGTGTGGGGGCAAGTTGTCTCATGACTAATGTCATGTGTCTGGAAGTAAGTTTGAAAGTCATGATTAACAAATTCTCCACCGTTGTCAAAAAGAAGAATTTGTATTCAATCATTGAACTATGTTTCCATCTGGTTGTGAAAGAATTGGAACATGGAAAACACTTCATTCTTGTTAAGCCATGTCATCCGTATACAATCATCGACGAATGTAACAAACCAACGAATACCGAAATATGTAGAAATAAGTGAAGGTCCCAAACATCAGAATGAATTAAAGCAAAAGGAACAGTACTGTTATTCATAATTAAAGAATAGGATACTCGGTGAATCTTGGCTAAAATGTAAGTGTCACATTTAAAATCTAAGTCCTTAAATACAGAAAATAACTTGAGTAATAAGTGTCTCATATAACTGAAGTCATCCACATAGTACATGTTCGGTTCATTTTTACACATGATTTTTCATGTTATTCACCTCTTATTTTGAGTTAGTTCTTGACATTTTATAGCTTTTTACTTCCTCTTTGTGTTTTCTTAGGTTTTACCTTGGTTATAATGAAAATGAGCTAAAAGTGCATTATTTGTTATAAATTCTGTTTTTGTTCATTTTCGTAGGTCAACTTCTTGGCCTTGGATCAGCATGCTCCGGTGCTTGGATGAGGTCATGATCTTCATGAGACTTGTTCCAATGGATGTTAACTACAACATATCCAAATTTGAGCTCCATTGGACAAGTATTGCCTATCCAACCAATCCAACATGTAACCACAGCTCTGGAAATCCGGAATTGGCCAGCTTTTACCCCCTTTGTGTCATTTGATAATTCTTGTTACCATCACACTTGGTAACAAGAATTCACCTTAGTAGATAATATATTTTCTGAAGCATTTGGCATCTTTGTGAAGTCAATGCTTCATCATGGCAAGGGGACAAGAAGATAATGGGTGGAAACTTTGGCAATAGAATACTAAAAGTGAAGCTGGAAAGGAGGAGAGAGGGAAGAAAAGCTAAGGAAAATCTGAAGTGGGAGAGCCATTTTGATCGTGAAAAATTAGTCATTACATAATTCTACAACTTGGGAGAGCAGATTTTGGAGAGGAAAAGGCTGAGGGAGAACCAGGTGCAGCCAAGGAAGAAGAAGGAGAAGACTTCCACCATTGAAGACTTCAAGCTTTCATCATTTTCTGAAAATCTGTAAACTCTTTCTATTTTTATTTCGAATTTGTGTTTGAAATGATTATGAGGAACTAAACTCCATAGCTAGGGCTTAGGTTGAAGCCCTAAACATGATTACCTTATTGTTTTGATGCTTGAGTGTATGAATTTCTAGATATTGTTGATGAATTCCAATACACCAAATTAATCTATCCTTGATGTATGTTTTTCTTTGATTGATCACCTTTGAAAGCATGCTTCTTGAGATTGTTGGGATTATGTGTATCTTCATGTTATCCTAAGCAATAAATGGATGGAGTAAGAACCATCCATGTGAATTGGTTTCTTGAATACCTAATGTAAACACCATGCTATTAGGATTCTTGTGATGTTCATATTCTCTTTGAACTTAATGGGTTTTCCTTGTAATTGAATCGAAGTACGAACCATACCTAGGTTCGGTTATGAGGAGGGCACAAGTATTGTAGCACGAACCATGCACTTTACGTATATTAGAGAGAATCAATGCATCTTGAGCCACTCGTACTGGTCTTGATTGCGAACATTTTCATCAACACGTTTAGAGTTCATCACTTGAGTATTCATGAACTTTGGTAGAATTGTTTAGGGTGGATTCCGAAACCCTAGTGTTTGTTATATTTTAATTTCACATCTTGATAATTCATCTCTGCCATTCTTGTTAAATTTAGAGTTCATTTACATTCATGCAATAGAAATAGGTCACTTGAAACAAATCAAACCCCCCCCCCCCCCCAAATGTGTGTGTGAGTTGCGTGTTTGACACGTTTTGTGTCTTGTTACTGAATTTTATTTGTTTCTGTAATTGTTTTGGACTTTTGGTCCGCGTGTGTTCTTGCATTTTCTGTGCTGAATCCAACCGTATAAAGAACTTGAATTTTGGACATACGGTTCGAAAGTTATAGGTCAAAAACTGGACAGAGGTCGAAACTGAAAAACAGAGAAAACAAATCTGCTTCCAGCGACCGGTCGTCACTGTTCACGCGACCGGTCGCACTGTTCACTGTTCACGGCACTGTTCATGTCACTGTTCACTGTTCACGGCACTGTTTACAGGTGATAAAATGGCGATAGAAAATGTTGTTTGTGTTTTTCTTTAGTTTTCTTGTGTTGTTTCATTTCCTTTGCACTTCTTTACTTATTTTTAGTTTCCATTTTGCATTTGTGCATTTGTGGTGTGTTAAATAAGTGTTCTTTACGTACTCAAATTAGAACTTATAGGAAACCGACAAGTTCTTCGTGGGATCGAACCCGTACTTACATAATCTATACTTCAATAGATTCGTGCACTTGCGGGTATTTTTAATTGGTTGTTTGCACATTAATTTGTGTCCTCTTAGGAATGCAACAATTTTTGGCGCCGTTGCCGGGGAACTGGCACGGTTGCTTATCTGTTTTGTTTGAGTATGTTTAGAGTACTTAGTTTTATTTTTGTTTATTGATTGTTGTTTCATTTTATCTTGATTTGTTTTTGTTTCTTTTTCTTATAGGAACATCCGAGGAGTCACCTCCACCATCACCAATGGCAGCCGCAACTGAAATTGTGGAACTTACTATGCAAGAATACTCCAATAAATTTGTGATGGAGGAAACAAATGCATTTGGCTCATTTCAGAATGAGTTGACTATGAATGATTATTTCCAACAAACATACAATTCGGAGTGGAGAAATCATTCGAACTTTTGGTGGACCGACAATCCAAATTTTCAACAAGGGCCATATCAACCATATCAAGGCCAACATAATACTTGTCCACCTCATGGTCAATCTCAACATTACAATCCACCACCACTTAGCCAATCTCACCAACAACCTCAAGGACCAACTTTGGAAGAACTTGTTGCTTCAATGGCTAGAAACACAGATAGTTTCATCACTTAGACAAAAAGCTACATGCATAGGAATGATTCCCATATGCAGAAAAACAGATAAGGCCATTGCCAATCTAGAAAATCATATGGGGAAAATTGCCACAGCTTTGAATCAAAGGGAAGCTGGGATGATGCCTAGCCAAACAGTGATACCAACCGAGCATGAGCATGTTCAAGCAATTATCTTGAAAAATGGTAAGGTAATTTGTGAGGTTGATAATTCTGAAAGTCTAATTAAAATTGATGATGAGATGCAGGTTGAGCAAGTGATTAGGCCTAAGGAAAAAGATGAAATCAACATGGAGGAAAACAAACATGCATCTTCACCTGAGTGGATCCCAAAGCATGAAATTGCAAGAAGGGCAAGAAAGGAAAAGGTTTGTCGTGAACCTACTGATGAAGATATCTTACATGCTCCTTTTCCTCAGAGGTTGATGGGTTTTAAAAAAATTCAGCACGCCAAGGACATATTGGAAATCTCCGAAAAAGTGCAAATTAACATTCCTCTCTTGGATGCAAACAAGCTCAAGGAAGACGAAACTGTTGAATTAACGGAAGAGGTTTCTGTTGTTTTGCAAAGGAAGCTCCCTCCCAATTTACAAGATCCAGGAAGTTTCATAATTCCTTGTGTAATTGGTGATAAATTGTTTGAGGAACCTTTAATTGATTTAGGTGCTTCAATTAAACTAATGCCTTATTCTGCTTTTGAAGTACTAGAGGAAGACAAGCTGAACATCCATGTTCCAATTACCAATCATATGTTCAATGTCATTCCTTCTACTCAAGTGAGAAGGCCACCCGATCCTAAATATGTGCCTCCTCCATCTAATCCACGTATTGAAAAGCGCTTAAAATTGCTTTTGAAATCTACTCATGCGCATAAAAAGAAAAGAATACGAAATGGGTTGATTAGATGGCAAAGAGATTTGAAGAAACTTCATGTTCGGCACAAGGAGGCGATTAAGCCAAAACCCCCCAAGTGACCATGGTATGTTGGAAGTCCGGCAAAAGACTTTAAACTTAGCGCTTCTTGGGAGGCAACCCAAGGTGAATAGAAGAAGTTTGTTGTCGTCCTAATCGCTTCAAAGTGGAGTTTCTCTAGACTCAAACTTACTTTTATTTTACTTTATTTATTTATTTTCCTTTTGAGTTAGGATTTCAATCTCCAACCAAGGTAATTTCGAATTTCTTATTGTTTCTCTTTGTTTTTCTTACTCTTTCTTTCTTTTATTTGTTTGTGTTTATATTTTGTTAGTAAGTTTGGGAAGTGGTTTGCTTCATGATTGCACACTCAGAACTTTGGCTCAAATGCTTATTTCATTCCATACATGTGATTACATACACAAACGTGATAGTGCGTACATATAATCCTTAATCACATGTATATTGTTGCTTTCTGCGCCACCTGAGGCTTCCGCTAATTACCTCTGTCCCGTTCTTGCTTGTAGGACCTGCAACAGCTCTACATGATCTTCATTCCTTTTCTGCAGCATCTCGACATGCCTGGTTGGCATTGTAGAGCCGCTTCTGGAGGTCCGCCACCTGAGCCTTCAGGGTCGCCACCTCCTCACTCAGTGCTCCGCACTCTCGTGCTCTCGCCAGTAGGCGCATGCCCAAATTTGTGGCCGAGACCGCGTTGAGCACGGTCAAATTGTGGGACTCGTCCACTGCCAGCTGTCCGACCTCTGCGCCACATGCAGATGTTCTGCGCTGTCTGCCAGTCTCCTGGCAGTTCCTGCCCTCCACCGCACCGCCTCAGAGAAGTTTGAGGCCGAACCATGATGGTATGAGGAGTTTGGGAAAATAGGGTTTGGAGGAGCCCTTCCTGGGCATTCGGTGGTGCGAGCGACAACTCAAGGTTCAGGTCATCAACGAGCATATCTGAGGATGCCATTGATTTTTCTGCCTGGACTTTTTGATGGTTTTTCTTGAGTTTGCAGGTTGAAATGCTGGATACTCCTCCTTTCAGCCGAGAAGTGGTTTAAATAGACATATGCTCATAGGGGAGCCGACACCACTTTGCATTTCCGGAGCAATTTGCGGATGAGTCAAGTTAACAGGGAAGCATTTTTACTTTCACTTTACTTTCTTTTCTTCCCTGTTTTTTCTGGTGTAATATGTTTTGATTCCTTTTAGTTTGTCGTCTTTGTTTTATTTCCGTTGGGGAAGTGTGTTTTGTTTCTTTTTAGTTTGTCGCATTCCCTTTATTCAAGTTTGGGAAGTGCGCTTGGTTTTTCTTCTTTGTTTTTTGCAACTTTCTTTTCTTTTATTTCATTTCCGAAAAAAAACAAAAAAAAAAGAAGAAAAAAACACGGCAAAGGGCAAAGCACACAAGCACACCAATAATACACTAGAATCACTTTTTCCCAGTGCTCGGTGTCTCGACCATTGGACCTTTGAGTTTAGCCCTACGGCTATCCTCTTCCAGAGGCTTCAGGTGCAGTCTCTTGGGGCTCATCACTCGAGCTCCCAAAGATTGCATTCTTAGCTTTAGCGTAACCACTTTTGTGGTCTGTTTTCTGCGCTTTCCCGGTTGGTCTATGTCCTCCAGCTGCTTTCTCATGTCATGGGCGTAAACACTTACCATCTTGGAGAGATTTTTGTTCTCTTCCCGCAACGCCTCCAGCTGGTGTCTCGATTCGCCTCTAGTATCCTTGCCCTTTCTGTTTTTAAACTTTTAATAATACTCTGGCACTCTTCAACCATACTTCGCTCTACCGCCAACTGACCTCTTAGAACCTCCACCTCATGGGACTTCGCAATTAGGCGATGACCCACACTTGCGACTGTTGCGGTGCTTTGCACGCTTAGTGCCAGAGCATCGCTCACGACCCGGTTGTCATCCCTTGCTCCCAGCACCCGTATATCCTTGGGAGTCACTAGATTTCTAACAACTCCAAGGGCAACATCGTTGTCCAGCAGGATCGAGTCATTCACTGTTACGTGCCCCCGTGCGGAGGCAAAGTAGGGCATCCACACTGGTGCCACTGCTTGGCCCCGAGTCTAGAGTCGGTGGAGCTAGGTTGAGATCCAACGAGAATTGGTAGGAAGAGGCCATTTGAACTTTCTTTTCTTTTGTTCTTTCTTTTCTCTTTGGTGTGTTTCTAGTTTTGTGTGTTTTCCCCAACTCTTTCTCTTCTTCTTTTATAGAGTTAGCTTCTACGTAACCCTAGCCACTGCGCTTCTGGTTTGGCGCGGCCCTCGCGGCCTATCCCCTCTATCGCCTCACCTGTCCCCCACCCCTTTAATTGCATTTCCGCCTTTCAGCGCTTTCAAGAAACAAAAGTCGTCACGCCTTCCTATGAAGGCAATAATTCTGGCTTAGGAACGTGTGAGAGACCTCTGCTTGTCGACACGTCTCTCACTTTGTATCCCGTGACTCACGGGTGCCGAGACATCAGGGCCCACTTTTTCTATTTTTCGGAGTTCTCGCTCTTTGTGTTTCTGACTTGGTTTCTTTGTGTAAAATACTTTCTTCGCTTTTGGGATTTCGTTTGGGTTGGGCTTTCATTTTGGTTTGTGCGTTTCTTTGGGTTGGATTTCTGCATGTTGAGACTGTTGTTAGGGCTTACTGTTCTGTTTTGTTTAGTTTGGGTTTCGGTTTGCGTCGGATTGTTTATTAGGGTTTAGTGTTTTGTTTGGTTTTTGTTTCGTTTGTATTTTTATTTTTGCAACCGTGTTGTAATTTTAATTTTTGTTTGTTCTTCTGTTTAATTGCTTTTATCCCTTTCCTTTCTTGTTATAACGTTGTTGATGCCTAAATTTTTCAACATTGAGGACAATGTTTATTTCTAAGTTTGGGAAGGGGTAACAAGCCATTTTCGTTTCACTTAATTTCTTGCTTTCTTTTATGTTGTCTTTCTTTTCAGTTTTGAGTCATTTTTGTTTTCAAGTCACTTTCCGGACATATATGATGAGATTGTGATGAATGCTTACATGACTTGTGATGAGTCACTAAATGGCATCGTTCTAGCATGATATGTTTGAAACCCTCTACGCACTTGCCATTTGTTTCATAATTCTCTAGTTGAGGGACTTGCATGATCCAAAGAATTGTATCAAGCATGAATTAGACTTGTATAACCATATAATGTGAGCTTTGAGCCTTGTGCTTCAATTCATGAGTGTTATACACGTATTCTTGTTTTCTTGTCATCCGAGTTGTTGTTTGATCTCATTATTCATTGACTTGGTTGAACACTTAAAAGAAATTCATTTTTGTGCAATTTGATTACATGACATTTGAGAAATGATATTAAGGCCCTCTTTGGACCGTTTGTGCCTTTCAAGCTAACCCTATGCATGCTTAAGCATGATTTTCCTTTGTTAACCACCTTGAGCCTATATGTATGCCTTTTCTTTCAAGTAACCAATTATTACTTCTAGCCTTAGCCTGAAAAACAAGAATTTACCTTTCTAAGGAACTCATGAGCTTTAATTTAGATGTGTTTTTCATGCTAAGTTTGGGAAGGGTTATTACATTTCGAAAAAGAAAAAAAAAAAAAAAAAAAGTACTTCACTCAAAGGGTGAAAGAAAAGAGAAAAGTTGTGGTTATGTGGCAATGGTTTCAAATTCAATTCCATGTTTCTTGGTTGTTCAAATGGAAGGAAGGAGTGTGAATCATAATTAGTGGAGGTATAAGGCTTTGTGGTCTATTTGATCACCAAAAAAAATAAGATTGAAAATCTTAAGCGTGATGTTTCAAAGTCTTTTAGTCAACGATTATATGCTCTTACATTGTGAGTTCCTTGGACTTTGTTGTATCCATATCCTTCATTTCTTACTCACCTTGCACCCTTAGCCCCATTACAACCTATAATAAAGACCTAAATTGATCCTAAATGTCATGTGGTTGAATTGCACACATTCATATTCTTTTAAGTGTTTAGCATCCTTCTTGAGATCATATTCATGCATGTTTTTCATCTTGCTAATTGTGAGTTAAGTCCCTTATGGTTTAACTCTATTCTCATATTTACTATTGAGTGATGCATTGTACCCCTCTTCCGAGTGATTCATTTGTGAGAGGACAACTTTGGTGAGATTTGAAGTTAGTTTTGTGCTTGGTATGATTTTTGAAGTTGTGTGAAAACTGAAATTGGAGAATGAGTTCCATTTGGCTATCACACTACTACACTTGAGCATGTTGTGTTCTGAACTTTGCTGCCTTGTGAATGATGTCTAAACTGAGTTTTTCTTGTGAAAACTTTTGAGTCAGTTGCATAAGTCACTCTCTCTTTGGAAAGTGTTCGGAAAGTTTTGTTTTGAGTCTTGTTTTAGTTTCTGTTTTGCTCGAGGACTAGCAAAAGATAAGTTTGGGAAGTTTGTTCGGTTCATTTTTACACATGATTTTTCATGTTATTCACCTCTTATTTTTTGTTAGTTCTTGACATTTTATAGCTTTTTACTTCCTTTTTGTGTTTTCTTAGGTTTTACCTTGGTTATAATGAAAATGAGCTAAAAGTGCATTATTTGTTATAAATTCTGTTTTTGTTCATTTTCGTAGGTCAACTTCTTGGCCTTGGATCAGCATGCTCCGGTGCTTGGATGAGGTCATGATCTTCATGAGACTTGTTCCAATGGATGTTAACTACAACATATCCAAATTTGAGCTCCATTGGACAAGTATTGCCTATCCAACCAATCCAACATGTAACCACAGCTCTGGAAATCCGGAATTGGCCAGCTTTTACCCCCTTTGTGTCATTTGATAATTCTTGTTACCATCACACTTGGTAACAAGAATTCACCTTAGTAGATAATATATTTTCTGAAGCATTTGGCATCTTTGTGAAGTCAATGCTTCATCATGGCAAGGGGACAAGAAGATAATGGGTGGAAACTTTGGCAATAGAATACTAAAAGTGAAGCTGGAAAGGAGGAGAGAGGGAAGAAAAGCTAAGGAAAATCTGAAGTGGGAGAGCCATTTTGATCGTGAAAAATTAGTCATTACATAATTCTACAACTTGGGAGAGCAGATTTTGGAGAGGAAAAAGCTGAGGGAGAACCAGGTGCAGCCAAGGAAGAAGAAGGAGAAGACTTCCACCATTGAAGACTTCAAGCTTTCATCATTTTCTGAAAATCTGTAAACTCTTTCTATTTTTATTTCGAATTTGTGTTTGAAATGATTATGAGGAACTAAACTCCATAGCTAGGGCTTAGGTTGAAGCCCTAAACATGATTACCTTATTGTTTTGATGCTTGAGTGTATGAATTTCTAGATATTGTTGATGAATTCCAATTCACCAAATTAATCTATCCTTGATGTATGTTTTTCTTTGATTGATCACCTTTGAAAGCATGCTTCTTGAGATTGTTGGGATTATGTGTATCTTCATGTTATCCTAAGCAATAAATGGATGGAGTAAGAACCATCCATGTGAATTGGTTTCTTGAATACCTAATGTAAACACCATGCTATTAGGATTCTTGTGATGTTCATATTCTCTTTGAACTTAATGGGTTTTCCTTGTAATTGAATCGAAGTACGAACCATACCTAGGTTCGGTTATGAGGAGGGCACAAGTATTGTAGCACGAACCATGCACTTTACGTATATTAGAGAGAATCAATGCATCTTGAGCCACTCGTACTGGTCTTGATTGCGAACATTTTCATCAACACGTTTAGAGTTCATCACTTGAGTATTCATGAACTTTGGTAGAATTGTTTAGGGTGGATTCCGAAACCCTAGTGTTTGTTACATTTTAATTTCACATCTTGATAATTCATCTCTGTCATTCTTGTTAAATTTAGAGTTCATTTACATTCATGCAATAGAAATAGGTCACTTGAAACAAATCAAACCCCCCCCCCCCAAATGTGTGTGTGAGTTGCGTGTTTGACACGTTTTGTGTCTTGTTACTGAATTTTATTTGTTTCTGTAATTGTTTTGGACTTTTGGTCCGCGCTGTGTTCTTGCATTTTCTGTGCTGAATCCAACCGTATAAAGAACTTGAATTTTGGACATACGGTTGGAAAGTTATAGGTCAAAAACTGGACAGAGGTCGAAACTGAAAAACAGAGAAAACAAATCTGCTTCCAGCGACCGGTCGTCACTGTTCACTGTTCACAGGTGATAAATAAGTGTTCACTGTTCATGTCACTGTTTACAGGTGATAAAATGGCGATAGAAAATGCTGTTTGTGTTTTTCTTTAGTTTTCTTGTGTTGTTTCATTTCCTTTGCACTTCTTTACTTATTTTTAGTTTCCATTTTGCATTTGTGCATTTGTGGTGTGTTAAATAAGTGTTCTTTACGTACTCAAATTAGAACTTATAGGAAACCGACAAGTTCTTCGTGGGATTGAACCCGTACTTACATAATCTATACTTCAATAGATTCGTGCACTTGCGGGTATTTTTAATTGGTTGTTTGCACATTAATTTGTGTCCTCTTAGGAATGCAACAGTACAACCCCCCCTCTTTTAGTACCACGTCCAATGATCTTCTTGGTGAGAATATCATGTAGTAAACAAAAATTTGGATAAATCAGTCCACAACAATTTAGTTGCTTAGTTCTCTGGCTAACAGACATTGATTTATTGGACAAAGATGGAATATGTAGAGTATTAGAAAGGGATAGAGAAGGTGAAAGAGCGATAGTGCCAGCCCCTGTCACAAAATAGGTAACTATATTCGCATTGGCAATACTTATGCGTCGGGGTGGAGTGGTGTGCAAAAAATCATTCGGATCAAAGGTCATATGACCAGTGGCGCCAGAATCAATTATCGAACCAATAATGTCTCGTAGATCAGAAGTATGAAATACATAACCACAGTTACCTGAGTCATTAGGAGGTGCGGGGCTATCAGTGGGGTCTACCTCCAGAAACAAGGCTAACTGGGGTTCGGTTGAGACAAAAGTAGCATGGCCAAAACTACTAGCAGTTTCTCTGAGCTTGCGAATGCGGAGGTCCTCCCACCAGTCAAAATAAATATTCAACTTAAAGTAGGTGTTGTGGGTATGTTTAGGGTTGCCACAGTGAGTGCAACCACTTCCATTAGTCGGAGCTTTGGGACAAGAATGTGGGATGGTTTTAGGAGGTGGCGCACCAACGAGCGAGTAGCATATGACTGAATCTAAAGGTAGGCCGCAGGAGAGGAATTCTGGGGTTGTACTGCGCGACCAGATGGCCCTGATCGAGGTACACTCTTGGCCGCTAAGCCAGCGCAAATGGGTGCGAATGAACCTATTATCACAGCTTGTCGAACATCTTCACGACAGACATAGGCATAAGCTTAGTCCACGGTGGGGAACATAGTCATGTGAAGAACATCGCTTCGAGCCCTATCAAGACGATCATCAAGGCCATCCAAAAATATGTAAACTGGATCTTCCTAATGAATATCATTATAGCTCTGGATATCACTTTCATACTCCATCATATTTGGACGACAAAAATCAATCTCTCTCGACAAACTTTGGAGAGTATTGTAATAGGTTTCAATAGAGCCACTAGCTTGTCGCATACGGGAGGCTCATGTTTCATATCATACACCTGAGAGGTGTCCATGCCATCATAGTAGGTCGTGGCAATTGCATCCCACATTGTTATTGCCATTGGAAAGGGAATGAAATTACCAATCAGGCTCTACTCCAGAAAATTGATGAGTCATCCCTTCATGATGGAGTTCTCGATGCGCCGGGGGGAAACGTTGAAGCGATCAGAGGAGGTTTTGGAAGATCGCCATTAATATACCCCAATTTGTCTTCGACGGAGATATACATCTCGACAACTTTGGACCATAGGGCATAGTTGGTGTCATCCAACTTGATACCGATTTGTGCAACGAATGCTTCATAGGTAATTGTCGTCGGGATCGTCGCCTGAGCCTGGTTCAAGGTCGTCATCTGAGTTGATTTCAAGGTCATTTAGGTAGGATCCTGATTTAGGATCTGGTTCGAGGTCTGAGTCTGCATCTTTAGGAGTTGAGCCACCTGGGCACTCAACTTGGCTATAGTTGATTGAAAATGAGAGGATGAAGTAGTGGTGTTACCACCGTAAGGAATAGGAGAGTCATCCTTCCCCATGGTGGCGGCTAGGGGTTAGAATCTACAGTCATCAATCCCAAGATCGCCGCTCTGATACCATGCTAATATGAGAACTATGAGAGAATATTTGTTTGTGGGAATTTTCTGTATATTCCTCTCCTTGTAAGAGGTCATATTTATAATACAACGGAGCCTTAGTGACCAAGTAAATAATAAATTTCTATTTCTATTTATAGTAGGAAATCATGAATTAAAGTAAATCAATTAGAATTATAATAGGAATCATTTATGTGTAAAGAAAGTAAGTCAATGGTCCACAAGTCACGCCAACATATGAGGCGTGAGCTGCGCGAGGAAGAAGATGACGCACTGAGCCCTCATTCTATTTCTTTTGACGACGTCGTTTGGGTTGTTGAGGTTACCTTTGGGTTTTAATGAAGCTATACATTTTGGGTGTTGTTTTAAACTTTTTTGTTTTTTGTTTTTTCCAAAAGTTATTATTTGGCTTAACAAATTAATTTCTCACTCCTACCCAATACAATCAAACGGACCTAAACCCCAAATTCATTCTTCTCAGCCGCATATCTATTCGGTTTAGGAACCAGCCTCCCTCTCAATTGATTGACCAATTGAGTTTTAAGATTGACTATTATAATTATTACTTATATTTAATTATATTTGATTGATTTGTAAGCTTCAATGGAAATTAATGGTTCAATTTGATTATATTGTATTATTTATCAATGTTCTTTATAAAAATAATTCATGTCTCAAAAGGCTTACGTCTCAACTCTACAAGGCTTACTTCTCATCTTGCGAGATCTAAAACGCCTTGTATCCACACCTTGCCTTTCAAAACATTAGTGACAATCTATGGTTCATTGAAACATGATTTGTTTTCTGCAAATCAAGCAATAAGAATGGTTTGCAGGGTAAATTAGTTGGAAAATGAACTTAATATTTTCATAATTGGCATGCTCCCAAGTGTGCAAGAATTAGTCAATTTTTTGCCACTATATGAAGTAATTATATCATCAAAGTGTTAATGAGGACAAAATAAAGTTGGAACAACTTGTTTGGCCCCTGTGGCCATAAAGTCATATACCACTTCTCAGCAACTTGCAAAGCCTTGTAATCTCCTAAAATCCAATCATTTCCTAATTTTTTTACAACTCCACCAACCAGCATCAAGCCCCTTCTTTTCTTCTTTCCTTTTTTTTTTTTAATTCTTGTGTCACAGTGCAATTTAGAACGTGCTAGTCCTTAGTAGTCATCCAATTTTGATTTGGAAGGCAACAATTTTGACCATAAAAATTTTAGACTTAGATGGCATAAAGATGACAAGTGGGAATTTCTTATTAAATAAGAACCACTGTCATTTGATGAATTGTAGGTAAAACTAACATGAGGAATGATGGTGTGGCAAAAGAAAATACAAACATGATGGACAATTTTGAAACAAAAGGTCATGTAATAACCTCCCAATATTATTAAGATATTTGGACTTCTTGACCTCGACTCCGTCTATGAAATATGAAAAATAGTTCAATTATTCCCTTAATAAATTTGATCATAAATTAAAGAATCAAATATTTGTAAAGTTACACTAGTTGAAAAAGAATACTTGAGTTCACATCCTTTACATCATTACACTAGTCTCCTGGTTATATTCTTCTCTTTAAATTCAATTTATGTTCACATTCTTTTTTTTCATGTGTTTTGATGGTTTTAAAGAGTAAAAGAAAAATGGTATGTCATTAGCTACGATATTCATCATGAATCCTATAATTTGCTCACTAATCTCTACCATTTTGCACCAACTAACTCTTAATCTAGTAGTATTTTTCTTTCTAATGTTAAAAATAAAAACCCAAATCTGAATCTCCCCTTCCCCTTATTGATAAAAAAGAACACCCTACAAACTTGTATTGTAACTTACAAAATCTTACCCCTCAAACAAACAAAAGAAGAAAACTATCATACCACCCTCCCACTACTGATCTGCTCCTCACTTACTTCCCTTGAATCCTTCCAAGTTCCAACGTCCTCTTCTCAGCCGGAAAATTCCCTCCGTTATCGCCCGGCTTCCTCTATAGTGTTGTTCGTTTTTCTGAATTTGCGTGTGCCTTTTGGTTTGCTAGCCCGCTTCTACTTGATACAAGAAGTGTGGTGGCTGATCATTTTCAAGCATGTTGGGAATTCTTTTCTTGGTCAAATATTATGAAGGAAGGGTGGTTTTTGGTTTGTGATAGAGATTATGGAAAGCTCGCAATGAAAATGTTGTTTTCATGGAATTAGTTTTCAGTGCAACCCAAAGCTTTCAGAGCAAAACATCAATTTTCTCATACACCCCTAACGTATTTCTTCTTAACGTTTTTGTCCAACAACTATTCTTCGTTTTCTTTTGGGCCAAGAAAGAACTCTCTTGGTTCGTTTTAAATTTCTCCGCACAAACTGAACAACTGCTGTTATTTTGACTAAGCCAGATAGTCAACAATGACACAACATGACGTGACGGAGGATTATTGTGGGGGTTGTAAACAATGAAAAAGAACTGAGAAGCAGGTTATCTAGGCTCCTCGGCAAGCCGGTGAAAGCAGTTAGGAGGGGACCCACTGATGATGTGGCCACAGTTAAGCTATTATTACCCCGGGGACCCACAGTGGAATAAGACCCAATACGCCGTAGTTTCTGGAGTCAAGCAAGAAGCATGTGTGAAACACACACGCAGGCACCCGAGTGGGTCATGCGCGGTGTGCCGTGACCGTGGGTTTCAAGAAGCTCTCCATTGACTCATAGTACGCCATCGTTATCAAGTCAAATTCTAACCCACCATCATTTCTGTCCTTTTTTTCTTCTTGTTTTTTTATTTTATCCCAAGATTACTTTTTGTATTCTTTTAAAATATTTTCCTTCACAAATTTATTCTAGAAACAAAAAAGACGGTTATGTCCTAAATTTCGCACCAAGATAATCATTTTTTTCTGAGTGTACCAAGACAAACAAGTGGGAAAATGATTGTCATTGAGGAATTCGGCCTTGTGAGATTGACTAAATTAAATATGAAATCAAATTCATTTTCGAAGTGGAATATTTGTGGATCTTCCATTACAACAATATTTGAGACTAGTGATTTTAACATAACGTAAAGGCTTAACTAGAGTAGTGGTTACAAAATCTGTACAAACCGATTAGGGTTTCAAATATTTGGAGAGAAAAAAAAAGTGAGAAGTGTAAGGCAATTGACTAATGACTTTTTAGGGCTTGAACATGAGTTAATTTGAGTAGCGCTCGAATTTGGTAGGATTAGCAGCCAATTTGGAGGGAAGAATAGGTCAGAACAATGGGAAGCAAAAACGACTTAAAATGACCATTTTGCTCTCAAATAGATAATGAAATTTGTATAGTGTTCCACGTATATGGTACTATCATTAGATTTATAAATTTATATACCTTTATTTAAGAGTCAAGTTTAAAGACTAAATGAACGAAAAATTGAGTTGGATGACTAAAGTGTAAATCATCTACAAGTAAAGGGGTTGTTGCTCCAATTCAGCCCAAAGTTTTTTTGTGTGTGTAAACAAAGCCATTTAAAAAAATGATTTTGAGAACAAACACCAAAAAAGAAAGCCCTAATGTGAGAAAAGTTTCAGTCGATGGCCTTCATCCCTCTACTCCTCTCCTCCCAGATCTTCCCCTCCTCTACCCCTCGCTCATCGCCTCCCCTCTTCCTTGCCCCTCCCGTCCTTGTGGGTTTTACAAACTTTAGGCTGGATTTTGGTGCTTGGTCGTTTTGGCTGAGTTTGATGTCTGCTTTGCTTTCTTGGGACGACGTGGTGGGAAATCAGCTTTTATTTTCTTGTTGTGTGTTGCAGTTTTTTCAATTGTAATAAGTGCATCAACTCTTTTGTCTCTACTTGTTGGTTTTACTTGTGAGAGTTTAAAGGTTGTAGTTTTGTGTGTTAAGGCATTTGCTTGTTTTTTCCAAGCTTGTGGCTTTTATGCCATAATTTTTTTGGCATGTGTAGCTAGGTACACATTTTGTTGCTATTGCCAATGGACTCCTCTGTGGTTATTGTGCTTCCATATTTATATTAATCATATGTGGCCATTGTGGCTTATGACCTTTAATCTGAATTATGAATGCAATTTATTGTAGGGAGTTTTATAAAAATACCCAAAATGGGGGCTGAAATTATAAAAATACCCAACACCCAAAACACTTTATAAACATACCCAAAATCCATCATTACACACACTCAAAACCCATTTATAAACATACCCAAAAAATATACAATTGTTGATTGTGGGGATAATTTTGGGTATGTTTCTATGTTTAAATAGTGTTTGGGTATTTTTATAAATACATGTCTAGAATTGGGTATTTTTATAAATATCTATTTATTGTACTGCTCTAAGAAAAAAATTAATAATAAGGAACAAACATATCGATTAGTATGATTTTGTTCCGTTTAAACATGGCTTACAACATCCTTTGATCCTTACTAGTGTGAAAAATGACGCTAAAACCAAGTCTAGATACAATCTTGGCTATTAAGGTAAAATTAATGATCACCTTCTTGCTCACTCACGAACTAGGCTTAAGGATTTGAATGATGCATGAAACAAATTGTGTAGATCAAATTACAATCATATTGATTACGTCAAACATTTACAATTGCACACAAGCTAGATTAAACAATTTAGATTAAAGTTGAATTCAAAAGATATGTGATTCAAATGAGTAATCAATGTGTTTTGAGGAAAGAGTTTTCAAATGAACTTTCTAGTGCATGAAACATGCAATGGAGAGAGTGGTGGAGGTTCTTATAAGTCGAAATCTAAGACACGTTGTGACTATGAGATTGGAGTAAGGATCCAAATTTACTTGTGTTACATTTGTATAACATGTCAAATTCAAAATGTCTTAGATTTTATTGTTGTTTTAGATATTAAAAGATCTTACGTGCGTTGTCAATAACAAGTTGGCTTGTTACATCTATTTTGGAGCATGAACAAGTGGTGATGGTATGTAAGAATGGATTAGGAATATGCTATGTCACAAGCCGAAATGTATTTTATTTCTTACATTGGAACAGTAGCGCTTTTTATTGTCACAAAACGAAGAAAATATATAATTATTAGTTACTTCCATCTATTTTTTTTTTAATAAACAAGAGGCAAACCATTTGATTAATTCCACCTGATTGAGAAAAATATTGGTTTTGGTTCCTTTCATGATGGCGTTGCTTAATCTATATGGGAGTACATAGTCAACTCACGCCCTTAGGCAGCAGCGAAAGCATGCGACATGCCTAGAAACAAAAAATTAACAAATAAATCAAGCAGCATTTAATAATTTTAATGGTGAATTAGAGGATTAGGTAACAGATCATCATGCATAAACTTAAAGACAATTAAATGTAACCGTAGATGACTCGGCTTGGCTAGCCCCAGTTCAAGAGTAGGAGTTGAGCCAAATTCAATTAAATCACAAAAAAAGTTGGTAATTTCTGTAAAAGAGCTTTTATATAATTTATTAATATAGATGACACGATACAAGCTAGCTATGATGTGTAAGTCCCACATCGAAAAATACAATAATAATTTACAATTTAAATATAAGTGGTCCACTTCTAATTGCGTCGAGATTTTTAAAAAGAGTGATTCGAACTCAAATACAAAAAGACAGACACACTATCCTGATCGAAACCGACCTAATCCACAACTACAAAACAGAATCACATCTAATTATTTGAGCATAAACATATATTTCTTTCTTTTTTGGACAAGTAGCGTGATGAACTTTAGTTGTACGTGGTCTAAATAATATTCCTAGAATTCTCTAGATGATTGTAGAATAGAATACAAATAAACAATCACCGGGATAAAGGACCAGCATGGAATGATGTTGACTAGAGCTATTGGTGATGGTGAATCACACATCACAAAGTAATTAATTAAGACATTAAATCCCCTTAGAACACCACATTAGCTAGTGGGGCTTGTTTTTTAGGACATTTTAAAGGTGCTTATTATACTCTTCACCACTTTAAAACTTTCCAATCAAATAACGTTTTTATAATAAATAAAAAATTTCAAATAATATTTTTTTCATGAAGCGCTTAGATTTTAATTTTTAAATATAAAAAAAATTTGGGTGCACAAAAATACTTACGGACATAATTGCTTATGACATAAGTATTTATAAATGAGCCCTTAATAAATACGTCGCGATTATAATACAGCGTTACAAAATAACATGGTGTTGTTGTTATATGGGAACATAGAGTTTTGTAATAAGTAGAGGTTTGACTTATTTGCAAAAAGGAAATATAGGGAAGAAATGCAAACTCAAGGAAGGAATCTTACCTTTCATATGAATCCAATTATAAGATATCATTCTAATAAAATATGCAGTTGAATGAGGACATTTGATAATTTTAGTAGGTCGTCCGGTTTCTCTCCTAATCCATACTCTCTTAAGCTTCTTAAGCTTATAATTAAATACTTTTAGCAGTTTAATTATCCCGTAGTTTATGCTAATTATGTTTGAAAGTCAGATTTAATCTCTTTGTTTATTTATAGTATTATTTTTTTAAAATACCTTGGTTGAAGTTGTACGTCTATATGTTTTGTTATTTGGATACATGAGGCATCTGGGCAGGGTGTTGTTACTCTGGACCACGCACGTGATCTGCTCACGAGCCTTGTCAGAAGTTTTAGAATTGATTTCTTCAATGTCTTAGACTCACACGATTATTTCCCATTTATGAATAAATATCTCACACGGTTACAATGTCTTTAGACTCTTAACCCGCAACACACCAAAGTCCCCGTTGGAGGCGTTAGTCAATTAACCAAGTAACTTGTTTGAAGTGTTAATGCATGAAGCACTTTTGTTAATAGGGTTTTGTGAGGCGTAAGTATAAATCGTACGCAAAAGCTTTTTCTTCTCTTTTTCAAAAAGCGCCAAGATTAGCTTTCTTTTCTCAAGTACAAATTACGGCTTATTTCTCGATTATTGAAAAATAAGAACATTCGAACCCTAAGTCAAAAGTCGAAAACAACAATAATAATCTTGGATTGATTATTTGGAAGTATTTTTAATACAATTAAAAAACAAGGAGCTTATAACTCAAGTGGTTAAGAGTATGTATCTATATATCCAAGGTCCTAAGTATGATTTCCCCCTCTCCCAATAATAAAAATTGCCAAAAACATTTACAAAACACCATTTTAAAAACCACCTAAAAGGAAAAACCTACTAGCTAAGTAACCCAATTAGCAAAAGCCCCTACTTTTGTACTAAATTAAGTTAACAAGTCTGCATCAAATCCCACATTGAGCAAGAATTAAGAGGGAAGGCTGCAAAAGCTAGTTGAGCATACTTGAGCTAAAGTAGAAGCATTTTCTTCTAGCATCGGTCAAGTCAAGCTTTTAAGAAAATGAAAGAAGGGTGGTGTTGGTAGGTAAGGTGTGCAAGGTTTTTCCATATTTGGACTGTAATTTCTTATTTAACCAATAAATTAATGTTAAAAGACCCACTAAGAATAGAAAATCAATAACTAAATGGATGGTTTTGTGAGCATGCATGATCAGTTCAGAGTGGTGGTGGCTATGCCATTACTTTATATACTTTTTTTTTTAGCAAAGGGGGAGGGGTATTATCACACACCCACACGGTGTCATGGAAGGTTGAACCGCAAATCATTAATCCGAGGAATAATTTTATAAAAACAATTCATGATTAAAAACATAAGTACACCAAGGAATAATTTATTTTTTTTCCAATTTATTACCTTATCAGAGGAGCACAAAAGAGTACGTGTGCTCTTCAATCTAATCAATTATCTCCTTGAGAACATTGTTTTGTGCTGTTAGAAAGTAATGGTTGATGCTGGGAAATCATTGTGCCATGTGTCAAATGGATGGTTCTATCAATAGTTTTCTCAGTAAGCATGATTTAAATGGAGATATTCTTCTTCTTCATCAAAGAACCTTTTAATCATTTCAGTATTACTATAAGAAAAAAACTTTGTTTTTTCAATAATTTAGGTAGATAAGAAATCTAAAACTCTTTTTTTATTGGATAATGAATATAACTAATTATGATTAACAATTATAAGTAGAGTATATGCACAAGTTATTAATGGATCCAATAATTTAAATTAAAATAAAAACAAAACAAAAAAATAGAAGCTTGGTCAAACTTTGATTGGTGACTTTTTTTTTGTTTTTTTGTTGGTGATATACTAAGACTTCTGTTTAATTTGAATATAAAAATTTGAGAAACAATATTTTCTCATTGGTGGGGCTTAAATTATTGACCTAGTGATGGAAAACGATATTTATTTAGACCGGACACCTTATATCCTCCAACGTTTGTACATTGATAAGTAGATATTATTATGAGTTATTTACACTAACACTCTTTGAGATTTCTTGCGTTTTCATAAAACTCCTTCATATCTCAAAAATTATACAAACACCCCTAAAGTTTCAGTTTGTTTTCACTAAACCCCTTTTTCGTTGATTGTTTGTCCAAAAATTGATGATTTCATTTTAAAAAAATTATGCAAATGACAAAATTAACCTCAATGAAGTATATGCAATCTAATCTCAAAGGCCAATTTTGTCATTTGGATAATTTATATATATATATATAAAATCATCAATCTTTGGATGAAAAGTCAATGAAAATGAGTTTTGTGAAAACAATTTAAAACATCAGGGATGTTAGTATAAATAACTCTATGATTGGTTTAAAACTAATTACATTTTTATGAAAACAATTTTTGATATATAACTCGAATGTTAAAAAAGAAATTAAAATAGTGGCAAAAATATTTTCGCATCCTTTCGCTTTCTGTGAACAGAGGATAACTAATGCTTGATGATATTTTCTCATATTATTTATAAAGAAGATATAGCTTTCATTTGGAGATGGCCAACCAAAACCAAACCAACATGATTAGGTCAGCCTTGACATAAACTTGTCTCACCCCTAATCAATATAAAGCATAGGACATTAGGTGCTGGAGATTTTTCTTGCTAAGATACTTTTGTGAAAATGACGAATTTGATCTATACAGTTCGAGTGTTTTTAATCAAGTCCTGGTGGTTTGATGTTTTCAATCAGGTTCTTATATGTCGATTTCATTATCATTGACAAATTTTTTTAAAAAACGAAAGGAATAGTTTTTGAAATTATGCTCGTTTTTCATATTGGTCTTCTAATTAATTTTTTCACTCTAGACTGTCTCTTTTGTGTTAAATTTGATAGTTTTCGTAAGTTTTAAGAGGTAATTAGTGCCCAAATTGATAGTTTTACTCTTATTTAACAAAAAATTTGACCGTGGTACCAATTTGACACATGTGAAAGAGTTGGAGGACTAGTAGAGTGAAAAAATTACTTGGAGAACCAAAATAGAACTTAGGTATAAGTTGGAGGACCATTTTGATAATAAAAAAATTGTCAATTTATAAGGGTAAATGATCCTGTTGTATTTTTAGTTTCAAAAATGACATCTCCATGTGCGTCGCACTTGAGAATTTTTAAATGGAAACCTAACTACAATAATTTGATTGGAAACTAAACTATATAATTTTTTATTTATGAAAATGTTTATATTTTGTTTTTAAATGGTTTTTTATTATTTATTTTTGGGTAGTTAGTAATTTTGTTAAGCTTAAAAGTGTTTACAATTTTTAAAGATAATTAGACGGAAATAACCAAAATGGGTAACAAAGTAAAAACAAGGACTAAATTGGTCAATTTGAAAAGTAAGAGAGATTAAATTGGCCGAAGGGATAAATTATAGGGACTAATTTAACAATTATTCTTGATTTTAACGTCTATTTGATGAAATGGACTACATTGATGAAAATAAATTAGATGACTAAATTGACGAAATTGAAAGCAAAAGGGAGCAAATTGGGCATGGATTACGGAATATAATCCTTAATTTGTATTTTTTTTTTCTATTTTTGCAAAAACCTAATCGCATTCCGCTCAATGAAAAGTGAATCAAATTAGCTAATTGCTTCACACTTTGGGAACATATTATTCACCTAAATTTTGTTCAAAAAACTTGCAGTTTAATTTAGGTTTTGTTGGGTAAAAGAAAACTCATAAAATATATCTTTAAGTTTCTAGTCTTACAAACGGTCGAAATTGACAAAGATAATAATTATTATTTTCACTTAAATTATCAAAGTGGACTATTCACTCATTCCATACTAAGAAAATCGCACAAATTTTTTTGCTAAGCATAAGAATATCTCACGTCCACCTCAATTTGTACTTGAGACATAGAAGTTGATAAAAGATAATATATTTTACCAAAGTTAGGCACAAAACGTTTGTTTTCTCATATACATTTTTAATGTGTTATGGGTTCAAACTTAAGACCACTAATTTTTAAGTCAATGTTATTTTCTATTGGTCTATTTCCGTTGGTGATAAAAGAGAAATTATTAAGAATGCTTATTGTAATATTTTACAATATAGATGTAGTTATGGTCAACAGGGTCTAAGTTCTAATCCAATAGAAAAGGGCATTGACTTACAGCCCAGGACTCTTAAGTTCGAAATTTCATGACACCTTAATAATGTGTGTGAAAAACCTCTCTCTCCTGAGTTTAGACTATCGTTTGTACTAAATAAAAAATAATGTGATTATGCGATTAGCAAGAGACCACTTATTATGAGAAATTGACGATAAATGGATTATTTTGAATGTTAATTAGTTGATGTAAAAGCTTGGTAAAGGCCTCTCAAATTGAATTGTGTCATAGTGGGGTGGGGATATTTTGGTTAACTAATTAAACACATAGAAAAATGGAAAACAGAATTAGTGAGATTAGGAATTAGGACAAAAGTTTTATTAGGACAAGAGAGTATAGAGAGACCTCAAAATACGCGAATTAAAAAAAGAAAAACAATACATGTCATGTTCGTGTCGCATAAATAAATAGAACTAATTAAAGCAAAAAGAAGAAGAAAGAATAAGTATGCCCCCAAAACCAAATCACAAATAATGAAACGACAATAAAAGCTTTAAATAATAGAATGGAAGAAGAAATTTCAAAAAAGAAATATTAGAATATGAGAAATGATAAGACCGAAGAGGGCAAGAAAATGAAAGGGAAATTAAAAGGAAAGAAGGAGGTGGGTTCCTTGCACCCAACGCATCTCTCTCAGGTTCGGGTTTAGGTTCGGGTTCGGACTCAGGTGCGGTGAAGACTTCGTGAGGATAAGAACGACCCATCCTTCTCTCTCTCCTCTCTCTCTCTCTAACGCCATCTACCACTCTATACAAGAACCCATTCCCTTCCCTCACCGCCTCCACTCTTGCTTCTATTAACCTAAAAAGCCTTTCTCTTTCTCTCTCTAAAAGCTTCCTCTTTTCTCATTACAGCTCTCCTTCTCTCTACTTCTCTCTCTGTTTCTCTCTGTTCTCGTTTCTCAACATTGATCAGAAGAGTGTTTTCTCTTGTTCATTCAAGCTGGCGATCGAAAATCAAGACACCACTGTCAGGGAGATCAAGCCCAAGAGCAGGAGAATCATGGTAAAAACCAGTCTTGCTTGTTCTCATTGTTATTTTCTTTTCTGGCTCTTGTTATTCTTTGCATTCAAATTTTGGGTTCAATGCTCTGTTTTGCTTGGTTCAAATTTTGAACTCTCTGGATTTTCACTGTGTTTTCTCTTAGATTCTCATGGTTATCTTTCTGGGTTTCTTCATTTTCATTGTTCTAACACTGATACTTGATTGACTTTTGAATAGGGTGCTGGCGGTCCTGATGAAGAGGACAACAGGTGGCCGCCATGGCTGAAGCCTCTGCTGAAAGAGAGCTTCTTTGTTCAATGCAAGCAACATGCCGATTCTCACAAGAGTGAATGCAACATGTACTGCTTGGATTGCATGAACGGTCCTCTCTGCTCTCTGTGCCTCTCCTACCACAAAGACCACCGTGCTATTCAGGTAATTTTCAACAGCTAAACACAGTCCATCAATTCTTAGATTCTTGTGCTTACCAAATTGGGCATCTGGGTCACATTGGGGTTCTTGTTCCCTCAATCATTCCCATTAAAGTTCTTCCTTTTTTCCCTTTTTCTGATAAAAATCTCACTTTCCCAACTTTTGCTTTGGGACCAGAAATTAAGCCAAAGGGAAAGTTTTGTTTTGATGATGAACTGTTTGTTTTGGGTACAAATTTTGTCACGCATATTGTCTGAATCCCAATTTTGGGTCATGAATTTCACATGGGCTTGCTCAGTTTTTGCTTCATTACAGCTATAAATCATAGATTTCCAATGGGTTTTGCTCAATTTGTTGATTTGAATGACAGATAAGGAGGTCCTCATACCATGATGTGATTAGGGTCAATGAGATTCAGAAGCATCTGGACATCAATGGAGTCCAAACCTACATTATCAACAGTGCAAAAGTTGTTTTTCTGAATGAGAGGCCTCAGCCTAGGCCTGGCAAAGGAGTCACAAATACCTGTGAAGTCTGTGAACGCAGCCTCCTAGATTCCTTCAGATTCTGCTCTCTTGGTTGCAAGGTAAATAATACAATGTCCCAATCCCCGATTTTGTTTTCCTTTTGCACTGTTTGGTTGCTCTGAAAACCAGAGAAAATTTCAGAGGGAAAGAGTCATCTTGCCCCTTGTTTTTGTCTCCAAGCAATCAAACCCAATCAGCTCTTAGTAAATGTCATTCATTTGGTTGGTTAGTCTGAGTTTGACTTTTCCATCGCCCTTGTAGTCTACAATCATAGAGAGTTGATGTCACACTTTGAAATCCTTACCGTTTTATTTACTTTTCCTTCGATTTTCTTACCGACCAAACAATCCATAAGTGTGAACAAGCTGAATTGGGAATCTGGGTAATTGGGTCAGGCCTACATTTTTAAAGTCAGCTGTGCAAACCCAATTTGGTTTCTAATTCCTTCTGTTAGGTTTAATTTGCTACAATAAGTACTAATAGTTCTTTGCAATGATCAATCACAGATCGTGGGGACATCTAACAATCCCCAGAAGATGAAGCATTCGAAGGCAATGGGGTCTTCTGATTCAGAGGACTCATACAGCAGCAGCAGCCATGGAAGGTGCAAAAGCAGCAACAAGGTCCAGAGCTTTACACCCTCAACACCACCCCCAACTTCTGTTAATTACAGAACGGCCAAGAGGAGGAAGGGCATTCCCCACAGAGCACCCATGGGAGGACTAATTATAGAATATTAAGATTAAGCCCTGTACTTGTAGTTTATTACCCTAATGCCCCACTTATACAAAGTAGTTTTCACAATGCCCCTCCAATTACCAGAGCTTTTTCACCAAAAGGCCTTGTTTGGAGCCCCAAAAAAAAAAAAAAAAAAACCTACCCAAATTAGCTTTCTAGTACTGTACATAGAAGCCGAGCCAATATAGGAAAAAGAAGTGCAAATGTTGGGAAAGTTGGACAATAAGACAAAAGCAAAGGTGATGGACTGGGAAACTGGACGGTGGACACTCAGAGGAGGACCAAGATGCAAAAAGAAGGGAAATAATAAGCCTTTTTTTTTTTTTACTGTTTTACAGTTTTACTAGTCTCTGGAAAATATAGGATGGTTGCTAAGGTTTGTGATTATACATAAGTTTTGGATGATGATGTAAATAGTGGGTATTTATTTAGAGAGGGTTTAGGGAGGTAGGAAAAGTCAATGTACTCCTTTGAAGGTAGGGGATGTTTATATATGGAAAGTGAAATAATAGATTTTATAATTTGTATATTTTTTGCAGTGTTTTTTATTATTTCCGCTTTTAGAAGTTTTTGACCAGACCTTGTAAAAAGAAAATACCGAAGCCAAGTGGGCCCCACTTCGGCCGCCTCGTGTGGGGTGGGTTATGATGACGGGGCTTTCTGTCACAGACTGAACACGTGTACGACGCGGATTGGGGGTGGGAAAGCAATGGCGGTCTTGATCCTCGGAATTATAAAGAGGCTTCAGCCGCCCTCCGTTTTTATCATATGTATATATTTGTTTAATATTTTGGTCAGAAAATTCAGAAAGGCGGTTCCTTTGGCAAATTGGCTTACGGAACTTGTGGGCCCATCTGTGCAGTGAAATCTGGCCGTAGGATCGAGCGTGCACGGTGATGTTGGCTTGATGGGTCACTTATGGGCAATCATGGTGGGGCCCGTAACAAAGACAGGAAATGCTTTTGTGAATATCTTTTTAGCTTATAGTTGGAGTGAATTATTGTGGATAGTTGTCAATGTGTTTATACCATAAAACATGAACATTGTATAATTGATCAAAATTCCACCACCTTTCTTGGTTGATGTCCGAGGACGAATTGCCAACTTGCCCATCTCTCTGCTTAGGTGATGGATTGTCAACCAAGAACACTTAAATTTTAGATATTCGAAAACTTACGCAAGTGATATTGATTTGATCATGTAATTATGGTGATTCAACAAGTGAATTATTGTGGATGGTTGTCAATGTGTTTATACCATAAAACATGAACATTGTACCACCACCTAGGTTGGTTGATGTCCAAGGACAAATTGCCAACTTGCCATCTCTTTGCCATTCTGGTATGCTAGGTGATAGATTGTCAATCAAGAACACTTAAATTTTAAATATTCGAAGTTTACGCAAGTGATATTGATTTGATCGTGTAATTATGGTGATTCAAGAAGATGTATATAATTTCAAGATGCTTGTAATTCAAGTATTTAATAGCATTTACCTTTGCACTGCTCACTTGTATAAAAAAGAACATGAATGTAGTCTACTAGTCATCTTCTCCTCTCGATTACTTTCACATTTCAGAATGTTGCCTTATAATGGGAAACTATTCATTATATGAGTTATCCATTAAAAATCACATTAATGAACAAATAACTAAAGTGATTATGATGATGAAAAACAAATAACTAAAGTAATTTTCAGTTTGATTAATTTAAAAAAAAAACAATATGAATGAGAAAAGAGATGGTAGAATTAGCAAATAATAACAACCCCTTTAATTGTTGTTTGACTATTGTAAATGGAGAAACATCTTGGTACTAAGAGCAACATTAATTGTTCTGTAAATTTGGAAATGTAAAGTCACACTTACATCCCCTTCACATATCCCGAATATGTAAATGTAGTTTTTCTTATAATGGGAGGAGATGTAACCATTGGGCAGGGCTGCAATTGCCCGTCTTTTATTAACTTCTCTCTCCTTTCTCCTTTCGCATCACAAAGCGGGGTCCACGAGTTGGAATGTAAAATCAGATGCGATTGAGCAATTTTTTTTATTTTTTATTTGTTGTAACTTCCGGTGATTATGCATCTTTTACATCTACCCATTGAAGCATTTTCCGATGAATTTGGATCTAAATTTAGTATGCATCCCCATATGCATACAATCAATAAAGTTGCTCTAAATTTTCTTTGACTCACTTTGGATATTGCTCACGTGTTTCTCGGACTAAAAAATTATTACATCCTAGACTAGTATAAAAAAGTAAATATTTTCACCTGCTTGGAGACCTATTGGTTTTTATTTTATATTTTTTTGGGGGGCAAGAAGGACCTACTGGTCATTTAACCAGCAAAAAGAAGGCATATCTGTTTAGATACCTTCCCCATATTGTTTTGGTTAGGTTTAAGTTTAACGAATTAAAAATAGTGAGAGTAAAATTTTACAATAAGCTTTTTCCCTAGTTGTCATTATTGTTTGTATAAAATAAACCATACAGAAATCCATGAAACAAAATGAAATGATCATTTCGCCCTTAAATTAGACAAAAAATGTAACAAATATTATAATAGGATCAATGATACGCAAAGGACCAAAATACAACTCCGGTATAAGTTAAAGTACTATTGCACCAGTCTATATACATCGTAGATGCACAGGTATTTGATAATCAATGACCACAAAAGGTGTCTCTCTGCTTATGGATAGAAAGGAAAAAACTATGTGCACCGCGTATACCGTAGCCTAAGTACCCTAACCTTAGTCTGCATTCTGCCGTTTTTTTTCTTCTTTCAATCGTTGGTCTTCTTAAATCTCTTTTGTCCTCTCCTATGTCTTCTTAGTTTTTTTTTTTTTTTTCTAAATGATATAATTTTGTCCTTCTAATGCAATAGTACTTTATCAATTCAGGTTTGGACGGGTTGAGTTGTTATTCAAGTTGAACTTCACAAAGTTGAAACGAACAATGCATACTCAATTTGTGCCCAACTCTTCTACAAGTTTCAATAGTTTTCGTTGAATCGACAATAATTAAAACGAAAACTGATAAGAACTGTCAAGTTAGAACATTACATATACTATCGATTTTGGATTATAAATTAAAAAAACTTGTAACTCGTATTGTCACTCAATCTAAGTTGAACATGTCCAAGTGAAGAAGCAGAAAACCATTCTAATGAAGAAAAGAAAAACATAATTTAATATGTGATTTGATGATGTGTACGCGTGGCATTGGTACACCTTTCATATTGGAGCTTACATAATTTGTTAATCAGAAGAGGTGACACGTGGCTGTCTGAACCGGCTTTTTCGGTATATGATATTTTTCATTTGTCGAAGAAGAGACAAAGGAGCCACCAGTGCAGCAGAGATTGACACGTTGCGTTTTTTGTTTTTTTTTGGGTGCAAGGTGGAATGTGACTCATGTGCTCATATCATCCTCTCTCACATTGGGTGAAATGTACGCTGCCACGTGGCAGTGAAAGTTCCAGCAACTTTCCATTTCTTTCTTAATACTCTGTCAAGACGAGAGCCGTGGGAAGGAGAACAAGAACATTCATGTAGACTTCAAAAGCCTAAACTGGGAAAAAGCTTTGATGGTAGTGTAGTGGGTCCCAGGTCGGTCTCAACTTTCTACTGTTTTTGCCTACTATTTACTAGGCAACTAGGGGGGGTCCTGACTTGAGCATAGGGTTGGCAGGCTGGTTTCGGACCGGCCGGTTATGCCAATACCATCCCCGTTTTCACTCCAATCTCCGTCATCATCCTTTATAAGAATTTTCGGGGAATTTCCATCCTTTTTCCTGTACCCATTAAGAGGATACTTTCCAAATCCACCCTAAATCTCTGATTTGTTTTTTTAATTTTTTGATTAAAAAAAATAAATATATTCAAGGTGATAGAGTGGAGCCCACCTTTACTCAAATCAACTCAACTCGCCTGAATTGAGCCCAATTTCACTCAATTAGAGCCATATTAATTATGATTGGAATTATGATGACAACGCTAATTTGGGAGAGTGGCTCGGTTGCATAGTTCATGGATTAAATCGAACCCACTTCGGAGATTCCATGTGTTTCCAAAGTCAGAGGTTAATTCAAGTGTTGATATCAGTGTAATTCATGATAATAGCAACGACACTTTCATTGATGCTGAGGGGAAACAGTGGATGTCGGTAATCCCGACCTTGTATTTTAGTATCATTTTCTATTCCGACCTCAAGTGATGCTCTAGTGACCAACGACTGTCACGTGACCTCCTACCAATTTTGATGAGAATCTTTTCTGGGTTTTGTAATGTACCACATAATTCAACAAACCCAACAGCCAACAACAATAATTCAACATAATTCTAGATACAATAATGAGACTAATAAATCTCAATGACCAAGTTAATCTGAAATATCAAAGCTTGACAAAGTATAGCACGGGAAAAATGATAAAGGTGTGGATGAAGCAAACTTGCTTTTGTGCATCCACTTCAAAGTTTTATTTTATTTTCTAGCCCAAAAAAATCAAAAGACGAACTGCAAAAGACTCCCCAAACTAAAAAAGTGAGGCCCGCATCTTCCTTTAAAAGATTTATTAACGGTTCGGCTAATAGTGAGGTAATTATAAGTTTTTCGGGAGTTTGAGTCCCACAATTTAAGGTTCTTTTGTGGTTGGTACAATACAAAAGGGTCTCTGTTTTTGTTTTTTTATTTAATTTTTTCCACTTACACAAGCAATTAGTGGACTTGAATTGTTCTTGCTACAACTTGGCAGCTCACGAAAGGCCACGTGCCGACCAAGCACACTAAACCCACACGTGCGTTGCTTTTCTTCACATAAAACACGAGCCCTATTTACTTAATAATTTTTTATTTTAGCATATCTATTTCTCACATAATCCATCATCCCTGCTATTTTATGACCCAAAATAATTATAATTCACATGTTCTCAGTGCTACTAGATATGCCAGTTTGCAATTGTATTGTTGGTACTTTCTTTTCGGAATCTATTCTCATCTGGAATGCAAATATTTATCACGGAAAAAAAAAACAATTTAGTATAGTATTATTAATGGCATTTCTTCATAATGCTGAGAGAATCTCTTCATTTATGGTCAATTAGTTTTTAGGTAGAATGTTTATATTCTCCCATGTGCTCCTTCATTTATATTATGCGTAAAAAGACTCTACACGTGAGGGGAGTGTTGAGAATATCTAACATTGAAGACAGAAGTCTAACATAAAGAACATAAAAGATCATAAACCTCTCCACCAGTTATTTTTGAGTTAGATGGTCACATTCGTTCTAACACAAGAAAGTATATAATGCTCACCACATTATTAAAACTATGTTTTGACCTAGTAAACGACTGATTTTGGCCTAAACAACCCGCAAATGTGACCGACAAACATAACTAGGAATGGCCCTTGGTGAATGTCATTTTTTTATGAAAAATTTTCTGGACTTAGTGTTGAATGACATTTCGATCTCATCAAAAACTAGAAATGGTGATTAACTGGTGGATCACATTTCGATCTCATCAACATAAAATTGGCTAAAAGGTAAGGAGGAAAAGAATTTAAAACGTAGCATAATTTTTTTCATGTTGGTGGTAGCCATGTAGGAGGAGCACACAAGAAAAGACTAAAGACTAAAAGAGTTGGGTGGGTGGATATGAATCTCTCTCCACTATCTCTACTTTTCTCTTCATGAGTTGATTTGCTTCTTCCTTTTGATGCCAAGCCCATCACACCCCTTCTTTTTCCCCCAAAATAATCTAAGGTTCCCAATCCCAACTTTACATTATTATATCATGCATGAGAACACATTATACATGAAATCAATGTGATTCTCTACCATGCAATAAAGCCATGCGTTTTGGATCTTGATGATCACCATAAACCCCAATGTTTTTTTTGACCTATATGCAAATATGGGCCCCACTTTAATCAAGTTGCCTAAGCCATGATGCAAGTGGTTTACCAGCTCTTATCTGATGATAGGTAAAGCAAATGAGCCTGAATCACACCAAAACCGTGCTGATGACCTAATTTCTGATTAATTTTTTCCTTAATTGTGGGCCATTATCAGCTCAAATGCTTAGCTTGGATTGGCTAATGTTGTGTCAGGTCACCAACATCACCTGATCTTTTCAGATTTTTTTTTTCTGATCTTTTCAGATTGAATGGTACTTCTTCTAGAAATCATTTTCATCAAGAGATTTTCCACCATATCTTTAATGTCATGGCCACCACTTAAACCGTTTAATTGCAAGAGAGGTTTAATCGTTTAATGCTCATCGGGAATATATAGAAGACACTTCATTTATGGAAGTTTTAAGAGCAGAGTTTGTCTAAACAAATCTGCAAGAAATTATTTGTGGCATGTTCATCAATTCTTGTTTTAGGTGTGCAAGTGTGTGTTTTTAGAAAGGATGCAAAAGCAGAAACTAAGGTCTACGATCAAGTTTTCTTCCTGAATTACTAGAATAACCTATTTACGTGACATAATTGATCCACGTGGTATAACCTGTTTCCCACATTTAGGGAGTAATAAAAAAAAATTATATACTCATATTATAACACATAGACAAATCATTGTAACACGTAGACGTACTCAACACCACATTATAATTACTCTAATTTGTGATCACAATAACAAGGGATACATTCTAATAAACCCTAATAGCTAGGATGAAGATAGGGAAATAGTCCAAAATATGCCGTGTAAAAGTGAAAGGATAAGGATGCTCCATTTTGGCATCTGATATTCCAATCCCAAAGAGAGCATATAATATAAAATAATGCTCCAAGCAACTGAATATCTACAATCTATATCTTCTTGTTTAAATTTCTGCCCCATCCAAAAAAACAAAAAGGAAAAATAAAATACTATAAAAATGGAAAGTTGGAGTTTGAACTGAATTAAGATCAAATGGCTTTGCAGATAATCCATGGGCCAAGCAGCAGGTGTGGGTGGAATGGGGTGGGCCCATTAAAATCAACAAACAGAGGAAGAACAAGGAGGATAAGAACTCTGCTAGCGAGTTGTTTGCTGCTACAGCATGACGTTAAGTGACTCTTTGGATATGTCAAAGCAGTTAAAATGTGTGATGCAAACCATCTTCAACCCCACACACCCTTGTTTTATAGGGTCACATTCCAGTCTGAAAGAAACTGTCGCCCATGGAGGACAAGTTGGAGGGGTCACATTCCTGTATACTGATTTAATAATAGTCTGAAAGCTTCATTTCATAGCACCTAATTTTCAGAGTAACACTCTGAGTGGGGACTCTTTGTCATGTAGCAAGTATTCGCCGAGTCGCAAATACCGATATTTTTTTGGGAGTATAAACAATAGTCTAAACTACAGCGAGGGAATTTCTCACACATACACACATAACTATGATGTCGTGAGAATTTAAATCTAAAACCTCTGGTTTACAAGTAAAGACCATTTACTGCTCAATTAGACCCCGTTGACTGCAAATACTGATATTTTAAAACATAATACTTGGTACAAAACTTTCATTTGATTCTGATTTTGTAACACATGGAAAAGTCTCCGTCCAAGTTTTTCCGCATTGGCAATACTTTATAGTTAATGGGACTACATACATGCTCTATCCCATCTTTACAATTTTTAATTATATTATGTCTCTTTCAAGTTTACAACAACTTGCATAACTTAGAAAGAAAAAACTTTTCTGAAGCACACCAATGCCCTAGTTGCTTTTTGGTAGATCTCTCAACTCCCCACCAATACCATGCTGCATTTTTTTTTCCTTCTGAATACCATGGTCCTTTGTTAGGGAAAAGTTAATTGATTTTTTTTAATTTTTTAATTTTTTAAATATTTTTTTTTTATAGTTTTCGGAGGTCATTGTCTATGATTCAATTGAGAATAAGATGAAGGTGTTTGAAAGAAAGTATTCGGATTGGACAACAAAACTAAATTTGCTAAAGATAACTAGAAAACATTTGATTTTATGTATTTGAAACATCTAGATTTGATTTTATGTTTTTTTTTTTGGAGAGAAATCACTAGATGTGATACATTGGGATGAATTTAAAAAGACTGCAATGAGTCATTTAAAACCGATTTGTTTTATTCATTCCCCATCTTATTTAAATCTTTGCATACATGTATTGTAGTAGTCTCAATAAACCGTTTAACTATAAATCCCAGATTTGAAATCACTGGGTTGAATTTGGACTTTGACACTATTAGATCGAATATATTTGAAATAATTAGATGTAGTACACTTGAAATGACTATACACAATGAGTCATTTGGAATACATTGTTGTCCGAACTACAAAATTGCAATTAAAGAATACATTTTCCTTAGTTAGAAGTACATATATAAAAATTCCCAACAGTTTGCTAATGATAGGCTCCGAATGATAATTGTACGATAGATACTAGCTAGTGATGTTTAAACTTATTCTACACTCTTTGCGCAAATGCTGAAAAGTTTACCCCACTCTGTCGTACCAAGTCTATTTCTTCGAGTATGAGGCTTTTCCTTTGAGCTTCAATAAATAAAGGAGTATTTAATCCAAATAGAAAGGAAGGTTTCTAATGACACGCTGCAATTCAGAGACAACAGAACAATATAGACCATTAACAAAAGCATGCACGTAGACCTTTAAGCCAAATGAAAGACATGCCTTGCAAACCAGCAAGGTCGAAACTCAAAGTAGAAACAAAACAGAACAGGGATACTCAAAACCAAACTTAATAGCTCCATTGTAAGAACCCGGATCTAGGTTTATGTGCTATATCGCTAATATCGGAGCAGATGATGCATGGTTATTAGATTGATATATGGAGTGGATGTTGAGTGTATGAGGTTCTGAGTTGGTATTGTGAGATGAGATGTGACTTCTAATAATAAACCACCGAGTTTGTGTATCAGACCAGAATGTTTTGAGTTTTCTATCTGAAGGAGCCACGAAATAAATAGAGACAAGGAGAAGCCAGATCCTGCTGCCACTGTTTTGTTTTCTAATAACTAGGCCATGTTTGATAGGGAGGATTAGATTGGGCTAGCTTGGACTAGTAAAGTGCTTAGATTTCATGTGCAATCAAGGAATAGTATGGGTGTTGTTTTCTAACTTAGAGGATTACGATGGACTATTCATTAGAGGTTCATGTCTAAAACTTATCCCTACTAATCCCACTTCAAGGGGATTAGTGGGGATAAGTTTTAGACATCAATCAATCTCATATGAATAGTTCACCTTAATCCTCCAAGTTACAAGACAACACCCACATTCTTCCTTGATTGCACATGAAATCTAAGCATTTTACTAGTCAAGCTAATACAATCTAATCCTCCCTATCAAACATGGTAGGGTTTTCTTTTGTCTGACTCTAATCAAATGAAAGGTTCCCTTTGGATCAAACGGTTAATATAAGGGGTAAATTTGATAAACACGGTGCGACCTAAATATGTCTTCTCAGAATCCTTCAAAATGGAGGACATAAGCCCAACAATCATACCTAACCAATTAAAAGACAAATAAACAGAGTCTTAAAGGGAGGAACATACATACCTTTTCACGTGAAAACCCAAAGATAAGTTGGTTGTGGGTTTCTAAACTCTAGGCCCGTCAAACTAATTCACTGTAAAACCCAGCAAACAGATTAATCTTTTAAGAAAAATCACTTAAGAAACCACTAATAACACCAACATGCATGTGGACCTGTAGCTCTTCTGATCTACAAAATTAGACAAACCCCCCGGTTGAGAAAATTGAATACCAGCCAAATTTTCTTTCACATAAATGTGGACCTGTAGAAAGAAAAATGCATGTAGCAACTTATTTATTCTGAAAAACTGAACAGGAAAGAAGTCGGGCAAATTGAACAAAAGAGATAACCAGAATGAAAACACACACAGAAGAAAGACAATGAAAGAGAATTAGTACACAAAGTTAACCAATGGGCATTATAGAAACAAAATCTATATTATCAAGTTCATTTAATCCTTAGGATAGAGAATTTAAACAAGCATTTTCGTTGACCCGTCACTGACACCATAAAAACTACAGCTAGGACTATAAATCCATTTCTCAATCTCATACAAATAAAAAACTACAGTAATTTTAAAGGAACAAGGAAGGAGGATAAGAGAGAAATTTCATCTCACAGTTTTAGGATTCTGCTTTTTGTAGTGACCACCATCTCCTTTACAACTTCAGAAGAATCAGCATACCAGTGCATAAAGAATGGCACGCCTATGTGGGTTCTCCGGATCTGCACATTTAACAAACAACAATCCCTATTAAAGGAACCAAAGTTGGATTTCAAGTTAAAGACGAGAGCTGGTTCCAACATTGAATGATGCAACACGGTTTTCAACTTGCTATGAAAACATTAGATAATTCAAAATACTAACTATGATGAGAAATTATACTCAACAAGTAGACAGACAAAATAAAGGCGCCTTAAAAATGAGATTGCTCGAAACAATACATCACTCCGTTCATAGAGAAAAAGATAATAAATAATAAATGTAAAACTCAAGAACATGAATTCCTTTTGTTTCGGAATGGCATACCATGAACACACAACCGACATCAGTATTAAAATTGCATCAAACCTGATAAGTAGATCCTATGATCATTACAAAAACATTGCATGCCACATGCTAATGTTGAAGAAGAGATTATAGCAACCTCTATCCACACTACAAGCATGTCAATTCCCACCTTCCACAAAATAAATTATTGTCATTAGCTTTACCTTGAAAATTTCTCTACAACCATAGAACTAACAGTTTCAATGCCAGCAACAAAAAAACCGAGTAGTTTGTGGCGGATATTTAGTATATCATACTATTCATTCTGCACAATAGTGCAGGAAACACACCAATTAAACAGGAAGACCTTCCCCAAACCAATTTACCATGCCAAGTGCTTGGTAAAGAAAAAAAAAAAACAGATTGTTTCAAACTTTACTTGGACACTTCTTAGGCCGACGCCAAAGTACGGAAAGATAAAAGCTCTCTCATGCTTCCTTTTCCTTTTTCTAAACTTTTCAGTACACAATCTGTTATCCAAACTTTAGTTCATAATCCATAACCCTTTTCAAGAAAATCTACACATTAGTCAATATTTACATATAAAAGTCTCATCTCATACGTTGTGAATATCCCACAAACCTATCAAATTTAACTTTCCAATATATATGAGTTTGACTCTTTTTCCCTAAATGAGAAAGGGAAATTCTAACCAAAATAGGTTTTCCACTAATCTCACAAATTACCCAAATGTTGACTACTCCAAGATGAAAAACCCAAATAGAGATAAGAACAAACACAAAGACATATTTATATACAAATTTTCTCTTGCCAAATATTGGCATGCTATGTTTTCAGACTCAATCTTGAGTGTGAACTATACATTCAAACAAGAATCCACCTACTAAAAAGTCCAAACTGACAAGCTGATACCATGACATGCAGGATTGATTGGCAGGAGAACAACTGCATATGTATATAATACATATAGGTATATTGATAGAAACCGTACCCTGTTAAGCCAACCTCTTGGAAAGGAACCACTAAAACACTAATCATACCCTGCTAAACAACACATTGCATTGGAAAGGCCTTTTGTTCACTGAAATAAATCAAAGAATAAGATCAAGAGTAAAGTAAGAGAGACAAAAATCCAATAAATGTTGTGTGTAATTTGGGGTCAAGGTTCCCCACTTCTGACCAATTTTGCGTAATTTGGTTAGAGTAGAAAAAAAAAAACCCAGATATTTTGAAAGGAAAAATCAATGGCGAAGAATCGAAGATTAAGGGTGCTGCGACCATGAATGTGAGAAGAGTCAATTGACAATGGTTGTGAGAGGTATGTGGTGATGGGTGCTTGGTGGTAGACGAGAGAGGAGACAAAGTGGGGAATGGCTTCCTGGAGAGGGGAGCGGGCCAGGCGGCGGCAGCAGCGGGCCTGTAGGGTAGCACTGAGAAGGGAAACTGACCATTTTTTGATCACGGAATTAGATTCAGAATGGTGCTTGGATTTTTTTTTCAAAACACCATTTAAGAAGGTTGTAATAAAATCACCAAAAAAAACTTGTTTAACCGTGCTCTAAACAAGAATGCTTTATTATAAATATAAAAAACTCTTGTTCTTACCCTTTAGTTGACAGTACTTGAATCTTGTTTCTGTACTCGTGCAGATGTCTTTGAAATGCAAGCACATCTGACATGAAATCCTCAAAATATATACATATCCAATAGGACAATGGTGACCTGAAATTTGTGCGATGGACAGCATTGCAATCAAGTAGGAAGGAGGGGGAGGGGCTGAAACGGTAATGGAATTATAGGGTCCACAATTCGCATGAGAAGTATTTTCACCTGAAATCAAGCCAAAAAGAAAAGGAAAAGGCAATGCTTCCTTGCCTCAATTCTTCTTAGTTTCCTCTGTTTAAAGCTCAGAGTAGCCTTACCTACCAAAATTATAAATCCACCCAAAAAGGTACACTCGTACAGGACCTGTTAAAAGAAGCATCAAAACTGGAAGGTAGGACTTGTAACGGACGTGCTCAAAGAAGCACCACCAATGCTTAGACATTACAAGGAATTCCTCTAGTCTGACTCACAATTAAAGATGTCCTGCTGCTTGGTCCATTGCCGCTCCATGAGTCTTGCAGCCTTCAAGGAAACTACGCCATATAATGACATTTGGTCGGAAGGGCATGTTGGAAATCACAGTCTCTGCTTCCATAACATGTCCGCATTTAGCCAACAAGTCAACCATGCAATGGTAATGATCCATTTCTGGTTCAACACCATAATCCATTTTCATTTTCCCAAATAACTCCATCCCATCTCTCACTAACCCGCCATGCCTGCAAGCTGTAAGAACTGCGGTAAAAGCTACTCCATCAGGCTTAAAGCCCAAGAGTATCATTTCTCTGAATCGTTCTAATGACTCATGAACATAACCATTAAGTCCAAGTGCAGAAATTAGAGCTGTCCATGTGATTAAATTTTTTTCTTTTATTTCTTCAAAGATTTTCACTGAGCTGTCCACGCTACCACATTTCCCATACATGTCAATTAAAACGTTGCATGCAAATGTGTCACAAGAACTGAAATCTATCTTAATGATATAACCGTGAAGAGAACTGCCCAAAGAAAAATTGCAAAGTTTTGTGCACACACTTAGAAGGCTGACAAACGTATAATGGTCTGGCAGGACTTGAATCAAATGCATCTGTTTGTAAAGCTCAAATACCTCTTCGTAATAACCGCTGCGGGCACAAGCTGCAATCACAATGTTCAAGGAGACAATGTCATGTTTTTCACGTAGAGAAAGCAATTTTAGAGTTTCATTATATCTCCCAATTCTGTTATAAATTCCAGCAATGACATTAGAAGGAACTGCAGCAAGAAGACCATCAGAATCTGTGAGAAAGACCAGGACATGAGATATGAGACCATTTTTGGCATATGAGGTTATAAGAGAGCTCAACACATACTCGTGTTTCTGAAATCCCATTCTTACAATTAAGCAATGCAGCTGCTGGAGCTCTAATGCCAATGATGACTTAAGCGCAGCTGAAAATGAGAACTCATTAGGTCGGTAACCTAAATGGAGCATTTCTTGCAGTAAGAGTATGGATGCAGGGGAATAATTATTAGAGTAACCCAAAATCAAAGCATTCCAGCAAACCACATTTTTCGCATAGATCTCATTAAAACAGCGTTGGGCACTTTCCAAGTTATCACATTTAGCATAAAAATCAACCAATGCACTACCTACAAAAACATTAGATTCCAAACCATGCTGGATTATCTTAACATGAAAGGACTCTCCATAGAATGGAATCTCCAAATGCGTACAACAGTTTATAAGGCTAACAAATGTGGTCTCAGTAGGCAAAACTCCTTCCATGGACATTTTAGTAAAGAATTCTAATGCTTTTTGAGGTCTATCAGTTTTGCTACCGCACCAATCATAGTATTCCATGATACAACATCCAGAAAAGTCACCTCTTCAATAATTTTCTCAGCCAAGCATATGCCAGTGCACTTCGTATACATACTTATAAGAGAGTTCACCACTGGAACTTCACACTTAAACCCATTTTTTATGACTAAAGCATGCAGTTGTTCCCCAAATTCAAAGTCTTGCTGGCATGACAATGTTGAAAAAACACCCACAAAAGAACCTTCAGACAAAGTACAATGCATCCTCACTAGTTCCCGAAATAAAAACACACAATTTTCAGCAAAACCGTGATTTCCAAGCAAATATATCAGTGAATTCCATGTTACCAAGCTCTTACTAGGCATATCCTCAAATGCCCAAACCGCTTCCTCTAACAATCCATGCCTTCCGTAAAATCCCAACAAACAAGTCCCCACAAAAGCATCTACATCAAACAGTCCATTCTTTATTACCAAAGAATGCAATTGAACCCCTTGATAAACATCCAATGACCTACATGTCAAAAACCCACCAACCGCATACTGAGTTGGCTCAAACCCACAAACTCTCATCACAGAAAATATTTTCCAAGCTTCCCCTACATACCCACATCTACTATAAGCACTAATTATGATATTATATGACACAACGTTTCTATGAGGCATTTTGTCAAACAAGTAACGAGCAACTGACAATTCCCCAAGTGACGAATATTGAGACATGATATTGTTGTAGACAAAAGTGGGTTGGGTTGGAGACAAACCCATTGTGATGTTGAGAGCATGAAGTTGTTTTGTTGCTCTAAGGGAACGAACCCTTGAGCATGCGTGCAGAAGTTGCAGAAGACGTTTGTGTTGTTTGAGGAAATCTCCATGGAAGCTTATGCTGTTGGTAACAACCAGAGACAGAGCCAGGATTGCAAAATGGGGGTAGGCTGAACCTCCAAACTCAAATTATTCTTTCCGTAAAAAAAAATTTGTCAAAATTTCACTAGAGTCTGCTTTGTTCCTTTTGACTCCCAAATTTATAGACCCTGTTGAAAAGATACAAATGAACTAGGAAACATAAAAAGTATAGGCACTTCCAAGATACAAACTGAACCACAAACCCAACTATGGTAATCCTCTAAGCGTGACATATTAGATTATCCGAATACTTTTGCAAGCGTTTACTGAGACAACAATTTGAACTAGTTAGCAAAATTTTAAATATATATTCCATTATCAATATTTCGTTTTACATCGGTTACTCGTGTAACATTTTCCAATGAATTTTTTGTGTAGTAACCTAGATGTAAAAAAGCAGTTATAGAACACTTCTGTTGTTGTTCAAGCAATTATCAACCAACCTTATAGAATAGTTTGTTCAACACTAAGGGCCAGTTTGGCATTCCTATCCTGTGAAAATAATTACGCTTTAGATTTGCTGTGAGAAGAGCTGGTAAAGAAAAGCAGTTTGGCGTTTGGTAAAATTTTTGTTAAAAATGTTGTTGGTATTAATTTTCGCAAAATCAGAAAATGATTGCCGCATAATCATTAAATCCAACGCCTCTTCAAACTGATTCATGCATAATCAAAAAATGAAAGCACCTCATTACCTTCTTTCCCATATAGCTTTCTCTCACAACAATTTTTAATAATAAGTGATTTTCCCACAGTTTACCAAACGGGTTGGGCTTCCCAAATTTTTTTAAAAATCACTTATTACCGGAAATAAGCAATGCCAAACGGACACTAAGAAAGGAAAATAATCCCCCTTAAAACAAAGCAAAAAAATTCCAGGGAGGGCAGTTAGTTTCAAACAAGAAATTTATAAAAAATAATAATAAAATACAGAATACCTTTCTTTGTTCTTGAATAGAAACTTGTTGCAGCACTTAACTGAGACTAAAAAAGGGTTCAAAATCAGAGAAACCATAAATAACAAATTTCACCCACAATATCAAAGCCAAATCACCAACCAAACTCGAGACTCAGTCATAAATTGAACCATAAACAACAAATTTGAAAATACCTGTAGGATGACTAAAAATTCCTAGAGGGGGGTGAATATGCTAATTCGAGTTTATTGACAATAAATAACAACAGACTTTCAAAATAGGATTGATATGGGTTATCAATCCTAAGATGTGCAGAGCTGAAAGTAAAAGAACATATAGAGAATTATTTAACGTGGTAAAACCCCACATTTGGGGAAAATCCATGGGACTCCTTAGTCCAACACAAATTCACTATAGAACGATGATTACAAGAAGTACTTACACACTTATCCTAGACACATTGTAAATAATGTTTACCGACTTCTTCGTAACTCAACTTCTGTCACGGGATGATTTTCGACACTCCTTATGTTGAGCGCAATACTGGTCACAATTGCTTCAAGCTCGCCGGAGGAAAACCGCCACCACGGTCTTGGTGCCCTCAACCGTATGAATCACCGACATGCATATGAATGCAATATGAATGAAGAAAAGATTTGATAAATCACCAAGTAAACAAGGAAAACTTGATGACTTATCTAAGAAAATAAGCACAACAGCCTTCACAAAACAGATTCAATATCCTGTCAAAAATAATACGTGAAAAGCTAATTATGAAACTAGTTAGCCGTCTTTTTATTCAAAGTGGGTTTCTCACCTTCGTGAGAAAACCATGTTGCCACAATTTCCATGCAACAACAACTCTAAATCCTATTCAACCTAAAACACCTAAACATGATGCAAAAGGAATCTCTACATAAGACGTCCAACCCAGCAACTATTCAAAAGCTGTCCAATATGAATACAAGTTCTGACCCAATGAGAATATAACTTCTAATTCAATATGGACTCTTAGTGAAGACACCAAACAGCCACTTTTATAAATAAACAATTCTCTCCTAAAACAAGATAATTAGGAGATACACATGATGCACGTCACTACAAGAAATGCTAATAATTCAACTTAAATCACAATGACATTGAAAATAACTTCAGCCGTAAATCCTATTGTGAATGCATGATTATGTCATGATTTACCTGAAGTCAAGTTTCTCATACTGGTCAAGTTATGCCTCGGAAGTATGTGGTTGAATGAGTTGTGCCAAAACGTCCACTAACAATTCTTCACACACTAATTTTCAACCTATGCTAGAGTCTAGGAAATGACAATCCAATTTTCATACTAACAAAATTCCATGCTCAAAATCGAAAGGAATAATATTAATTGGGAAAAAACCCAGATAACCAAAACATATTCGTATATCAGCAACCAAGATGAACATAAACTAAAAACTGAAAAAGAAATTTTACTTGAGAGGAGAGCAGATCGTAGTGGTGTTTTGGTAATGAAAAGGGGGAAAGTAGTTGAAAGAAATTTACTTTAAGGCTGGGAGTTTAAGAATAGGGTTTAGACGGAAGAAAAAGAGACAGAGGAAAGCAAATATATATACCCGAAATCAACATGTTAGATGCTCTTTTTGGGGAGGGTCAATTTAGGAAGAGAGTATAGGATCTTCAGCAGGGAAGAAGGAGAGGACCTTTGGTAATTGGTGAACTTGCAGAAGACAAGAGAAAGAAGCAGTCGTTAAGCTTCGGACATTGGTGCGGTGCCTGCGAAGGCTCTTCGATGCTTAAGTCAGTTATATGTGGTAGTTTTGGCAGAGTAACAGTGCATGTGAGAAAATAGTTACCCTTTTTACTCGAGTACTGTTCCCTATTTATAGGGAGGTAAAAATGGGAGTTTCGCACAAAATTTCGATGTGGGACTTTGTGCAAGTTGCTGTGGTGGTGACACGTGTCCTTGGAGATTTAGATTCAGCGTTGAGAGCTTCAGCAAGTGACTACCGCTTCGGAAGAATGTCTTCCTTCGGCATGTTGAAAGGTGATGACGTCAGTCACTTTCTAGGGATTTGTCTATGTGTCCCTTTAGGGGAGAATGCGTGTCTGCCTTGGTGCTAGTCATTTTGATGCTGGATATGCTCAGTTGATTATGGTGTAAACAGTAGTCCCCTAAGTTCGTGGTCAAGAAGTAACTTTTGGGTTGGGAACTTGTGAGATTTTTGTATAATCATGACCGAGCATTCCTAATTCGAGTGGGAGCCGTAGGGCATTCCCTAGTCCCTCAAGTTGGCAAGCTAGAAGTTGCGCCATCCTTTGAAAGCATGGTAGGGGTTATGTGAGGCCACTAGGCATTGGGCAAGGGCCATGACGTTCTGCAGGAGTCCATGTGGGCTTGGGGCTTGACATAAACCTTCAAGAGAGAGTATTGGAGCCACCTGGGTAGGCGGTATGGTCTTTGCCGAACGGCAAGGAACCATGGTGGAGTTTTGGGCTTGTATCGAGCTTTGGGAATGAGCAAATTTTTTGAGCCCCAAGGGAATACGGTATGGGCCATGCCGTTCGGCAATGTTTGCTGGAGCCCTTTGTGAGCCCCTATCCCTTCGGCGCAAGCCTTGCCGTTCGGCAAGGAGGCAACGATGGGCTTAAGCCAAGTTCGAGCTACTTGGGCTTCATAAAGGCGCGGGTATGAGCTGGCGGCAGAGCTTAAGAAAGGGCTAGGCATGGGCTTCAGCAGGGGATGGTGTTGTGATGGAAATTTTGGGGTCTTGAGACCTTCGACAAGGGTTGGGAGCTAGGTCAAAAGGGTATCGGTAAGCTCTTAGAGCTAGGCCCTAGGGTTAAAAATAAAAAAACAGCCGCAAGGTAGCTTCAACACACAAGTTGTCATTCGGCAGGATTTGTGGAAGAAGAGTCTCAGTAAGGTCACAACTTCTTCCTTCAGCAAGGGTTTAGGGCACTTGGAGGGTTCAGCAGGGTGCGACGTGTGCCTTCGGCAAAAGGCTTGTTTTCCGATTTTGGCAGAGTTGGAGCACACGATCACGTCTCTCGATTTTTCACAGCCTTTGCCGTTCGGCAAGGGTGATCGGGGCTAGGAGAATTGTTGTGCCTTCAGCACAGATGTGAGCACTTTTTCGAAGGAAGGTATGCATCTCGAAGCTTCTCCCTAATTTTTTTTTTTTGGGTAGTCATTTAGACCTTCGGCATGTGGATCCTTTGGCAGGGCTTGGCATGATTTGGAGCCGAGCTTTGTGAGCTGGAGATTTTGGCTGTCTTGGTTGCACGGGTTGAAGGAGGTGTTCTTGCTAGAGTTGGAGATTAGTCATTGCCGGTCATAGAGGTTTCGAAAAGTGGAGGGATGCTGTCGTGAGCCTTCTAGCCTTTGCACGACCCTTGTCGTTCGGCAAAGGTGCCTCAAGGAAAATTGTGAGGTCGTGAGACCTTCGGCAAGGGAGATTTCGGAAGAAACTTTTGCATGAGTCCCCCACTTTCCTTCAGCCGCCACCTTCCAAGGTCATGAGTTCCGATGAGGCGCGAGGGCTTCGGCGTGATTTGAGGCAGGGGGCTTCGTGGGCTAACCCTTGTGTTCAGCAAGGGTTTGGAAAAGGGAAATATCCTGACTCATTTTGTGGCTTCAGCACGGTTGTGGGCCTTATTGTTTGGCGAGGCTGATTAGAAGTAATTTTTGTGAGCAGGTTCAAATCCCCCCCCCCCCTTTCTCTTATATATATATTTATAAGAATTTTGAGCCTTTGTTCTTCGTTGGGCCGACCATTGGTGGGTGTACGAACCTTCGACAATGGACTTTTTGTGAGGCATCCGTGCCTTGGGCTTGGGCCCTACCATTTGGTAGGAGCCAGGGGGAACCTGTTAAGTGAGGCTTGTCTTTCTTCAGCACGGGCCTTGCCACTAGGCAAGGCGGATTTCAAATTTTGGATTTTGAATTTCTATTTGGTGCAGGTGCATGAAATTTGAGAAGGAATATTAAAAATGGTACTTGGGTTTTCTCGTAAATTCAGGCATCGGTACCCTTGAGTCTTTATAAATAGGAACTCTTGGGGGAAGAAGGGAAAACACTTGTGGTTTAAGAGAAAATTTTCTAGAGAGTGAGAAGAATATGAGGAGATTTCCGAGAAGATTTCCGGCGTGGTACTTGCGGTGGTGCGAATTCCGGCTTCCATTCCGTGGTGGTGCAAACAAGGTTAGACCTCATTTCCCTTGAATTTTTGAATTGAAATGTCCTGTTTGGCATGAACATGTTGAATGTTAGGATGAACACCTTGAATATGGATATAAACTTGTTGAATGTCGTTCTTAGAGCAAAGAGCATGTAGGTTTGCCATCTTTTTGTGTTTTTGTGTTTTGATCCTTCCTGCATGTGCATTAGTTCCTTTTTCTTGTTTCTGCATATTGTAGATGTCTAAGAGTTCTGATAAAGAAAGTCATGACCCCCTTGCCTTTAGTGGGGAAGATACCGAAAGTGAGGAGCCGAGCCTATATGTATGTTCTGAAGGTGAGAGTACTCAGTTCAGAGCATGTGGTAGAAGGTGTGATAGAGAATAGGATGGTGGGGCTCGAGGGTGAGAGGGGGGAGCCATCAGTATATTATCAAGAGGCTGCGTATAGGGAGATGCAAAGGAATTACAGGACGTCAGTGGATGTGGCTGATCGGGTTCTGGCCTTGCCTCATACATCATAGGTGGGCTCGAGTAGTCGTGGCTTCTGCATTGGAGGGGGTAGAGGTACGGGTTGGTGTCCCCTTGCCGAGGAAGAATACATTGATAGAGGATAAATTGGTGGAGCTTTGGTCAGATTTCCAAGTGTTCCACCTTCGTTGGGGTTGAGGCTACCGACTCAGCGGATTGGTGAGATACCCTCCAGAGGGATGTGTGCTCATTTTTACGGAAATGTATAAGCATGGTTTGATATTGCCTTTTCATCCGTGGGTACAGATGATGTTGGCTAAACTAGGGTATGCACTTGGGGCAGGACAATCCCAAATTTTGGATTTTACTGCATGGAGTATATATTGCTTGGTGGTTGGCGGGATTGAGGGAGCCAACGTTTGAGCAGTTCATGTATTTTTATTCAGTGTCAAGGTAGCAGGGAATTTTGGCTGGGTGTAAGCCAATTGCCGAAAGGCAAAAGAGATGGGTTATTTCATTAGTCATCCGCATTCTTCTTAGAAATCTTGGGAGGAACAGGGTGGTGTCTGGCCTATGGTGACTGGGAGTGTCCGTTGAAGAAGATCGTTGCCAAATATGTTCCTAGCCATTTTCAGTCTCTGTAGGTCCTTGGTCCCATCCTTCAAGACTGATTGCTTAATTTGTATGTTTAACTGCTAGCATTCTTGTTTCCTCGTTTGTTTTTTCTGACTAAGGTATCGAGATTTGAGTGACTGAATAATCCAATTCAGTTTTCCTACACAAAACAGAAAAACAAGAAAGAATATAAATAAAACAAGAAGAAAGAAAAGAAAATAACTCAAGTAGATAAGTTCCCAAGTTCAATTAGATTAACGGATTGATTCTAGATAAAGTATGATTAAGCCATGGTGTATGGTCCTAACCTTGTATTCCTAATTCCCTAATTTGATCATCTGTTGTCTAACATAAACTAAGCATTAGGAATCCATTAAGCATAGAAGAACATTTTAAACAACCAAGTATGTATCTAATCCCTGTTGTTGAATGTCCATACATACTCTTCCTATTCATAGTTTAATTCGAATTAAAGCATGGTGTCTACTCTTAATTCAAACCAAGATAGCTAACATGCAAGCCTAAATGGTGATCAACTATTCAAACTAGCATATTAACTTATAAGCATAATGAATAAGAACAAAAACCATAATTGAAACTTGGAACTAATTAGACTTGAAACTAAAGAAAAGAATTTACATAACAATGAAAAGTAAAGTGGAACTAAGAAAAACATAAGGAGAATTTCAGTACAAAGATTTCATTACAACAATTGAAAACTAGAAAGAAAAACTAAGAGAATTTGAGGGAGAGAAGGGAGGAGAGCTCTAGAGAAGTGTTTGAGAGCTCCCCCCCTTTGGGGGTGTGTTTTGAAGTGTAAGATCCGTGTCTTGAGGAAACAAGAACGGTGAGCAATCCCACATCGCTCGGGGAGGGAAAGGTGAAGTGCTTTAAATGTGTGGGCACTTCTCTTCCTAGCACGAGGCCTTTTGGGAGCTCACTGGCTTCGGATTCTAAGGAACTCCGAAGTTAAGTGAGTTGGGGGCTAGAGCAATCCCAGGATGGGTGACTCACTGGTAAGTTGCTCGTGAGCTCCCAGAAACAAAACCATGAGGGCAGAGAGGGGGGCCCAAAGCGGACAATATCGTGCTAGGGGAGTTAGGTCATGACAGATGGTATCAGGAGCCAGACCCGACCAGAAATGTGCCAGCGAGGACACTGGGCCCCAAAGGGGGTGGATTGTAAGACTCGTGTCTTGAGGAAACAAGAACGGTGAGCAATCCCACATCGCTCGGGGAGGGAAAGGTGAAGTGCTTTAAATGTATGGGCACTTCTCTTCCTAGCACGAGGCCTTTTGGGAGCTCACTGGCTTCGGATTCTTAGGAACTTCGAAGTTAAGCGAGTTGGGGGCTAGAACAATTCCAGGATGGGTGACCCACTGGGAAGTTGCTCGTGAGCTCCCAGAAACAAAACCGCGAGGGCAGAGAGGGGGACCCAAAGAGGACAATATCGTGCTAGGGGAGAGTCAGGTCGTGACATGAAGCTTGAAGACTTCTCTATTTATAAGGCTAAGAGGGAGGAACATCATGATGAATTCCAACACCAACATTCCTCTTTTAGTACAACCCATAACTCTCACTTCATCTTGTCTATGTTAGTGTGGTTGGAAGTACCTCCAGCTTTCTTCACATGGGTTATCAAAGGTGTTCAATTGTGACTGCCTTTTGCTGCCAACGCATGTGAGTTTTCTTTTGGTTGCTGGAAAAAAGATTCTTCTGAACCAGGCTTGGTGTAGGAAGGCCTGAGGTTTCAATATGTATCCAATGGGGCTCAAATTTGAATATGTCATAATAGACACCTGTTGGAAAAACATTTATGAAGAATGTATTCCCATCTGAGCAGTACAAGTGTACGTTTTGGGCCTTGCAATTTGACTGCCGAAAATATACCTGGAATTGACTTCATATATTTTCTTTCCTTTCTTTTTGTTTCACATGCATGCACATTCTTTCTCTTTAATAGCTCCAACATGTACCAACTAATCCCACTAGCAGCCTGGAAAGTGCTTCTTGATTTATCCAAACATGTTTCCCACAATGTATTGTTTTTGCTCCTTTAGACTTTCATAGCTGGAATGCCTATGTCAATGCATTTCAGTCAGCTTATGGTCTTGATCTTCCCTCCTAAAAAATATGGAAAAATTTGGATTTTCAAACCCTTTGAATTATCTTTCCAAGCATATGCAGCCCAACTCAAGAAAAAAATCAGAAAGACCTTCAAATGTCATTTTTGGCCCAGGAACGCAGATGCTGCCGAATTTGACACTAAGCTGCCAAAACTTGCATAACTTCCTCTAGGAGACTCGGAATCATGAACCGTAAAATGCTCCAAACACTAGACTTCTGCATCTTTCCAATGATATAGGGCTCATTATCTGGTTCATCCTGCGTAAGTACAGTCCAATTCGTGAAGTTGACAGATTTGCAAACACAAATGAGCTAACTTGTCTCCAAAATGCATTTAATAAGTCTCAAAGCTTATAACACTAAAACAAAAACAAAAATTATTAAATGCACAAGTTTAACACAAAAACATAACCAAATCATAAGTTAGAAGGGTACAAAATGATATGTAATTATGCACCGATCACAGCGGGAGGCTATTGGGGAGCACCCTCAAGATGATGACAAGGGGCTCATCTATGAAGCTTTGGTGGGGAAGAGAAAAGCCCTAGAGGAGGCCCACTAGAATGTGATGGGGACAGAGTCGAGGCTTCCTTCCTTTGATCTGCAGGCCCCGCCTAAGCTTACCTTTGGTATGAAGGAGGTTTTCGCTGAGGGGATGGAGGGGGTGGACTTCAGCGGGTTGCATCGGCAGAAGAAGGAGGTGAGCCTTGCCATGCATTGGCAGGAGGTGCCCTTAGTCAACATCTTCCTAGAAGGCGTCAAGAGTGACCCCGAGGCCCTGGCGAGGATGCAGACTTCCTCCTTTTCAGGTAGAAGAAGATCCTTACGTATGCTTATGTGAGTTATGTTACTTGTTATGCTGGTTTTGCTTTAACTGACATTGCATTATCTTGTAGGCCTTTGGCAAGATGTACGTCAAGGCAGATGGCCAAGAGTAAGATGGCGGAGACGCAAGAGGCTATCCGAGAGAGGAACGCCCTCTTTTGCAGAAGGCGAGGCTAGCCAGAGAGTTGGATGAGCTGAAGGAAAAGCTGGCGTCCTCCAGCTGGCGTCCTCCAAGGCAGAACGGAAGAAGGTCGAAGAGATAGCTGTTGCTCGAGCCGAAGCGGTCGAGTCATTTCGAACTTTAGAGGAGCTGAACGGTTATATCCTGGACCGGTTGGTGGATGTGCATATTCAATTCAATGTATTTTGCTTATTTTTGGGACAGTGATGTTTATTTATGGTTTTGTATAAACATAAACCTTTATTTCTATGATATTAGACATGTTGGTCGTAATAATCATTGTGTTTGCAAAGTAAGAAACATGCAAGTGATAGAGGTGAGCCGAAGTCATGCGTTTCATTAAATACATGCTGAAAGGCAAGAGGTACATAGAGTGTGAGCCTACGGCCTAAGGGAGTGCCAAGGTATGGGGAAAAAGAGAGTACTTGATCACTTGTGATAATACTTGAGGTGATCAGCGTTCCAAGAATGAGGTAGAACTTTTCCATTGGAATTGCGGAGCTGATAGGTGTCGGAGCGGCATTCCTTGGTGACCTCATAAGGGCCTTCCCTTGTAGATCCCAAGGTACCCTCAGGAGAGTTTTTGGTGGCCCAGGAAACTTTGCGCATGACCCAATCACCCAACTCGAAAGCATGAGGTTTCACTTGGGAGTCGTAGTACCTGGCGACACGTTACTTGTAGGAGAAGTTACGCATGCCTGCATGCCTGCCTGGTCACGAAGTTCCTCGATGAGGTTAAGATTTAGGGCCAACTGCCCGTTGTTGGCTTCAGTGTCATAGGTGGAGGTTTGGTATGTGGTCTGGCCGATTTCTACCAGAGCTATGGCTTTGGTACCAAAGAAAATGGAGAAAGGCGTCTCTCATGTGGAGGTACGGAAGGTGGTGCGGTAGGACCAGAAGAACCTCGAGAAGTAACTCTGGCCAGCAACCCTTGGCCTTAACAAGTTTGGCCTTTAGGGTCTTCTTGATAATTTTATTGACAGCTTCAACTTGGCCATTGTATTGGGGGTGGGCTGCAGATGCAAAACAGAGGCGGATCTTGAGGTTGAAGCAGAATTGCTTGAACTTTGCGTTGTTGAATTGCCTCTCGTTGTCTGTGACGATTGTCTAGGGATGCCGAAGCGACATACGATATTTTACCAGACGAATGTGCCTAAGCGACATACAATATTCAATAGCATCAGTATTTTATGTTACAAAAACTTTGTAATAGGCATCAGTAGTTTGAAGTGGCGAAATTTTTAGTACCTAATACAATGTTTTTTTTTCGTCTCGTGCGTAATATCATAATGGCATCGTTCTTATATTTTTCGATTCCTATGCAGTGTAGTTTATTAAGAAATTTATAGTAGTGCACCCATTTCCCTAGCTGAATGTTTTTATTTTCTCTCAAGGTTTTTTAAGGTTGCCGAGGTGATCTTGACTTTCTGTATCACTCACTTGCAACTAAAACGGAGACATATAATCCATATTCTGCTTATATTTTAACCAATGGTGACCACTGAAACAGAATCTAAATTATCGACCCATAAGATTGGGAATTTAAAACAGCATTTTTGCACAACCTCACTGACTCCATAACGTACAGACAGGATTATAAGTGCATTTCTCAACAGAAAGGAACAAGCATAAAAAAATAAATGATGATAGAATAGAAATTTCATCTCACAATTTTAAGATTCTATTCTTTGTCGTGACCATCAGCTCCTCTTAAACTTCAAAAGAATCATCATACCAACACAAAAAGATGATGCGAATATGTGGGATCTCTTGATTTGCACATTCAACAAACAACAGCGACAAAAAGTTTCAAACGTGGTAGTTTCAATTCCAGCCAAAACAAAAAGAAGCTAGTAGTTGCAATTGAACTAACAGCTAAATTATTTAACAAGCAAGAGACATTATCACCGGAACTCACCGTTTCAAGTGAAAAAAAGAAAAATCTACACATCAGTCGATATTCACATATCATATGTGCCAACTATTTTGGAGCGATTGAAGGTCGGCCGCGACTTTGTTTGAAACGGACTGGTGAAATGGTTGAAAATGATGTCGGATTTTCGGTGTTTATTGGCGGTTGTTATTTTAGGAGAAAATTACTGCGAGAATGGTGGCTAGCTGGTAGGAAGAGGAGGCAGCTTGGCGCTTTTAGCTAATTAGCAAATTTTTATAACTATTTTTTTCTTTAAGATGATACACAATTGTTGTTCAATAGTTGAATTAGGACTCATTTGGAGTGATTTCTTAGAAACGATTTTACTCATTCATGATTTTAGCATAATCACTTTATATTAGTAGGCTTTTGCACAAAATCAGTTTATCCTTTGGTTACCAACATAGTGTTATATATATGCCCTAAAAGCCAATATAAAGTGGATAATTCTAAGGAAATAATATATATAATAATCAAAGGGGCAAGAACGTTGCTTTAGATACATAACGTACACAAAGTAACAAGTCCATGGATTAAGATATAAATGGAAAGTGGTCTAAAGAAGTTAGATGCACGAGACCTTTCCATGCATATAAATATCGTATCCTAAAATGTTCCTGGTCATAGAATCACCAATTGGACAATGGTGACCCTCAAAGACTAGTACACATTACGTCTGCAAAATTGGGATGATGAATAGTCTCAAGTCATTCATGTAGAGACACTGAGACAGATGTGTAGGTGCTCTATAGAAGATGGAGTCCACTGAATGCAATCAACTCTAGAATTCTTATATGGAAGTCTTACTCACAAATGTCAAACTAAGAATTCTAAGTTGTGATAATGCAAATTAATCCTTAGACCTGAGACATCATAGTCGTCTTGCGTATATGTTATTTCTCTTTGAGAGCACTATACGGTCGTATCAAAATATGATGTCTCAGTTTGTACGATATTTATACGCATGGAAAGGTCTTTGTGACTTAAAGGTGTTCCTCAGGATTCTCAGTTTGTACGGAGAGACATGTGAATGTACAACAAGGAATCTCTGCTCTTAGTAAGAAGAGAGAATATTTTAAAGATATGATTCGTGAATCTTTGGCCAAAGTATTGGATGGAAATTGAAACAAGAACGTTTACAATTTCATCAAATTGAATCATATAATCTAGAGATGTCATATTAGAGATTTTGACACAAGTTTACCATATCCCAAGAATATGACATAGAGTATTGAATTAGAGAATGATCGAATTGCATTGTAATCACAAACTGACTAGGTTCTCTAAATGAATTCTTTTTAGCTTGGGTAGCCATGACATACTGCTAGGTGATACTCATGGCTTGTGAAAGCCCTGTAAGGACTAATTATAATTAGCCAATAGGGAGAATTGTATGGAGGGATACAATTCATACTTGATTCAGAATCATTCATACCCACTACCTTACTAATTAGAACCTATAAGATTGCACACTGAAAAGGAATTGATTGGGAAATTATGAAGAGAATGAATGATTTTGTGACTTGGTCAAAGTCAATGTGAAAGTCAAAGGTCAAAGGTCAAACGATTAACCCAACACTTGACACGGTCAACTAAAGATGACCGGGACCAACACTCGTTAGACAAGTGAGTGATTGAATTAGTCAAGTCACTAGAGTAATTAAAAGGGATTTGATCATATGGACTTGGAAATTCAAAAGAGATTTGACCATATGGACTTAGGCACATATGTGATATATTATAGGATTAATGTGTTGGACCAAGATAGCAAAAGATGACACACAAAAAGGGGGTGTGGCTACACTAAGGTTTGGGGGCAGTTTTGTCACTCTTGTGACATTTTTGATCCTATAAGTGTGTAGCTATGGAATCTTATCATCCTAGGGTTTTCAAGTTGGTGAAATTGGAAGAGAGAAAACATCAAGCTCTCTCTTCCTAACCCCTTCAATCTATCACATCAAGTGAGGGTGCTAGCACCACTCTTCACTTGTTGTCTACTCATTCTCTCATCCCATTCAATCCTTGGTGAAGAGCTTTGGGGAGATGCATATCTTTGTACCTATTTGGAGAGCTACAAGGTGGAGAATCAACATCAAAAGAAAAGTGAACAACAAAGGGACCACTCCCTCTACTTGAACACCATTCTTGGTTTCAAGATTCGCTCCAAGGGTATGAACATCTTATCTTTCTCTCAAATAGGATTTAGAGAGTTTTTGGTGCACACTTTCATAGACTTATAAAAATTGGGACCAAATGAGACTTGCATGAATCCCTAGTTTATTTAATGCTTCCGCTCTTACTTTGATTTCATATTAGATATGGCTTGCTAGGTGATTTATACTCTCAAAGTTTGGTTGTAGAGTTTTTAGAAATCTCTGCACAACACCATTCCCACAATATTCCCTTCACATAGAAGTGTTTTTATCCCGTAAAAGAGTGATTTTGTGGTTGTTCGTTTGGCTTCCTAAATAAAAAAGTGATTTTTTTTTCCAATTCTTTTTTATTTTTGGTATTTTTATAATCAAACATTTTAAACTTGATAATCAATCACATAATATTAAATCTTGGGCATTCTTAAATAAAAATTGAAGATGTATAGCTTCAAATCATACTTCTTGAAAAAAAAAATGTGAAAAAAATATTTTTTTAGAATGAGAAAATGTATTGTTAAGTGACACAAATATTAACTAGACATAAGAAGATTTGCAATTTTCTCTCTTCTGTACTAGTCCCTCCCTTATCTGCTTGAGGAAGTAACCCTTCATCATCATCATTGAAGTGACAACGACTTGTACATCCGTCATTTAATGAATTTTAATGCAATTATGGAGAGCCATTGAAGCGACAACGACTTGTACTTGTTTTTCCAAAGGAAATTATGAATTTGACATACCCATTGGTTTTTCCAAACCCCAAAAGTTCTTTCAATCGTGTATCTTAGAGATGAATGTCTATGATTGAAGATTTCTTTTTTCCCTCTTGGTTGGCTTCCTCGTTGAAAATCAGGAAGATGATATCACTCACCCCTATAAGGGCCTCAATATCCTTACATTTGTGGATAACCAATATCAACCAGATAATATTTACCTATACATGTGAATTAATAACAATATTAGTATGCCATATTTGATATAAGAAACATATCCAACATGAAATAGTAAAGGAAAATATTGAACTTGATGCCATTTTGATTACTAATCAGTAGGTGGATGTGGAAATTTCAATAGATATTTATAAAAATACCCAATCCTAGACATGTATTTATAAATATACCTGTAAAATCAGCCCTAAGCTCTAAAAGCCTATAGAGGGGGGGGGGGGGAGTAGGCTACAGGTCAAGGACCAACCAATTAAAAGTTCTTGTTAATTCGTACACTCATACAAATAAACAATTATGAGATTAACAAGGTAAGACACTTAACAGCTGAAAGTAAAGAGCACACAAGAGTTGTTGACCCAGAAAACTAAAGAGGGTAAAAAACTGAGAGCACCAAGCTAGGAGAGTATCAATCCACTCAATAAGAAATACAAGGAAATGTAGGAAGACTTAGCTCAATCTATCACCTATAGGCAGCTTCAATCACCCTTTCAGGACACCATTTCTTTGTTTCTTAGCAGCAAATCCTCTCATGAGCACCAAGCTCTAGTTGTGTATGATTTGATGTATGGAGTGAGTTGTGGTTTCACAAATTCATCTATCTCAATCATATAACATGATTGAGCCAGATAAACGTAACCTTAGTGTTGTGAAGAATAAACTGAATGTAATGAATTTGAAGCAAATAGTTTATTTCAACATTACAACAACAAAAACAGTTCACAGCCGAAATCTTGTAAATGCATACTTGGAGAAGCTTATATGTATACTTTCAATCATATACTCTCAAGCAGCATGTACTAGCTGAAACATATATGAAAGTTTAGTTTAAAGAAAACGAGTCAGCCATTTCCCAGGAAAGACTCACAGAAAGTAAGTGACCGTTATTGGCAATGCATGGGCTGAAGCCTTAACCCCCAATCTGATCAGCAAGAAGCATATATAGAGAGCTTGTGAAACTTTGTTTAAAAAACAGGCTGCTGACCAAAGAGAATAAACCAAGGAGCCGTGCAAGACATAGCAAGTCAGAAAAAGAATAAACAAAAAGCATGTGTTGTCTGTTCCTGAACACAAGAAACGGCACCTTGGGTAAAGACAAAAGAGGAAGTTTAAAACCTATTACTTGGAGAGAGAGATAGCAACCAGGAGGTATGGGTTAAAACTAATAAGCAAAAAGAAGAACTTGAACCAAGAAAATAAACCCGTTAGAGAGTAAGTGAGTTACTCCCATGTGTTTGTCAGTTTTAAGGATGGGAATAATTTTATAAAAACTGTCAAGGCAGAATTAAACAGAACGTTTGTTACAAGTAAGCAAAAGACGAAGGCTGGATTAATACGCAAGACCACGTATGAATCCAGGTAGGAAGCCAAAGAAAAAAAAAGGAACGTTGGATCAATACACGTGATCATGTATTAATCCAGTAAAAATGCATATGAGTTTTACCTTTGGCAGGAACGTGAGGACTGGGATGATCTTCAATCTAATTCTGTCTTAACCTCTAATCTAACTAAGAATTAATACAATGGTTTTGTGAAATTACAAGAGAAGAGCCAAACATAAAAATATAATTCTTACAATCTCCCCCTTTGGCATTTTCTTAAACAAAACCATAAGATACAATTTTAGTACAACAGTAATAACCTATTGCTTTTGACAAAGTACCTGCACAACCTTCACAAGAAGAGTTAAGTGATTCCAACAGATACACACAAATCATAGAAGCCATTTAATATAAGGTTAACATATATTTTTACAAAAGCAACACGGAATAGAAATTGTCTCCCAAAATTCTCCCCCTTTTTGTCTTAGAAAAGATAAAGGAAACATAGACCAACCGAGAGTACAGCAAAGGAACATAAAAAATAAAGCACACAAAATGACAACAACTCCCCCTCAACAGAAGCTCACAGCTCCCCCTCAATTGTGTAAGGTTCGACACCTCCGAACTGGAAGCTTTCTCCGTAGAGAAGGAATGGCTGGAGAAATAACAGGAGGTGGTGACGGATTACCAGAGCCACAAGGAACTTCTGGAGCAGATTGTCTTTTGCGAGATTTGAGAAGAGTGCTAATTAGGTCCTCATCCAATAATGAATCAACACAGGCTTCTTCAGCAGAGGTGGTAGGATCAGAGGAACCAAGTGGAGAAGCAGGATGAGCATCATTTTTCGACGAGGAAAAGACACCTGTAAAACCATGAGATGCCAACAAGTTTTGAATGGCAATGATAGAGGCTTGGTTGGCTGAAATGGCTTTGGACATTTCTGTTAACAATTCATGCATGGTGTCCAGTTTGGAGTGAATTGCAGGATCAGTGGAGGAGCTGGATGAGGAGCAGGAGGAGGAGTACGTTTTGACCTGGTAGAGGCCGCATCACTTCGTTTGAAGGTGGATGCATCCACAGTTAGAGGAAGCTGTCTGGAGTCAGAAAGAACACAGGACAACCTTCTTGAAGAGCAAGAGAGGTAATCAAGGAGGGAAAGACAAGCCAAGTGGATTTGTCATCTTTGTTCTGGACTCCGGCATGTAAGATCCTGTAAAAAATTAGAAGACTGATGGGCACAGGGGTAGAGGAGGAAATCATGAGACACGCCATGCCGACAAGGGATTTGGGCATTCCTGGATTTGTTGGTGGGAGGAAAAACATTGGTTTTGAGCAGGTAGCAGAGGCATCTACCTAGGGGAGTCATGTTGCCAATGGTGAAGGAACCTTTAGGTTGGACATGATTCTCGGGTAAGAAGAGAGTGGAATTGATTTGCTCTAGGGATACGGACTCAGCTTTGTTCCAGAACAGAACAGATTGGGCAGCAGAGGTGTGTGGTAAATTGAAGAGGGAATCGATGATGTTGACAGTGAGAGAGACATACTTTCCCCTACAAAGGACAGAAATGGATTGATCTTGATCATTTATGTCAATATCAGATGGAATGTTTGCAAAAAATTCCTTCACAATGTGTTCATTATACTGTTGAATGTGTGTGCACAGAGGTTTGAGAGAGAGCCTATGGACAAGTGCTAGAAATTCCTTAGGCATAGAGCGTAGACTAAACATACATTCAGATAGAATTTTTTGAAAAATAGTGACAGAATTCGAAACGAGATTGAGCAGAGGTGGAAGAGAACCTTTTGACAAACGGAGATGGTTGATCGCCCGAGAGGAAGGAAGAGAGGAAGGACCAGCAGGAGGTTGCCCTTGAGAGCCCGAAGGAGTCGGGTTGATGGTTTGAGAGGGGTCAGAGGCGGTTTCTTTCATTGAAGCGAGAGATGAGAGAAGGGATGCGAAGAGACGAGAGAGAGAGAGAGAGAGAGAAAGTTTAGAGAAAAAAAGCAGAGGAGCGGAGAAACTGAGGAGACGAGGCACAATAACACGTCTTGAAATAGAGGGAGAGTGTGCCCTAGGAAACAACAAAAGTCAGAAAAAAAAAAATAATTAAAAAAAACGCCAATAAGAGAGAGAAGAACGTACCCTTGGAAACAACAAGCTGACACATAATAAACAAGAAAAAAACAAAGAACAAGGAGAAGACACAAATAAACAAACAACAAGTCTAAAAGGACAGCACGCAAGAGGAAAAAAAAGACAGAGCTAAGGATAATAATAGTAAAAAAAAAAAAAAAAAAGACACAAACAATAAAAAAAGAGGGGGGGAATGTGTCAGTCCTTAATGAAAGTATTAATACAATTTGTAATGTATTAAACCAAGAATAGCCAGGACTGAACTATTGATATGAAGCCCAAAGGAAACTCTACGAAAACACAGAGTTTAGATAAGGAATAAGGACCAGAACTGCACCCATTTTTCTTTTTTTTTTTTTTTTTTTATAAATATTAATTTTTTAATTTTTTAAATATTAAAAAACTTTAATTTTAACAATAAAAAGAGAGAATATAAGGATAAGTGAAAGAAAGGGACGTAGAAAGAAGCGAAGAGAAGAAGCAAAAAAAAGAGAGTGCAGTTTTAATCCTATGGTCCAATACCTATAGATTTTCGTAGGAACTCAAATCTTGGAGAATCTAGCGGCTTGGTTAAAATATCTGCAAGTTGATGCTCAGGAGGACAGTAAGTTAGTTTCAAAATACCATCTTCTACAAGATCCCTGATGAAATGGTGTCTGATGTCAATGTGTTTGGTTCTTGTATGTTGTATGGGATTTTTGGCAAGACACATGGCAGACACATTATCACAGTACACAAGAAAGGTGTTCTCAAAAATACCGTAGTCTCTTAGCATTTGTTTCATCCACTTGAGTACAACAGTTTCCTGCAACAATATATTCGGATTCAGTGGAGGAAAGAGCAACACTGGTTTGTTTTTTACTTAACCAAGAGACAAGGTTCTGTCCTACAAAGAAACACCCCCATAGGTGCTTTTTCGATCATCAACACACCCAGCATAATCGGAATCACAGTAGCCTATAAGTGAAGTGTTGGACTGCCTAGAATACCAAAGACCATGATTGATGGTGGAGTTTACATACTTGATAATCCTTTTCACAGCCTTGTGATGGGATTCTTTAGGATTGGCTTGAAATCTAGCACAAAGTCCTACATTGAAGGCAATGTCTGGTCTACTAGCAGTTAGGTAAAGCAAGCTTCCTATCATACTCCTATACGTTTTTTGATCAACAGACTCACCATTAGAGTCTACTGATTTTGGCTTTGCTACACATGGGAGTTCTAGCGTTCTTGGCATTATCCAAGTGAAATTTTTTCACAAGATCTTTGGCATACTTGGATTGACAAATAAAGATACCATCAACGCATTGTTTTACTTGAAGACCAAGAAAGTAGGTGAGTTCACAAACCATAGACATTTCAAATTCACTTTCCATCAGTTTGGTAAAGTTATTTACTAAAGCTTCGGAAGTGGCTCCAAAAACAATGTCATCAACATAGACTTGAGCAATGATTGTTTAAGGCCATAGAGAGCCTTTTTCAATTTATAGACATGATCGGGATAGTCTAGATCTTCAAATCCCTTTGGCTGTTCAACATAAACTTCTTCATTAATAATTCCATTTAAAAAAGCTGTTTTGACATCCATTTGAAACAATTTGAAATTCATGTAACAGGAAACAGCAAGCAAAGTCTAATGGATTCTAGTCTAGCAATAGGAGCATAGGTCTCGTCAAAATCTATACCCTCGACTTGAGAGTAGCCTTGAGCAACAAGCCTAGCCTTGTTTCTCACAACTTTTCCTTCATCATTTGACTTATTTTTGAACAGCCATTTAGTTCCTATAACGTTTTTCTTTTTTGGCCTTTTGACTAAATCCCACACATCATTCCATTTGAATTGATTCAGTTCCTCTTGCATGGCAATTACCCAATCATCAAGGGAGAGAGCTTCCTTAATGTTCTTTGGTTCAATTTGGGACATAAAACACACATGACTGATTTCCTCAACTAATTGTTTTCTTGTTTTAACTCCAGCAGTGGGGTCTCCTAGGACGACATCACTAGGATGATTCCTACCAACCCAAGGAGTATGACTAGGTGCCACAGGTTCTGTGTGAACAGCCTCATGGGATATATAGGCCCAGTAGGTTTAGGAGGAGGTGGTTCAGTGACAACTGACACGGGGTTTTCCTTTTCCATTTCAAACAAGTTAACATCATCACAGCAAGGTATCGAATTTTTCAAGGAGTCATTGATAACAACATTACTAGACTCCATCATAGTCTTTGTTCGATTGTTGAAGACTCTATAAGCTCTGCTATTGGTCGAGTAACCAAGGAAGATACCTTCATCACTCTTGGAATCAAATTTTGCTTGATGCTCCCTATCTCTCAAGATGTAACAAACACTGCCAAAGACTCTAAAGTACTTTAGGTTAGGTTTCTTATCATTCCATAGCTCATAGGGAGTTTTGTTGGACGTTGGCCTGAGATAAACTCTATTTATTACATAACAGGCAGTGTTGATTACCTCAGCCCAAAAATGTTTGGGCAGTTCCTTACTAGAGAGCATTACCCTAGCCATCTCAATTAAGACCCTATTCGTTCTTTCAACTACACCATTTTGTTGAGGTGTATAGGAGAGGAGAATTCATGCCTAATTCCTAACTCATCACAGTACTCAATGAAAGATGAGTTATCAAACTCAGTTCCATGATCACTCCTAATTCTAGACAGGAGTTTCACTTTTCTACCCTTTTCATTTTGCATTTTATTCATGATAGATTTAAAGTGAACAAAGGTTTCTCCTTTATCTTTTAGAAAAGCTACCCAAGTAAATCTAGAGAAATCATCAACAATTACCAAGATGTACTTCTTTCCTCCTAGGTTGATGGTTTGAATAGGTCCAACTAAGTCAATGTGAACGAGTTCCAGGAGTTTGGTGGTAGTCATGGAGTTAACAATTCCATGACCAGACTTAGTTTGTTTTCCTAGTTGGCACCCACTACACACGAATCTTGAGGAACTAACAAACTTAGGAATACCCCTCACTATTTCCTTTTTAGACAGAATCTCAAGGTCCTTGAGATTGACATGGCCTAGTCTTTGATGCCACAATGACATAGAGTTGTCAATTGAGAGGTTACACGCAACATTTTTGAGAAACAGATTAGTCTCCACACGGAGCAGTTATCACTCGATCTTAAGCCAGTTCAGGATAGTTTTTCCTTCGTTATTTGAGACAGTACACCTTTCTCTAGTGAAACGAACATCACAAGTGTCTTGGTTGGAGAGTTGACTTATGCTTATTAGATTTGACTTTAGATTTTCAACAAGCAAGACATTCTCAAGTTTATCAATCCCTGGAGCAGATATGTTTCCCTTACCTAAGATTTTAGACTTACTACCATCACCAAAAGTGACACTACCAAGGTTGGATATGGGAGAGAATTCACAGAAGTAACTCTTATCACCGTCATGTGTCTAGAGCAACCACTATCAAAATACCAAAGATTAGAGTTTTGAATAGATAAGGCATTTAGGACAACTAGACAGGTTTCATTTTTCTTCACCCATATCGTCTTGGTTGGAGGACTAATCCTGAAGAGGTTTTAGAAGATTTGAGATGATGGCTACTTCCTTCAAGAGACTTTGGACTTGATTTTCTAAGGCAAGATGATTCTTTCTTAGTTTAAAGCAGTTAGGTCTAATGTGCCCCTTTTTGTTACAGAAGTGGCACACGGAATGAAGGAATTTCTCTTAGAGGAATCTGATCCAAGGGGAAAAACTGTAGGTGTTTTGACTTTTGTGGATTGGTACTGCTTTACGCGGATTGACCCTGCGAACTGAAGTTTTGTGCAGAGACTGACTTGTATTGATCCATGTTGATTTTGGACTCATCCACTATCTGCACAGAATCCACAGCCTTTACAAATTTCACTTTGTCACTCATCTTGACTGTTTCAGAGGTGAATCCTAGACCTGACTTGTCACCATACGGTTTCCCTGAGTTTAACATGTTGTCTATCTTTTCAGCACCAATAGTGAGGTTAATTTCTCTCTTTCTAGACATATCTAAGTCAAATTTCAATTGTTCAATCTCTTGCTTGAGTTGACTCACATGACTAGAGAGATCTGAGTTTTCCTGTTGAAGTATGACAATTTTATTTGAGAGATGTACACTTTGCTTCTTTATATTGTAAGAAACTTTCACAAGTTCCTCATACTTTTGGATTAACTCTTCTTCACTATCAACAAGTTCTACCTCAAGATCCTTATAAGACTCAGTGGTGGATTTTGCCACAAAGGCCACGACACTTTCATCATCATCAGAGTCATTTAAGGACTCACTGTCACTATCACTCCATGTGGTTTTTAAAGCTTTGTCTTTCGAACTGATTTTTTCTTTTTAAGAGTGTTCGCACACTCAGGAGCTATATGACCTCTTGGTTTCTTTTCTCTGGAATTAACATGAGCAGCGTTCTTATTTTTGTCAAGGCCAGAGTTTGATTGGAAATGATTTCGACTACCCCCTGGTTTTCTAAACTTAAGAATCTTTCTAAACTGCCTGGTAAAAAGCGCCATCTCGTCCTCCGTGACAAGATTATCTAGAGAGGAAGAACTTTCTTCCTCTTTGACAGACTTGAGGGCAATATTTTTGGCTTTCTTAGAGAGGTTCATATTCATTTCCATTTCTTAGGTTCTAAACGACCCTATGACTTGATGGAGTTTAACAGTTGTGAGATCTCTCATTTTAGAAAAAGCAGTTCTCTTAGCATCGAGCCTCCTGGGCAAGGATCTAAGGAATTTTTTTTATCAACTTTATTTCGGGAATTTTTTCTCCTAGGTTGTGTGAGGAGTTGGCAAGGGCACTGAACTTGGCATATAATTCTTGGATAGTTTCTGAGTCTTGCATTCTAAGACTCTCGAACTTAGCGCTGCCCATATCTAACTTAGCTTCTTTCACTTTTGCATATCCTTCATGAGTGAGCCTGAGAATATCCCAAGCTTCTTTAGAAGTTTCACAATTTTCAATATAGGCAAATTGTTCTGGGTTCACCACAACAAACAAAGCATTCAAGGCTTTCTATTTGAGTTTGCTAGGGCCTGTTCTTCAATAGACCAATCATCCTCCTCTTTAAGTACTCGTTCCTCAAAGGGCTTTATGGTGGTTGGAGGATTCCAACCATCTCCAGTCATTTTCCAGGCCTTAGAGTCTAAGGCAAGTAAGAAGGCACGCATCTTATGTTTCCAAGCAGAGTAGTATTCACCATTGAATAATGGTGGGTGAGCCACAGAGCCATGAGATCTATCTCTTTCCATAGAGATGACTTAGAGACGGATCTACACTACTTAGGGTGTAGTACCCGCTCTAATACCAATTGTAAAACCAGCCCTAAGCTCTAAAAGCCTACAGAGGGGGGGGGGTGAAGTAGGCTACAGGTCAAGGACCAACCAATTAAAAGTTCTTGTTAATTCGTACACTCATACAAACAAACAATTATGAGATTAACAAGGTAAGACACTTAATAGCTGAAAGTAAACAGCACACAAGAGTTGTTGTCCCAGGAAAACCAAAGAGGGTAAAAACTGGGAGCACCAAGCTAGGAGAGTATCAATCCACTCAATAAGAAATACAAGGAAATGTAGGAAGACTTAGCTCAATCTATCACTTATAGGCAGCTTCAATCACCCTTTCAGCAGGCACCATTTCTTTGTTTCTTAGCAGCAAATCCTCTCATGAGCACCAAGCTCTAGTTGTGTATGATTTGATGTATGGAGTGAGTTGTGGTTTCACAAATTCATCTATCTCAATCATATAACATGATTGAGCCAGATAAACGTAACCTTAGTGTTGTGAAGAATAAACTGAATGTAATGAATTTGAAGCAAATAGTTTATTTCAACATTACAACAACAAAAACGGTTCACACGAAATCTTGTAAATGCATACTTGGAGAAGCTTACATGTATACTTTCAATCGTATACTCTCAAGCAGCATGTACTAGCTGAAACATATATGAAGGTTTAGTTTAAAGAAAATGAGTCAGCCATTTCCCAGAAAGACTCACATAAAGTAAGTGACCGTTATTAGCAATGCATGGGCTGAAGCCTTAACCCCCAATCTGATCAACAAGAAGCATATATAGAGAGCTTGTGAAACTTTGTTTAAAAAACAGGCTGCTGACCAAAGAGAATAAACCAAGGAGCCGTGCAAGACATAGCAAGTCAGAAAAAGAATAAACAAAAAGCATGTGTTGTCTGTTTCCTGAACACAAGAAACGGCACCTTGGGCAAAGACAAAAGAGGAAGTTTAAAACCTATTACTTGGAGAGAGAGACAGCAACCAGGAGGTATGGGTTAAAACTAATAAGCAAAAAGAAGAACTTGAACCAAGAAAATAAAACCGTTAGAGAGTAAGTGAGTTACTCCCATGTGTTTGTCAGTTTTAAGGATGGGAAGAATTTTATAAAAACTGTCAAGGCAGAATTAAAGCAGAACGTTCGTTACAAGCAAGCAAAAGACGAAGGCTGGATTAATACGCAAGACCACGTATGAATCCAGTAAGGAAGCCAAAGAAAAAAAAGGAACGTTGGATCAATACACGTGATCATGTATTAATCCAGTGATTATGAGTTTTACCTTTGGCAGCAACGTGTGAGGACTGGGATGATCTTCAATCTAATTCGGTCTTAACCTCTAATCTAACTAAGAATTAATACAATGGTTTTGTGAAATTACAAGAGAAGAGCCAAACATAAAAATATAATTCTTACAATACCCAAACACTATTTAAACATAGAAACATACCCAAAATCAACCCCACAATCAACAATTGTATATTTTTTTGGTATGTTTATAAATGGGTTTTGAGTGTGTGTAATGATGGGTTTTGGGTATGTTTATAAAGTGTTTTGGGTGTTGGGTATTTTTATAATTTCAGCCCCCATTTTGGGTATTTTAGTGAAACTCCCAAATTTCAATGCTGGTGAATAGGCCTCCATGAATACATGTGCGTCGTGAGCAGCATCCTCCTATCCAACCCAAGCAAATGTAAAGCACATATTAAAATCACATACAACCATGATATTTTGGGTAGTGATGCCTTTTCTACCATTATAAGGTACTTGCCTTTCTTTAGCCACAACAACTGGTACATGTGTTCCATCAATCGCCCTGATACAATCTTTAAAGTATGGCCAATATCGATTATCATCTTTAATTTTCTTTGGAACTCTCTTTGAATTTAGGATCACTAGGACTTATGATATCAATATCTATTTGAGATATAACTTATATAACTTCTAATATTATCCCAAATCACCTTGACACATTCTCCCCTGAATACTAGAACCTTTATTCAAAACAACAAATAAGCTATTTAGCGAGGAATAATTGCCTCGCAATAGCTAAGGAATTCCTCGCGGTACAGGTTTAGTAACGAAAAATATTTCCTTTCGACGTCCTCGCTGAAAGCTCGTCATAGTAGCCTACAACATCGAAATGCTGCCTTTCGACGTTGTACCTGTTTCAGCAAAATTCCGCACAGGGAATATTCGCACGTAGATTCTTTGACCCTCGAACTTCCTTCTCTTTCTTCTCCCTCGATCCCTGTGAAAAAGGTTGGAGTAAATAGACCATACCCGAAGGGTGTTGGCCAAAGGCCCTCCTATGCCTAAATTAGTTTGATTGACCTTGAAAAATATACAACAATAGCTAAGTGGTCGGAGTTTTTCTCTACGGTACTAGAGAACTGGGTGGCAGAAGCCTTGTGTGGTGGTGGCCGAGAGAGAGAGAGAGAGAGAGAGAGAGAGAGAGAGAGAGGTGTTTCTCAGGAAAAATCAGATTGAGTTTAGAATTACCTCATATGTGTGATGTAGTCATGTATTTATAGTGCTCCTTGTTAGCTAGGGTTTAAAGAATAATCCTTATTTAATTAGGATTATTTTGACCCAAAAATAGGAGATTGGAATTAATCAAGGAGTTCGGTGGAAATCTCATCCTTGATTTAGGGAGACATTCATATCTTAAATCAATTATAATTCCCCTAATTAAGGATAATTAATTGACCTAAGGAATTTTCCTTTTCCACGTGTCACCCACTCATTGATCGCCGAAATATATGCTCCCTCAATACCCTACTAAGACGTTTCAATATTTTCCTCGTCGAAACGTTTTCGGGACGATATGTTTCCTCGCAAAATGTGATTATTTTTCTCGCGAAAAGAAGTAGGCAAACCAAAAATTTGTCATTACCAAAATGTAGCGACGTAATATTTTCCCCGCTGAAAGTTACAATTCCTCGCTAATATAAATTATTAATATATTTTTTTCAAAAGCAAAAAATAAAATAATTTGTTTCATTGCGTCAAAGTTTATATTCCTAGCTGAATGCACTCTTCACTGAAGAATATATTTTCGTCGTTGAAGTCCTCCTTCAACGAGGAAATGTTTATGGTTTTGCGAGGGTTTGTGTTTTCATTGTAGTTCTTATATAATAACGAATTTGTAAGTCCTCATTGTAGACAACCTACATGAATGAATATTTATAAAATGTTCCTCGTTAAAAATGGCTTACGGCTAGGATACTTTTTTCCTCGTGCTAGGTACACTAGGGTAAGGAAAAGCTTCCTCACTCAATAATTAGTCTTTTGTCCCCATAATGTGGAATTATTTTTTTATAAAATAAATTTAATAACAATTTTTTAAAGGTATTGACAATAATTATAAAAAAAGAAGTCATTAACAAATACCACATATTATTAGTCTCAATGAAATTATTCCGATGTTGAACCAAATTTAGGCATTAACAAATTCCACATGTTACAACTTCTTCATTGTGCTATAGAAGTGGTACTCTTATAAATATTTGTCAGCCATTATGTAAGATCCCAGCCGTTGAATAATTTTATAAAAAGTCCAATGATAAATTCGCCCCAAAAGTGCCTATTAGCGCTTAAAAAATTATTCCAATGTTGTATACATCAGTACGACTAGTTACATAATTTAATTTGGATCCCATTTCTTCCAAAATAACCACACCCAAAAAAAATAAAAAATAATAGAATTTAGGATAACATGACACGAGCTAGTTTGTCAGAACTTCTCATTTTTCTTCGAGTTCATACTTGGGGTGTCTTTTTGCAGCAGCTATAGCCTAAAGGTCAACAAACTCTTACATGCACAGTTGATGATTGCATTAAAAATGACAAAAAAAATCTGAATATGGGGTCTGTTTTTCAAAAGCAAAAACCAGCTTTCGGTTCCCTCCGCAAATCACGTTCACCTTCGGCAACTTTACACAAAAATCGAAGTAAGGCAAATCATGAAAATAACCCCATCTGAAAACACCACCACCCTAAATAATTCATGTCACGAAATGAAGTCAAACAAAGAGAAGAAAGAAGAAAGAAACCACAGATTAATTCCTAATAATACAAGACCCCCAACCACATCCCTTAACTATTTGCTATCAGGTATAGCCCTGTTTGTATTTTCTGAAAAGGTCCTCAGTCTTGGCATTTCTGAAAGCACAACAGCCAATCAAATACACAGAAATTAGAGCAACAAGAGTGATGAGCAATATTATGTCGGTTCTTCTCCATTCTTTCTTGAGATTTGCAAGCAAGCCAGCTTTGCAAGAATCACAGTTGAAGCAAAGTTGGGTCTGGTCATTGCTCCACTGCAGGCAATCCATGTCTGCTGCATTGTTTATGGGACTTATCCAATACGTTGGGTTCACAAAGGTGTAGCCACATTGTGTGGGTGGCTTACAACATCCTGACTGTAAAGCAAGAAAAAGAAGAAAAAAAGAAGCACCACCACAAGAAATAAAACATAAAGGTGAGGTTCCTTGGGTAAAAAGAAGATTATTTGACACACATGGTTTTGAAGAATCTCTGATGAAAGAGTAAAGTGGGTTGTTTTGAAGAGTTGCTAATTTGCTGTTCTATATTATTGAAAGGTTAATCTAAGAATATATTTTATGGGAAAGAACATCTGTAAATTAACTTAATATCCTCTCTCTCTCTCTCTCTCTTTCCGACTGTATTTGGGATTACTATTTGAAAAGAAGAAAAAAAAACAATGAAGGAAAAGGAATAAAGTTTATCTTTTTTTCGACCAAAAAAAAAAAAAGGAAAAGGAACTATACAAGCTTAGTATATTTTTTAGAATGGAATTTGTACAACCCTGTTTTTTCTTTTATTTTTCCGGTAAAATGGATACAATTTTTATGAGTATGAAATATACAGAAATTAATCTAACAAAGAAAGGGTGTCCAAGAGCTAATATACAGAAATTAATATCTCTCTCATTTAGATTATACTTCATTAATTTAAGAAGAAGAAAAAAAAGTAAAAATATGTGTTCACCTGGGGAATTAAATCCTACAAAACTATCCAAATCAATTCTTTTTTTAAGTACTCCTAAATTTATAGTTCCAAACACTTAATATAGTAAAGGGTTTCATTCAGATCTTGGAAGAAAAATGATCTAAAAATTTGAAGGTACGATTGAACTATAATATATATGAATATAGTTTTGATTACCTCTAAGGGGCTAATGTGCGCGTTAAAGAAATCCTGAGCCATGCGATAACTCTGATTCAACTCACCACACATATTTGTTGAGCTGAGACAACTTCTTATGCGGTCCCACTTCCAAGGGCTTCGAACTCTACGGCGAAGCCAGCCTGAGAAGTCATCCAGATGATACTCCAGGTAAGACCGGCTCGGTTCGAGGTGGCCAGAGCCTTTAATGGTGACCATGTAGATGAAAACCACCAAAGCAGCAAGTAAGACTATAAGAACCAGCATGGCAATGAGGTAAGAGATAAGGAGCCATGGGATTCTCCAAAACGCTCCCACAAAGCCTGCAATGCCCACAACCAGGAACAAGATGCCCAAAATTATGACAGGCCATTGTAAAATCTTGACACAAGAATTGTCTGGCTCTGTGGCAAGCCAAATTCCGGCACCAATGATTGGGATGGAGAGGAGCATGGCAACAAAGTTGATAGCTCCGATGACATTGTTGCTAAGTGCCATTTACTTCTTTTTCTTTCTTCTTTTTCTTGAGAGAAGATTACAGGAGGAGCAAATGGCCGTATTTGTATGATAGATTTTGTCTCCAAACCCCACACTTTTTTGTTCCTTGCCTTGGATCCATGTAATGTAAAGCTAATAGTAAAGCAAGTGGTAATAATTTTTAAAAGCGCGTTTTGATGTTTTAGGTCTATTCGCGTACTTCGAGTATCACTTTTTTGAAAAAGAATACCTTGTTGTACATGATGAAGATGAGAGAAAGAGACAAGAGATATTAGCTGCAAGCAACTAATTTATGCATCATGGAAAGATTTTGAGGAAAGCAACTGCCTGTACGATATGCTTTTGGCAACTGCATGCATTCACATGTAACGGGATCGCTTTCCCCTTGCAATTTTGCTTTGCACAAAACCAACTCATTGGCAAGAAAAATGTACAAAACTTATACAATGTTCATAGTCTTCATATAGGCATGCTTATACAATAAACATTGATCTATTGAACTAAAGAGAAGCCTTTTGCACCCTAACTATATTACACGACAAGCTCTCGTAAGCCTACCATAACTATGTACGGTTATAATTTATAAATTGTATCGATAAAATTCAAGTTCAATTCGTTTTCGAAATATTTTTTTTTCTCGTTTGAGTTTGGTGAATTCGTATATATAAAAGAAACAAGCTAATCTCAACCAATATATTAGGCTCGCCAAGTTGCTTTTTTTCTCGTTTGGTGAATTCGTTTTTGAATATATTTTTTTTCTCGTTTGAGGATGGGTTCTGATGATGATGAATATTTTATGCAAGAATTTTTCTTGGAATGAAATGAAGCATACAAATGTCTTTTGAATAATAAACTCGAAGCATTAGTTTCTTTTTAAAGTTTTATATTCAATGCATTATGCTGATGTTAAAGTATTCTTGTGCACCTAAAACAATATATTAATTGGTTCATACTAGGGACTGTTCTCTATTCTCAAAATTGGGGGACCAACCTCAAGACTGATTGATATGGACCTGGGTTGATCGGTTAAGCTTTTGAGTAGACTTTTGGAAAAGGTGGGCTCCAATAGAGTCACACTTCTCAAATACACACACTGCTCTTATAAATAAGTAATAAAAGTACGTTTGTGACCAAAGTCTAATGTTATCAAGTGTTGATTTGTGTAATTTGACAGATTGATTCGAATTCGTTTAACATAAAAGATGCTAGCTAGAGATAAGATCCCCCAATAAGTAGGTAATATCTTTATTCAAAATGTGATGCACAACAATATGATAATGTGGTCTTCATATCATTTTCCAACTCAAAATTATGATTTCATGTAAATTTTGAATCATGTCAAGATTTATCACTTCTATTTGTAGGAGTAAAGCTTCTTTATCATGCAAGAAAATAACAAAAAACACTGGAAGGAGAGCTTGTAACACAAGATGTTAAGAACAGTAATGGGCATGCATAAATGGCAAATTAGGCAGCTACCCGGCCCAACTTTTTCTTAAAAAAATAAACTACATATGTAATATTAGCCCAGCCCAGTCCAAACATGAGAAAACAAGCCTTATCAGCCCAACCTCCCTCTCTCTGGCTTTAGTTTCCTACTATGTTTTATATTATTATTGCTATTGAGTTTTTATTCTTCTTCTTATTATAATTTTTTAGGATTTGAAAATGAGTTGTCTAACATGGGCTTTGGTCATTTGGTGATAATATTTGTGGTCATTAAAGGTCTTTTTGCATATTATTCATATTGAAATTTGAAATAGTGTTGTTTTGTATTGCATTGCAACTTGTTGTTTTAGTTTTAGGTTTTTTTTTTTTTTTTTGGATTAAGCTTTTATTTATGTATAGAGATGCATTTGAGAGTAATGCTGATTACGCCTCTTATGACTAAGTGTATATATTTTTTATTTATTAATGCAATTCACTCGTACCGTCGAGTTTTTAATGTAAGTTTCACTCAGGAATAGGGTTAATCGTTTTATTAGTCCCTGAACTTAGACCCGATTTGCATTTGAGTCCCTCAATTTCCAAAATCGTTCTCATGGTCCTTTAACTTCACTTTTGTTAAGACAAATGGTCATGCCGTTAATTTTGTTAACTTTTTATGTTAAATGCAGGGGCAAAATAGTATTTTTATATTAAAACAAAAAAAAAGAATAAAACATCATATCTTTAAAATAACAATAAAAGAAGATCAAATAAAAAACCAACAAAAAATAAAGAAAAATAAAGTTTGGGGGTAACATAAATCGGGATAGAGAGGGGGAGAGAGAGAGAGAGAGAGAGTTTAATTTAACTGAGTTTGTTAGAGTTTTATTATTGATTTTAATGGAGTTTATAGCACTCAAAAAACAAGGGTTTAAGGGTGACGGTGGTGGTTGTGGTGGTGATGACGGTGGTTGTGATGGTGATGGTGGTGGTGATGGTTGTTTGTGGGTGGTAGTGGTGGTGATAGTGGCTGTGGTGGTGGTGACGGTGGGGATGATGGTGTGACTAATAGTAGGGGTGGTAGTGGTGATGGAAATGAGGGTAAGGGTGGTGGTGGTGTAGGCGGTTGCGGTGGTAGTGATGGTGATGGTGGTGGGAGTGGTGGTAGCGACGGTGGGGTGGTGGTGGGGGTGGTAATGAGGGCGGCAGTGGGTGGTGGTGGAGGTGGTAGCGGCAATGGCAGTGGGAGCGCCCATCGGGCCGGGTCGGGCTAAGCCCAACGGGCCGGGGCGAAATGGGCCTAAAAAATAAAAAGTGTAAAAAAGTAATAATTTTTTTATATAAGGATGGTATGAATAAATATGTAAATGTTTGGTGATGTGAAAAGTATGATTATATTTGGTGGTATGATTATGTTTGGTGATATGATATGTTGGTTGTCTTATTATATATATAATTGTTGTATTAATAAATGACGCAAATTAATGTGCTAATCATCCAATTATAAACTAGGAATGAGTAGAATTCAATGGAAACAAACACAATTTTTATAACAAGTAACACAAAAAAAAAAAATTAAAGAGAGGAATTTGTCATTCAAGTGATGTAATTATAATCCTAAACCCTTATTTATACATAATTATATATGTATGCGGGCCTAACGGGCCGGGTTTTTATGGACGGGCCGGACCGGGGTTTTCATGAGCTTAATCGGGCCGGGCCTATAGGTCGAGCCGGGCTTCAAACCCCCAAACCCAAACCCGGCCCAAGCCCAAGCGGGCCGGGCCCTCTCAAAACCCATAACGGCCGGATCGGCTTTTTTTCAATAGGTCGGGCGGGCCCCCATAGGCCCATGAGCCCGCGGGCCAAATGATGAGGCTTAATTGAATACACCCCCAAATGTTAAAGAAAATTTTGAAAAGGACTATATTATCCCTGCAAGATAAAATGCACTATCCACTGTCCACCCGGACCACCCCTTATCCAGTTTCTCCTCTCTGCACAGAAGATTCAAAACAATGGCGGCATTTGAAGCTGCACTGTCTGTCTCCTCCCTCTACTCCTCTTTTTTTTCTTCTCATTCCTCTAAATTCTTCGCATCCCCCAAACCATCCACCCCCTGAAGCTTCATATTTCCAATTATATCCCTCCTATTTCCCGCAATTTTCTGTATTCTTCTCCCCCATGCATCCTCAACAACCCCACAAGAAAACCCTTCTTTGAGCTGATCTGCTCTGCGGTAAAGGAGGTTACAGCTGAAGAAGAAGCAGTAGGAGATGAAGCAGTAGAAGAAGAAGCAGGGGAAACCCAAACGCCAAACCTGAAGAGAAAGCTCTACGTTGTGAATTTGCCTTGGTCTCTCACTGTGGTGGATATCAAGAACCTCTTTGGCGAATGTGGGACTGTTACAGATGTTGAGGTTCTTATTCTTTTCTGGTTCTCCTTAAATTGGTCATCTTGTTTCTGTCTTTATGTGGATTTGTAATTGAAATTTTGGTTATGTATGTTGGATTTTCAGATTATAAAGCAACCAAATGGAAAGAGCAGAGGCTTTGCCTTTGTGACAATGGCTTCTGGGGAAGAAGCTCAGGCTGTCATTGAAAAGTTTCACTCGCATGTAAGTTATTTTGGTATTTGGGTGTTCTGCATTTTATGATTGGAACATTTTAGCTCTGATGAAAGTTTGATTGATACTCAGAGAAAAGTAGCATTACAATTTGATATTTAGAATAGGTACATATTGTTTGTAGGCAGTTCATTTTGATTTGTGACTGTTTATTCTACCACTAGAGGAAAAATATTTTCCTCTTTTTCTTTAAATCAACTTGTTATCTGTATTCTATTGTGTTTGTAGGTTTAGCAATAATAATTTGAATTATGGGGTTCAAAGTTACTTGTAGTTTTGGGTTCAATAGCAAAAGGGAAGGAACTTTAGGAGATTGAAGTCACGTGGAATAGATACAAGTTTATCTACTTCAATTGAATTGGCCAAATCAATGAAATTTTTTGTTTCTTAGGAATTTGTTTGTTCTTTTTTGTTTTGGTTGTAGTTTCCTTTCATTGAATCCTAAATGAGTTTTCTAATGGTTCGGTTTCTATCAAAGTATCTTTATAGGATATTTGCAAATATCTGGTTCTATAGAGAGAGAAATTATAGTTCAGATTGAAACAATTAATTACCAGTTGTCCTATTTTACGGAGGCTGGACTATATTGGGTAAATCTTCAGCTTTCTTTTGGTTGCACTGCTGAGGAGGAATGAAGGCAAAGGTGGTATGGAATTCGGGGTGTTGGCTGTATTTTGGGTTGTTTGGTTAGAAAGAATCAAAAGGATCTTAGAGGGGAGGGGGCGGGTGTTTAATGGGACAAGGTTAGGTTACATCACTTTGGGCTTTGGTTTCTTCGGACTTCCAGGAATTCCCTTTTTCTGCAATTTTTGCGGATTGGAAAGCTATTCTTATCTAGATATTTTCGTTTATGTTGTATGTCAGCTAGATCTTTTTTGCATTGGGTGTTTAGTATTTGGTTAATATCTTGTTGTCCACAAGGAATGTACTTGTATTGACTCAAAAGAATTCTGTTTCTTAGTAAAAGGAATTTCCTATATCTGGAAACATATTTTTTCACCTCAGAGTTATTTGTTTCAGGAGGTGTTGGATAGGACTATCAGAGTAGAGTTTGCAAAGCAATTTAAGAAACCTTCTCCACCTCCTCCCAACCCCCAAATTGTGGAGACACGCTATAAGCTTTACGTCTCTAATTTGGGATGGAAAATAAGATCAAGCCATCTCAGAGATTTTGTCTCAGAAAATTTTAAAGTTCCTGTCTCAGCCAGGGTTGTCTTTAGTGGCCCCTCCGGGAAATCTGGTGGATATGGATTTCTTTCTTTTGCTTCAAAGGAGGAAGCAGAGTCTGCAATTTCTTCTTTGAATGGGAAGGTAAGAAAAATTTATCAACTTTGTCAATCTTTCTCATTATTTTCTGCTATTACTCTGCTCAAGCTTGGAAGGTATCAGTTCAAATGGATGTGGTTATTTTGCTTCCTACAGTGATATAAATTAGTTTAGTATCTTTATACCTTTCAACAGAAAACTGTTACCTGGACTTTTTAATTGCACACATACGTCTATAGGACTCCGTGGGTATATGCAGTTATTCTAGAGAAAACTTTATTGTATGTGCATGCAATAATTTCACTCTTGGTTCAAAAAGAGGGGTTAAGTATGAAATTGTTGAAGAATGTAAAATCCCACATCGGAAACTTGACAAAATGAAATACCATATATAAGTGATGGTTTCACTACTAATCACATTGAGATCTTTTGTGATAAAAACCCCACACATGTTGTCTATGTAGGTTGGGGACAGTATTGGTGTTGGACCAATTAGTAGCAGGCCAGTGGTCAGTCTCTCTGAAATGTTAACATGGTTTCAGAGCAGATTGATTGACTGGGCCCAGGTTATTGTGTTTCTACTAAGTTTGCTGGATGAGCATGTGCTCGGCTCGATTTACGCCTGACTAACAAACTACCTTAAGATCACAAACTGATGTGGAATTGGCTGCACATGTGGCCTACTATATTGCGGTCCCACTCAAAGAAGTGTGTTGAAGAATGTAAAGTAGTGGGCTGTTGATTTGTCTATTTGAAATCTTAACAGGAATAATATAAGTTGTTTCATAATTGCCACCATCTATGTAAGATTTTCTTTCCATAGTCCATATATGTTTCCAGAAGTGTTCCAGTCATGAATGAAAGCACAAGATTCTAATCATTTGTGTATAATCAGTTGAGAGAGAGAGAGAGAGAGAGAGAGAGAGAGAGCTATTAAAGAACTACATATGTGCAATATATGAATATGTAGTCCAGCATTGTCTTGGGCGTTAGTTAGATTATTCACATATAATTACTTGCATTCTGTTACTAGAAAAGCGTTTTAGACCAAGCAGAAATAAATTACAGTGCATTTGGATGCGAGAATTAAGTAAATGGATAAATATCTCAAAATACGTTTACATTGGCTGAAAGAGACATTTGAAATAACTAGATACAATGTGACATTTTTTATTAGAAAAAAACAATGAATAATTTGACTGTATACTGTTAGCGACAAAAACTTCTCTTTCTTGACATTCAATACAAATCCAAATATTTATGTGTCATTAACATTACATCTGACTATGATATTAAGTCAAATTCCTACATTTGAAATGGTGCACTACTTTTATTTGACAGGAATTGATGGGCCGGCCGCTAAATCTAAAATTTAGTGAGAAAAATGTCAGCGACTCTGGAAGCCAAAAGGATGAGGAAGAAAAATTTGAGGGTCAACCAGAAGAGTTGTAAGTCCACAGACAGTCTTTAACCAAATTGATCTATTTTTATTGCAGATTATAAGTGGAATCTTGGGAAAGCAGAAATTTTGACCTCAACCACCCATGCAGAGAGGGATGGTGTCCTCCTGTTGTCTGTAAATTTGCATTAGTGTCTCCTTTTGTTATTTATCTTTTCAGTTCTTAGAGCAGTTGTTGTTTTCTGTGTCTTGCTAAAACAACTGTTGACATACATATTACTGTATTGTTCCAGATAGAGAGAGCAATTATTTATTCTATATGATTACTCAATGGAAGCCTCTTTTACAACATTACAAATAAACATTATGCTTTTGAAGCATCCCTATGCTGTTCATAAGTCATAATATTTAATGCTTCACGATTCTAATACACAAGCACATATTACTTGTTGACTTGTTACATCACCCTACTAATGCAGTCAACTAGGTTGTTACTAATAGAAGCTTATGCCCTTGAAGCATAGGCTAGAGAGGGATGGATGGAGATTGAGAGATTTTTAAAGCTATATATGTATGGACCTAAAGTTATTTAGAACAGCTTGGACAGTTTTTCTTTTTTTTTTTTTTTTTTTTTTTGTCGAAAGAACAGCCTGGATATCTTAAGCCCACACAATGGAGTCGTTTGCTGAGGTGTTAATTTCTTAGGATATTATTGCTAATAAATTCAAACCATGGTGTTAAACACAGACTTGAACTCATTGCTTTCATAGTAACTTACCGACTGTGGACTTTAAGCCCTTACATTTTCTAATAGTTGTACACATTTTCACTTATCATAAATAAGTATGACCGCATCACTTCGTGTTATGAACAAGTTTCTTATTTTTCCTGGAGGTCAATGCCATTGTGGCTTCATGTCAATTTCGTAGAGAATAATCAAGCTACTAAATATGCTGGAAGTAATATTAACTCCAAAGAGGACATCAAATTTTCAATACCATCAAATGTTATTCAGCAGATTATCTCTCATTTCTTTGTTTTGGAATACTTAAATGAAAGAGGAATAGTTAGATTCTCAATGGAATAAATCTTATGCAATGGTGTTGTGCTTTCTAAATTACACATGCTATATTTCCTTCAGACTTTGGTTTTGTTTTGTTTTATTTATTTATTTAAATTTTGGTGCTAATCATATATATATGAAAGTTGATCCTTTGTTGGGGCAGCTTCTTTGGAGTCTAGGCCAACAGTTGATTAGTGAATACATTTTGTGGATAATATACAAAATATGTATATGCTCAATACCTTTAGATATTAGAAGATGTCTGTCTGCACACATGGGTGTGTGTTTTTGTACATGTGCTTGTGCTGTGTTATTTGTCTTGTTTGGACGGGAGGTAGGTCTTCAGATTTTGTAAATAAATAAATCTTTTGTTCTAGCTGTTTTCTTCTTGAGGAGGGTTTGATTGATGAAAAATGTGGTCGGAAGCTGCAGGGTTGATGAGCACTGAAATTGGCTAGGATAAACTTATAGTAGCCAAACTTAGGCAGGAGCATAGCTTATTATAAACTAGTTGATGCTCCCTTTTCAAGTCAAAGTTGTTCATATGTTGATGGGCTTGATTTTGACCCTCAAATATTTGTTGACATTGCTCTTAATTGATCTTGATATTATGCTGTGTGTGTCTACTAGGAAATGAAGAAACTTATAAATTTTTCAGTAAAAAATTGCTCATATTTAACAAGAAAGGAATACAATAAGCCAAGTGATCCATATGGGGATACCATTTTCAGGTAAGCACATTTAAAGAACGTGGAGAGCTGGAATTACTTCAATAGACTTAATCTAAAATAATATCTGTTACCTGTCTTTGCCTCATTTTCTTTCTTGCTCTTTTTCTCTCTTCAAATAATAAATGCTGAATAAGTTATTTATGTTGATTTGAATGAGCAAAACTGATCAAATATTCTGATAAAATTCATGATCACTAAGAGGATGGAAATGGAGAAACTTGTGTTACAGCAGGTTTTGCTGCTTTTTGTGTTTTTTCTTTTTTCATACAATAGAAATTCGTAGTGTGTTTTGAGTAAGAGCTAGTTATTGATGCAACTGGATATATCTCCTGTTTTATGTCTTGCCTTGAGTAATTTAGCTATTCTTTTTTCTTTTGTCCCATGAAATTAAGTGGTGTTGGGAGCAAGAACTTCTTGGCTTTCCCGTGTGTTTGCCACTTTCCCTTGGGAAAAGGTGGAAGAAGAAGATGGCTCATAAACCAGGAAGTACTTTGTTTAAGTCTGGGTGTATTTAGTCATGCTTTATGGACTCACTAGAAAATGAAGGGAACTAGGTTCTAAACTTGATTATAAAAAGCACTAATACATTAAACTCTTGAATGTACAAATATTGTTAGTTTTTGTATTTTCTTGGGCCGTTCTTCGTTTATCATGTGCGCAGCATGCATTACATGTGTGTACTGTATACATATACATATATTGATGGATGCACATGAAATGTGTATTTTCTTGTTTGTTCATATATATAACTATATTCAGCATACATATACAGATTTATTTTCATCATGTTAGAAATCTTTAATTTGGTGCCCGGGGGTGGCAAAGGGTGGTCATATAATTTTGTCTTTGAGTAATATGCCATCAGAATCATTAAAATTCTATCGAAAAAGCATGTCAAATGTTATTCTTTGATACTTTCTATTTTCTTGCACCAAAATTCCATTAGTTGGTTGGAATCAAAATGCTTCTCTCTTCCTCATCTTCCCCCCTCTCACAAAGCTGGTGTTTGGAGAATTTTACTGCTGAAACTTTTCTGAGATTGGAATCACTTTTGACGATATCCTCATTTCTAGGCAATTGTGGGAAGATTTAATATACAAAAATACATCTTGGTTCTTTAAATTTCAACTTATATATGTATGATGGTATAAATGATTGGCGTGACTTTGGAGAATAGATCACTGAGTAGGTCTAAAGAAATGAAAGGGTGGTCCAGAGTTTAAAGGAAGTTGTTTAGCAGAGAGAGAATTCTATACTTACTTTTTTTATTGTCTTAGTGCTTAGGGTACCTTAATTTAATGTGTCAAATCTTTAAGTTTTCCACTCCATCTTCACATGGGAAATATTCATTTTGGAGAAAGCAAAAGTTTCCAAAGATTGGGAAGAAGTTTGTTAGAGAGAGAAGTCTTAGTTCTTAAGGCTCCTGACAGAAGACAGCTTCTTGGTTATCTGAAGCTGCCTTTTAATTCAATGACATAACATTTCCTTTAGTTTTTGACTTCACCTTTACTGTTTTGCTTGACCAATATTCTGGGTTTTAGGAATTTCAAAAATCATGCTTTGTTTGCCAATGGGTTCCCACCACAGTGGTGGTGGTTTCCCCCTTCCCCCCATGGCACCCAGGATCGAACCCAGTAGGGGTTCTTTCCTCCAATGTAACCAAAAAAAAAATCATGCTTTGTTTGTTCTCTTTTTGAAAGTAGATTATTCGTCCAACAGTTGATTTGTTGGGAAGAGATGCTGGTCCCTACAACACTCTTTAAGCGAATATATGCTCATCTCAAAACGAATCTGAAGGCCCCATTTTCTGAGACCCACATTTCAACTTTTACGCATTTGGAACAGAAAATGGAGCACTACATTTTTCTCTCTCTCCTTTTCTTTTCTTTATTTATGCAACATGGAAAGGCTAAGCCATCATTGATACACATGGTGTTTTTGGTCTAAAGTGGATACTCTGTTGATCAATTTTTGTCACAGATTGACTGACTGAGAAAATTAGTTTGTGCATATAACTCGCAGAAAAAAAAAATTACAGAGACAAAAGAGCACTTGTGAGTTTGATATGAGTAAAACTTGCCACACCTCTCTCTATCTCTCTCATCACTTCTCAGCTAGGTTTCATGCACGTCTCAGCTATGTTTCATACTATCTCTATCTATCTCTCTCATCACGTCTTAGCAAAAGATGTATGAAACATAAGATAGGCAAGTATTTTTGGTTTGATCCATCCATCTTGGCGGCTCTTATTTTAGTTTGGGTACAATTTAATGTGAAAGCAAAGAGCACCATGCAATATGCTCGCTTGGGCCAACAATAAAAGCATTCATTACTTTAGTGAGCTCCCAACCAACAACAGCACGTTAGTCAACAACATTATCTCCCGAAAGATAGAAAAAGAAAAAGAGAATGAATATGTTAGGAAAGAAAAATAATTAAAATTAAAAAAATAAAGCAAAAAAGAACACACAGCAGTAGCATCCTGCAGTCTTTACTTTGCTCTGCTTTCCATGTAAGCTGCTTTGGCCTCCCAACCCATCTTGTCTCTTCAATCAAATTTATATTGCACAGACTCTGTTATTGTACTTGCTGTTCTTCCCTTCAAAACTCTGCAGAATCTGAAAAATTCAGTGTCTTAGATTTAGCTCATGTGCTCTTGAACCTTGATAATTGTTGGGAAGAAAAAATCCCCAAGCCATCCAATCCAAATACCCATCTTCAGGTAAACTTTTGTTTCTATTTAGTCTTTGTGTTAATGTCTAGGGCAAATTGTATTGAATGATTTGCCCTACTGTCTGAAATTACACTTCTCTCTGAAAAAAGTGAACCAGAGGGAAGAAAGAAAAATATGATATTGAGAATATCAGCAAAATAGAAATTTCTGTGGGTGGTTTTGGAATTTAGATTAGTGATGGGGTCTCTAGGAGGCAGCCCAAAAACATGGATACCATATATGAACACCAAAGATTGTTCTCAAGGGTTTTGCAGTCTGTACTGTCCACAATGGTGTTACAGGATAATACCACCTCCACCTGTCTTTGAGTTTCCTGAAGACAATTCATCTTCCCCAAGTTTCTCTCCTCTTGTTATTGCAATTATTGGCATTTTGGTGAGTGCTTTTCTTCTTGTTAGCTACTACACTATAATAACCAAGTACTGCGGCAATGCGGACGGGAGGAGAGCAAGAAGAGAAGATCAGGAGCAGAATGAGGAGATGGAGGACCCTCACAATCCCTCCATCCATGAACCCTGGCATGTCGTGACGGCCGGCTTAGACGAGGCTCTGATCAAGTCATTAACAGTTTGCAAGTACAAGAAAGGAGATGGATTTGTTGAAGGAACAGATTGCTCAGTTTGTCTGAGTGAGTTTGAAGAAGATGAGAGGCTTAGGCTGTTGCCTAAGTGCAACCATGCTTTCCATCTCCCATGCATTGATACATGGCTTAAATCTCACTCAAATTGCCCATTGTGTCGTGCCAACATAGTTCCTCATCAGTTGCCTCACCCTGCCGTGACTGAAACTCCATCATCAATCAATCATGATGCATCATCCATGGCTGAAAGCCAACCAGCAAATGATCAAAATGTTGTCATGGAACAAAATTCCGAAACTTTTCAAAATGTGGAATCAATGCAAGGAGATCATGAAGGGTATCATCAAGCAATTAGAAGGTCGGTTTCCATGGACGATTGGCATCAGAATAACCGAGTTTTAGTAGCTGATATTCTGAGCAGGAATGATGAAGAGGACGAGGAGGACGATATGAACTCAGAGTCAGATGATATTGCTGAAGGAGTTGGCAAATCTAGCAATAGAAAAGGGATGCTCCTGCATTATGTTATGAGTCCTGTTGCAATGAAGAGATCATTTTCAAGTGGAAGATTCTTTCCCACTAGGCCTTCAAGAGCACGGAATACAGTACTTCCAGTCTAGAAAACTTTTTGTATTTTGTTTTCTTTGGGGGAATGTGAATTAAGCTGGCAAATCAAACAGTTTGGTCTGGATTAATTAGCTATTACAATTATTTGTTCATGATCCATTAATGAGTGATTTGTAATTCTCTACCAATCGAAAATTATAGTATACAACTAGTGTATAAAACATCCTTTTTAGGTACTAAAACCAACTTATGAAGGTCGTTCTTGTCAAGAGGGCATTGTATGCACATGTTGTATTCTAAAATTTCTCCGATTAATATTTTGTTTTTTTGGACTCATTTGTAATTATTTTTGTTACCCATGGGATAATACTTGATCAATTGAAATATATGGATGATGTATGACGCTTCCAATTGATGATGATGTATGATGTTCTAAACCCTAATCCTATTAATGATGATGTATGATGTTTCCAATTGAATCGAAATCAAAATTGTAATTATTTGGATGAAATTTATGGTTTACATGCCTGTAAAAAAAAAAAAAAAAAAAAAGAGGGCTACACTACAGATCACCTCAGTTCATCACTCTCGGTTGTCTTCTCTGGAAGTCGAGCTGGTTTCTCTACTGGACTTGTTTTGCTTTCTTGGAGCTCTTCTTTTCAAAATCGAAAAATCCTGTCTGCTTGCAACTTTCAGCATTAATTTTATTCTTATAAAATATATTGATGTCCTGCTTTCTTTTTCTTTTTCTGGTAAACATGCCCTGCTTTCTTCTGTCTCGATCATTTTGGGAACTCACCCGGATATCCCCTCCCCCATTTGAAGGAACAGGGGGTACCTTGCTTAGCATATATTCATGAATATGTGAAATTAATATTATCCTTTAGCAAGTTTTCATTATGAGATGTTAGTCGATGTTGGTTGCAAAGAAACCTTGTGTAAGTATTGTACCTCATCAATTAACTTTTGACGTTCAATAGTGCCAAATATTGGGGCTGCTTCATGAGATTTGATGGCCAGTGTTAATAGTTGTTAATATATATTCGGAATAAGGTCCTGCATACCTTGCGGAAGATTTCAAGTGAAAAACCGCTTGCAATTACTAGCCCGTCGAGATGCTTCCACGTCACGAACACGCCAACAAGTAGGGGTGGGCATTCAAACCGGCAAACCGGAAAGCCGAGCCGAACCGCACCGAAAAAAACAGAGAAAAACCGAGTTGACCAAAAAGTCAACAACCGGTCAAAAAACCGAACCGGACCGGTTTGGGCCGGTTCAGTTTCGGTTCCATGCCTTCAAAAACCGAACCAGGCCAAACCGAACCAGTCAAATTAAAATATATATTTTTAATATATAATTATATATTATTAGACATCTTCACACCAAGCCCAACTCCAAAGGTCAAATAAATAAATAGGCCCAACTCCATTTCTTAACCATTTGACCAGGCCCAACTCTATTTCTTAACCAAGCCCAACTCTTTATATTCATTTGTACCATTCCCTCAACCATTTCTCATACTCTAGCCATCCCCTCCATCATCTCTCTTTCCAAAATTCTTCTTCTTCTCTTCTCTGTTGCCGAATTTTCTTCCTTTTTCTTTCTTCTTTCCTCTTCTCTCTTTTTTTTTTTTGGTTCTTCTTCTTTTCTCTCCTCTGTGCTGTGCCGACTCTTTCTTCTCTTCTACTTTTTTTTTTTTCGTCTTCTTCTTCTTTCTTCTTTCTTTTTTCTTCTTCTTTTCTCTCCTCAGTGCCTCCGACTCTTTCTTCCCTTTTTTTTTTCTTCTTCTTTCTTCTTCTTTTTCGATCTTTGCGGTCTCTCAGCCCAACGCCACCGCGTCTCCCTCTCTCTCCTCTCAATCCAAAGCAGGACATCGTCTCTTTCTCTCTCTAATACTTTGTATAGATCTGTATTTTTTTTTCTCAACGATCTGTATTTTCTTTTGATTCTTTTATTTTACTTTTGATTTCAGCTGTTTCTTCTCATATGGGTATTGATATTTTCTGTGATTTTGTGCTTATGCTTGTTACTAAGATCTGAATTTTTTTTTCTCGATTTTTTCTTGTTTTGTTTTGACAGATGTGTTCTCTATGCCAAATATCATTCCTCAGTGGCATCTCTTGCTCTTTGGAACAGGTCCTGAAGCCGCATGGATAAAAAGAAAGGCTGAAGCAGAGTTAAAAATGAAGATGTTGCAGAAAATTGAATATGTTCTTTCATTTGAAGCCCTCCAGATGCAACAACAAAAGAACAAAAAAATGCAGTTATAATTTTAAATTTGGTTGTAATTTAATTTATTTAATTATGTGTATTTTGTTGTTGGGTTGTAATTTAAAATTTAAAATTGGATTGTTTTATTATTTTTGTCAAAGAATAGTGGTTGTTTCAATATGGGAATTGAGCCAATTGTGATGTTTAAGCCCAAAACTTTTAAAAATTAGATGGGCTTGAAGCTTAAATACCCAAAAATCTAAAATGGGCTTTATAGCAAGCCCAAACCGTGAAGGGAAAGGAACCGGATCCAGGCAGGTCTGGATTGGTTCGGTTTTATCTGTGAATTTTTGTCAAAACCGAACCGGACCGAACCGGTCTATATTTTCGGTTCAGGTTCCAATTTTACACGAAAATCGGTCCAAACCGGACCGTGCCCAGGCCTACCAACAAGATTCTACACGTTCTTTGTCTCCAAGGTCGTTGGATTGGCTATGAAAGTTACTCCATTGAATTCCACGTACCCAAGACCAAGGCTCTTGGTGAATTGCCTAAAGAAGAGTGTTTAGGGAGATATGAGGTTTCTCTCTTTGTGGGTGTAAAACTCACTACAACTCTTTGATATGCACTCACACTTCTTGTCTCACACACACCAACTTAGAGAGTATGCTCTAATGCTTCTCATCATCTCTTCACTTGCACACACTCCATCTATTTATAGGAGTTTGTTTTAGCTCATCTCAAGAGAGCATAAAACATGCACTAGTGCTTAGGTTGGTGTAGTGCCATAAAATAAGGATTAGTGTAGTGCCATAAAACAAAGCTTAGTGTAGTGCCATAAAACAAGGCCAAGTGCCTTAATTTGTGTAGTGCCATAAAACAAGGATTAGTGCTTAATCATGATAGCACCATAAAACAAGGATGTGCCTAATCATGATTTTATTACATCTCCCACTCACCCACATAGGGTGTGATAACCATGTTTTATTATATCTCCCACTCACCCACATAGGGTGTGATAACCTCATAATCCTCTAAAACCTCTTGTATACACTCTTCTTCTCATACAGGAAATGGGTCGTGCGACCTTGCGAGAAAAACGTATAGCTACAAGAGCACATTTTATTAAGTCATCACCAAACTAATAAAAGTGCATCATTCGAAATCATCTCGTCCATACCCCAGACTTATTCAGACTACACCGGTATCAGCACTCTTAACCCCTCATAAAAGCAGTGCTTTACCCCAAATATGTATTGTACTCATGACATGTCAACAACAAATACGACATAGACGCTGGCCAGCTATGAGTCACAAAAACATGGTGTATTGTCGAATAGTCTTCCTTAAGCACTTATATCAATCCAACTAGACTTAACTGCTTTCTTAGACATGCCCCTTGAGACCTTATAATTGATCCTAGGGAAACAAGCTAAAGTAGCAACATCAAGCATCCTCTTCATGACATAGGCTAAAGTCAACTAAGGGTACATTTTTAGGATCTGAATTAATGATCCAAGTGGCTCACATAGTGATGAAGCAGGGATTCATTCATCACTCCCACTGTCGATCACATCTAGCACATACAGTATAAAATGTATGCTATGACATATTCTCATAAAACGAGCATGTCACTTGTCCAAGAATTGGACATACGTCATACAAATCTTAGTCTAGACATTACACAAATGTCTAACTTGAGTTCCTGGTCTCAGTCACCTCTCTGCGCCTGTCCCGGAATCTCACATTCGGCTCAATAGGCTTCATAGATTTTATGGCAATTTCCTATGATCGACCTCTTTCCTTTTTCAAGGTCTCATCTTAGCTCCAACTAAGGCGACATTTAGAGAAGTGTTTTATCTTGCTGCCTACTTGGGCGCAGATATACATATATGTCATAATATGTTGTCTAAGCATTTTAGAACATAACACAAATGTCTCATCTTGCTCGCTATCTCAGCGCCAAGGTGAATCTCCCATGTGAGTGGGCTGACTCAAGCCTGGTGACAAATCTTTGTGCAAAAACCATATCAATCATTCTAGAACAAGTACCATGGAAAAAACGATTAACATTGCATTAATAATAAAGTCAATTACAAAATAGGTATATTAAAACCTTCGTAGTCCCATACTCCTAATATGAGAAAGGAACACATCTCTAGTAATGGGTTTAGTGAGAGGATCAGCAACCATATTGCCACTTGAGATATGCTTTAATATAACCTCTCCTTGTGCTACCCTTTGTCTGATAGTGATATCTGACATCTATGTGTTTGGATTTTCCATGGTATTTCGGATCCTTTACATATGCCAAAGCAGATGTACTATCTAGTAAACAAGTCCTGCCTCACAGGTTTTGGCTGTATAGTTTAGTCGTTGCAAGAATCTTCTTAACCAAACAGCTTCCTGACCCTCCTGCGAGAGCAACATATTCTGACTCCATTGTGGATAGGGCTATGCAAGACTGTTTCTTGCTACACCAAGAGATAGCTCCACCTCCAAGTATAAAAGCATAACCAGAGGTGGATTTGCGTTCATCTCTGTCATTGGCCCAATCTGCATCGCTGTAACCTCTAAGTCTCAAATCGCCACCATGGTAGCATAAGACAAGATCAGCGGTACCTTGCAGATATCGAAAAATTCTCTTTACCGCTTTCCAATAAGCAGGTCCAGGATTACTTTGATAACGGCTCACCATACCAACTGCATGACAGATGTCCTGGCTGTGTACACAACATAGCGTACATTAGACTTCCTATCGGAGATGCATAAGGAACTTTGGTCATTTGGTTTCTTTCCTCATCATTTTTAGGACATTGGTCAAGGGTTAGGACACATCTTTTTTCCATTGGTGTGTCTATGGGTTTGGAGTGATGCATACGAAAACGTTCAAGTATCTTCTTAATGTAAGTCTCTTGAGACAAATCGAGAAGTCCTTTTGAACGGTCTCTTATGATTTTCACTCCTAGCACATAATTTGCCTCACCCATGTCCTTCATTTCAAACTTTGCGGACAACCACTTCTTAGTGGTGATAATGGAATCCATGTCATTTCCTGCTATGAGAATGTCATCAACATATAATGAAAGAATCTGAACATTTTCCTTGGATCGTTTTAGATACACACAATGGTCTTCTTCAACCATCTCAAAACCAAAGGAGATGATTGAGGTATGAAATCTAATGTTCCACTGTCTAGACGCTTGTTTGAGGCCATAAATGGAACGTTTGAGATGGCAAACTTTGCACTCTTGTCCTTTGACCTCAAAACCCATTGGTTGATCCATATAGATCTCTTCGTCTAGATCTCCATTGAGAAATGCAGTCTTAACATCCATTTGGAAAAGGTTCAAATCCTTTTGTGCGACAATAGCTAGGATTAGGCGAATAGATGCAAATCTCACCACAGGGGAGAAAGTATCATCATAGTCTATACCCTCTCGTTGAGTATAGCCTTTCGCCACAAGACGTGCCTTGTACTTGTCAATTGAACCGTCCGCTTTGCGTTTGATTTTCAAGACCCATTTGTTTCCAACGGTCTTGCGCCCAGGCGGAAGGTCAACTAACTCCCAGACCTTGTTTTTGTCCATTGAGCTTATCTCATCTTGAATAGGAGTCATCCACTCTTTTCTAGCTAAAGATGATAGCACTTCCTTATAAGAAGCAGGCTCTTCTTCATCTATTGGAGTACACAAGAAAGTTTCCCCTTCAATTTCAAAAAATCGACGGGGAATATTTCCTCGATTTGCTCTTGCACACCATTAAATCTTGAGTTTCTAGCGGTGTACCATCCTTTGGTATACTCCCACTAGGTTGCAGATCATTGTCACTTTCTTTAGCGATTACTGGATTAGGAGTCAATTCTCCATCCTCGCTTAAAGATTGTGAAATATCTTCACTTCCTTCCAACTCATGGAGGTCAAGATTCTTTTGGGCATCACCAATGTTAGGAAAATCATTCTCTATGAAATTCACATTTCGGGAATCTATTTCAGTCATTCCTCCATCAGCATGTTCACCATACATCACATAGCCTTTCGAGTGCTCGCAATACCTTATGAAGATATGTTTTTTTACCTCGAGGGCCATGCTTGCAGAATCAACATGTACATCAGCATAAGCTATATAAGAAGATGAGTAATCGGAATCATTCAAATCCAAATAAAAGAAGTTATTCCTTAAAAAACCATGACCAACAATTGTACCATCCAATAACACATCCAAAGCAAAAGAAGAAAACTTAAAACAATATCCATCACGCAAACACTCTAAAACTGAAAATAGATTATGCTGAATTCCAGGAACGTAGAGCACATTATTGAGGAGCAATGTGCGCCCATTGCGCATCTGAAGTTGATATGAACCAACTCCCAAAGCTTCTATACGGCTTCCATCACCCATGAACACACAGAGGTGCCCTTTGGAATTCGTCGATAATCCAAAACACCTTCTCGATCTCGAGTCACATGTTTGGTTGCTCCCGTATCTACAATCCACCCAGAGGACGTATTAGCAACTAAAACATGTTCACATACACATATGTGGGAAGGTTTAGTTAAGAAAGATACCTTCTTCGGCTCAGTACAATCACGAGCGCAGTGACCCTTCTTATCACAGTTATAGCATTTGACTTTGGACAAGTCTTTCTTCCCATCACGCTTGCCCCTACGGCGCTTGGTTTTGTTGTCATCCTTTGGTGCAAGTCTGTTTGCCCCATCCTGCTTGTCTGTCTTTCATTTTCCTTTACACTTAGACCCTTTAGTCTTAGACGTGCCACCCTGGGCGAAAGGGCAGTAGCATTGGTCGCCTCTTGGCGCTCCGATTCTAGCTCAACATGACGAGAAATATCAGAAAAATTCTTGATATTCTCATTATGTGTCATGATTTGTTTCATGGAGCTCCATGAATCTGGCAGGGATCTGATTCCTGCCTGCACTTGCTGCTCTCATCAGTGAGGGTATTTCCAGCAGCCTTTAAGTCACGTATCATGCTAGAAAGCACCCTTAAGTGCTCATGAATCGTGTGCTTAGGATTTTTGCGGTATACCTCAAACTTCAGAACCAAACTTCTAAGTTGAGTGGTGGACGTACCACCAAAATCAAACTTTAGTTGATTCCATAAAGCCTTGGCAGTAGGGTAGCTCTCATATCCCCCATAAGATCATTGTGCATGCTGCTTAGCATAGTAAAGCGCGCACAACGATCCTTTTTGAACCAAGTCTGATAAGCTTCAAGATCACGGCGATGTTGGGCCGTTTGCCCAGCCTAAGGTTCGACCATTGAATTGGTTAATGTTTCCAATAACTCCTGCTCATTCAAGAGATATTGAATTTTCCTATGCCAAATATCATAGTTGGTACCCTCAAGTTTGTCTCCCTTATTTAGGTCAGCAACAACATTTTTGGTGGCCATTATCTATAACACACAAGGATTGACTTTAGTATTAGTGTTTTGCACATTTTTATTTGTTTCAAAAAATAAATTGAAAAGAATTATCCTTCCTTACAAATTTGGACTCGAAAATTTGCTATGCTTATAATCATCACCCAAAAAAGCAAGTCTAAATAAACATTTTCAATTACTTTTAAACAAATTTCTACTTAGAAAACACAAAGTTTCCAACCAAACAAATGTTTGCGCAGTTTCATAAAAGCACATGGGCCTCATACGGATCTAAAATTGGGAGTCCATTTAATAGGTTAACCAATGAAATAAAACAAGGTTATCACACCCTATGTGGGTGAGTGGGAGATGTAATAAAATCATGATTAGGCACATCCTTGTTTTATGGTGCTATCATGATTAAGCACTAATCCTTGTTTTATGGCACTACACAAATTAAGGCACTAGGCCTTGTTTTATGTCACTACACTAAGCCTTGTTTTATGGCACTACACTAATCCTTGTTTTATGGCACTACACCAACCTAAGCACTAGTGCATGTTTTATGCTCTCTTGAGATGAGCTAAAACAAACTCCTATAAATAGATGGAGTGTGTGCAAGTGAAGAAGTGATGAGAAGCATTAGTGCATACTCTCTAAGTTGGTGTGTGTGAGACAAGAAGTGTGAGTGCATATCAAAGAGTTGTAGTGAGTTTTACACCCACAAAGAGAGAAACCTCATATCTCCCTAAACACTCTCCTTTAGGCAATTCACCAAGAGCCTTGGTCTTGGGTACGTGGAATCAATGGAGCAACTTTCATAGCCAATCCAACGACCTTGGAGACGAAGAACGTGTAGAATCTTGTTGGCGTGTTAGTGACGTGGAAGTATCTCGGCGGGCTAGTAATTGCAAGCGGTTTTTCACTTGGAATCTTCCGCAAGGTATGCAGTACCTTATTCCGAATATATATTAACGAATATTAACAATGGTATCAGAGCTTGTATGCTTGCTTTTCGCCATGTTGAATGATGCATGAGAATGTGTTTTTTCTTCTGCAAGAACTACCATGAAAGCATGAACCAAGAAACTTCGTTTTTGTTTGATTGTTTTTTGATGTTTTCTTTCCATGAAGTATGTTCCTCTATGTGATGAGAACTTACCTTTAAATTTTCGTACAAATTAAAGGAGTGGTTTAGGAGAAAACTGAAACCCAAAGAGCATGAAAAACAGTTTGTTTTCGAGTTTTTTAGAGCATGTTTGTATGCTGCTAAATTGTTTTTCTATGCTGTTTCTTTGCCTTAGCATATTCTCTGTTGCATGAGCTTTCCAATGATATATCGTATGCGTCAATTGGATGCATAACGAAGGAGATAGAGGTCTCCAAAGATGGCCAAATGATCATGAAAATCTGGAAATTTTTTTCTTGAAATTTCAGCAAGATGAACAGTGTTCTTTGTGAACACATCCTCTTTGAAGGCGCGTGAGAGCACATATGCCCTTTGTAGAGCTTCATCTTAGACAAATGGAATCCAATCGTGGACTCCTCCCATCTATTTTCTAAAAATCATTTGGCTAAGTATCACTTAGAATAAATGAATAATTGTTTGTTTATGAAGTTGCAACATAATGACATGTCATTTAGAAACTAAATATGTTATTAAGTTGTTCATATTTAGCATGCCAAATATAGACTTAGGATTGGTTGAGTTAATTTATGGGTCATACTGGTGGAATTGACTACCCAAAAATGTGTGATGTCTAGGCAAGTTGTTCAAGGAAACACCTTTGGTGTTTAAGAGGAAATGGTATTTAAGCGAGTTCATCTCCACCACTACTCCTGAAACTTACCTGGTCACATTTTTCGGTGGACTTTCATTGGTTAACTTATTAAATGGACTCCCAATTTTAAATCCGTGTGAAGCCCATGCGCTTTTATGAAACTGCGCAAACATTTGTTTGGTTGGAAACTTTGTGTTTTCTAAATAGAAATTTGTTTAAAAGTAATTGAAAATGTTTATTTAGACTTGCTTTTTGGGTGATGATTATAAGCACAACAAATTTTCGAGTCCAAATTTGTAAGGAAGGATAATTCTTTTCAATTTATTTTTGAAACAAGTAGAAATGTGCAAAATGCTAATACTAAAGTCAATCCTTGTGTTTTATAGATAATGGCCACCAAAAATGTTGTGGCTGACCTAAATAAGGGAGACAAACTTGAGGGTACCAACTATGATATTTGGCATAGGAAAATTCAATATCTCTTGAATGAGCAGGAGTTATTGCAAACATTAACCAATTCAATGGTCGAACTTGAGGTTGGGCAAACGGCCCAACATCGCCGTGATCTTGAAGCTTATCAGAGACTTGGTTCAAAAAGGATCGTTGTGCGCGCTTTACTATGCTAAGCAGCATGCACAATGATCTTATTGGGGGATATGAGAGCTACCCTACTTCCAAGGCTTTATGGAATCAACTAAAGTTTGATTTTGGTGGTACGTCCACCACTCGACTTAGAAGTTTGGTTCTGAAGTTTGAGGTATACCGCAAAAATCCTAAGCACACGATTCATGAGCACTTAAGGGTGCTTTCTAGCATGATACGTGACTTAAAGGCTGCTGGAAATACCCTCACTGATGAGCAGCAAGTGCAGGCAGTCATCAGATCCCTACCAGATTCATGGGGCTCCATGAAGAAAATCATGACACATAATGAGAATATCAAGAATTTTTCTGATATTTCTCGTCATGTTGAGCTAGAAGTCAGAGCGCCAAGAGGCGACCAATGCTACTGCCCTTTTCGCCCAGGGTGGCACGTCTAAGACTAAAGGGTCTAAGCGTAAAGGAAAAGGAAAGACAGATAAGCAGGATGGGGCAAACAAGTTTACACCAAGGATGACAACAAAACCAAGCGCCGTAGGGGCAAGCGTGGTGGGAAGAAAGACTTGTCCAAAGTCAAATGCTATAACTGTGACAAGAAGGGTCACTTCGCTCGTGATTGTACTGAGCCGAATAAGGTATCTTTCTTAACTAAACCTTCCCACATATATGTATGTGAACATGTTTTAGTTGCTAATACGTCCTCTGGGTGGATTGTAGATACGGGAGCAACCAAACATGTGACTCGAGATCGAGAAAGTTTTTTGGATTATCGACGAATTCCAAAGGGCACCTCTGTGTGTTCATGGGTGATGGAAGCCGTATAGAAGCTTTGGGAGTTGGTTCATATCAACTTCAGATGCGCAATGGGCGCACATTACTCCTCAATAATGTGCTCTACGTTCCTGGAATTCAGCATAATCTATTTTTCAGTTTTAGAGTGTTTGCGTGATGGGTATTGTTTTAAGTTTTCTTCTTTTGGTTTGGATGTGTTATTGGATTGTACAATTATTGGTCATGGTTTTTTAAGGAATAACTTCTTTTATTTGGATTTAAATGATTCCGATTACTCATCTTCTTATATAGCTTATGCTGATGTACATGTTGATTCTGCAACTTGGCATGCTAGACTAGGACATATAGGACGTGACAGGATGACAAGGTTAGCTAGAGAAGGTCTTTTAGGCTCACTCGCTAAAGTTGACCTACCTATATGGGAATGTTGTCTGGCTGGTAAAGCTATAAGAAAGCCTTTTGGTAAGGCTAAGAGAGCTACTCAACCGCTAGAGTTAGTTCACTCGGACATTTGTGGACCTATGAGTGTGAAGGCACGTCATGGCGCATCTTATTTTCTCACATTTATTGATGATTACACGCGGTATGGTTATGTCTATCTGATCGCTCACCGCTATGAAGCCTTGGATTGTTTCAAGCATTTTATAGCTGAGGTTGAGAATTAGACAGAGAAGAGTTTAAAGGCTCTTTGCACAGACCGCGGACGCGAGTACTTATCTGAGGTTTAAAGAACTATGTGAAAATAAGGGGATACGCAGACAACTTACCTGTTCCTTATACACCGCAACAAAATGGTGTTGCGGATAGAAGGAATAGAACTTTATTAGACATGGTTAGGTCTATGATGGCGCAAGCTAATCTCCCAATTTCATTTTGGGGAGATGCAATATTAACTGCTGCCTACATTCTTAACCAGTGCCTTCCCAATCAGTCACTTCAACCCCTTACGAATTATGGAAAGGCGAAAAGCCCAATTTGGGGCATTTGCGCCCTTGGGGATAAGCTGGTTTTGTTCATAATACTTTTCACAAGCATGGAAAGCTTGGCCCTCGAGGTAAAAAAACATATCTTCATAAGGTATTGCGAGCACTCAAAAGGCTATGTGATGTATGGTGAACATGCTGATGGAGGAATGACTGAAATAGATTCCCGAAATGTGAATTTCATAGAGAATGTTTTCCTAGCATTGGTGACGCCCAAAAGAATCTTGACCTTCATGAGTTGGAAGGAAGTGAAGATATTTCACAATCTTTAAGCGAGGATGCGGAATTGACCCCTGATCCAGTAATCGCTAAAGAAAGTGACAATGATCTGCAACCTTGTGGGAGTATACCAAAGGATGGTAAACCACTAGAAATTCAAGATTTAATGGTGCGCAAGAGCAAACGAGGAAATATTCCCCGTCGATTTTTTGAAATTGAAGGGGAAACTTTCTTGTGTACTCCAATAGATGAAGAAGAGCCTGCTTCTTATAAGGAAGCGCTATCATCTTTAGCTAGTAAAGAGTGGATGACTGCTATGCAAGATGAGATAAGCTCAATGGACAAAAACAAGGTCTGGGAGTTAGTTGACCTTCCGCCTGGGCGCAAGACCGTTGGAAACAAATGGGTCTTGAAAATCAAACGCAAAGCGGACGATTCAATTGACAAGTACAAGACACGTCTTGTGGTGAAAGGCTATACTCAAAGAGAGGGTATAGACTATGATGATACTTTCTCCCCTGTGGTGAGATTTGCATCTATTCGCCTAATCCTAGCTATTGTCGCACAAAAGGATTTGAACCTTTTTCAAATGGATGTTAAGACTGCATTTCTCAATGGAGATCTAGACGAAGAGATCTATATGGATCAACCAATGGGTTTTGAGGTCAAAGGACAAGAGCGCAAAGTTTGTCGTCTCAAACGTTCTATTTATGGCCTAAAAAAAAACTACAAAACCAAAACCAAAACAAAAATAAAAATAAATAAATAAAAACTCAAAACTATCATTCCGAACATTTTCTGAAGAGAAATGACTAATGCACATGACTCAAAAGTCTTAACAATAAAAACTCAATTTTTGACATTATTTACAAGGTGGCAAAGTTCAAAACATAACATGCTCAAAGTGTAGTAGTGTGATAGCCAAATGCAACAAATTCCCCAATCTTAGTTTTCACACAATTTCAAAAATCATACGAAGCACAAAAGCAACTTCAAATCTCACCAAAGTTGTCCTCTCACAAATGAATCACTCAGAAGAGGGCTACAATGCAACACTCAGTTATAAACATGAGATTAGAGTTAAACCATAAGGAACTTAACTCAAAATAGGAAGATGAAGAACTTGCATTAATATGATCTCAAGAAGGATGCCAAACACTTAAAAGTAGAAAAATGAATGCAATTCAACCACATGACATTTTAGATCAATTTAGGTCTTTATTATAGGTTGTAATGGGGCCAAAGGTGTAAGGTGAGTGAGAAATGAAAGGTATGGATAATACAAAGTCCAAGGAACTCACAATGTAAGAGCATAAAAAATAAAAAATAAAAAAAAATTGTTTACAAGACTTCGAATCATCACGATTAGATTTTTTTTTTTTTATGATCAAAACTCCTTATACCTTCATTTACAATGATTTACACTCCTTTCCAAACAACAATTATTTTTGAAGGCCCAAAAATGAAATTCAATCAACCACCATTTAATCACAATTTTTTTTTTCTCTTTTCTTTTAGTAATATCCCTTCCCAAACTTAGCATGAAAAACACATCCAAATTAGAGCTCATGAGTTCCTTAGAAAGGTAAATATTTGTTTTTCGGGCTAAGGTGAGGAAATATAATTGGTAAAATGAAAGAAAAGGTTTACATGTAAGCTCAAAATGGTTAACAATGGAAGATCATGCTTAAGCATGCATAAGGTTAGCTTGAAAGGCACAAACGATCCAAAGAGGGCCTTAATATCATTTCTTAAATGTCATGAAATCAAATTGCATAAGAATGAATAACCTTTAAGTGTTCAACCAAATCAAAGAATAATGAGATCAAACAACAACTTTGATGACAAGAAAATAGGAGTATGTGTATAACACTCATGAAATGAATCACAAGGCTCAAAAGCTCACATTATATGGTTATGTAATTCTAATTTATGCTTGATACAATTCTTTGGGTCATGCAAATCCTTTAATTGGAAAATTATGAAACAAATGGCAAGTGCAAAGAAGGTTTCAAACATATCATGCTAGAACGATGCCAAATTTATTTATTATTTTTTTTTTTTTTTTTTTTCAAATAAAAATTTACAAGGAAAAAAAATAAATAAATAAAAAATAAATAAAATTCAATTTTCATTTAAGTCATGCAAACATTTATCACAATCTCATCATAAGTGTTCGGAAAGTGACTCAAAACAAAGCAAGACTCAAAATATAGAAAAAGAAAAACAAGCAAGAAATTAATTAAATTTTTTTTTTTTGGAAAATTAAATTTACTTGGTAAACTCCAATACCCCCAAACCTAGAAATGAGCATTGTCCTCAATGTTTAAAAATTAGGAACAAGCAATGTCATAACAAGAAATGAAAGGTACTAAAGTAAATATAAAATCACAAAACACACAAGAATTAAAATACAAAAATAAAATAATTACAAAACAAACAAACAAATTAAAAAAAACGAAATAGTAAAACACTCGAAACAAAAAGCCCTAAACAAACAGTCTTACGCAAACCAAAACCCAAACGATTGAAAACCCAACCCAAAAGAAGTTAACACACTTTGAAACCTAACAACGGTGAAAACCCGACCCGCAAAGAAATCCGAAGCCCACAAGTTTGTTATTATTTTTATTTTTATTTTTATTTTTTAATTTAATGAAACGTGAAGTGGGAGTGCAAAGGCGGGATTTATGGAAAGAAAGAGTGTGGTCCCTGCTGCCTCGGTTCCTAGGAAGTGACAGGCAAAAGGAGTGAGGGACGTGTCGGCGCACAGAGGCCGTTTTCACATCCCCCAAGCCAGAATTATTGGCCTCTTGGGTGAAGGGGGACGACTTTTTCACTTTGAAGGTGGTGAAAGGTGAAAATGCAATTAAGGGGAGTTGGGAAACGGGTGCGGCGACATACAGAGATAAGCCGTAAGGGCCACACAGAACTCAGAACCGCAACGGCTAGGGTTTAGCAGAGACAAAGTCTATAAAAGGTAAAAAGAAAGGGTAAAACAAAACACAAACTCAGAAACACACAAAAGAGAAAAGAAGGAAAGAAGAAAAGCAAGTGAGAAATCAAATGGCCTCTAACTACCCATTTTCGTTGGATCTTAACCTAGCTCCACCGACTCAGACATGGGGTCAAGCAACGGCACCAGTATGGATGCCCTACTTTGCCTCCGCAAGGGGGCCTGTGACAGTAGCTGACTCAATACTCCTGGACAACGATGTTGCCATTGGAGTGGGCAGAAATTTAGTGACTCCTAAAGATATACGTGTGTTTGGGATAAGGGATGACAACCGGGTCACGAGTGATGCCATGGCACTGAGCGTGCAGAGTCCAGCATGTGTCGCAAGTTTGGGACATCGCCTACTTGCGAAGTCCCATGAGGTAGAGGTGCTAAAAGGTCAGTTGGCGGCGGAGCGAAGTATGGTTGAAGAGTGTCAGACTGCTATAAAAAGCTTGAAAAGGGAGAGGTCAAGGATAGTGGAGGTGAATCGACACCAGCTAGAGGTACTGCGGGACGAGAATAAAAACCTATCAAAAATGGTAGAGTTGTACTCTCGCGACATGCGAAAGCAGCTGGAGGACCTAGACCGACCGGGTAAACGCAAGCAACCAGATCGCGAGAGTAGTTACGCTCAAGCTAAGATTGCGATCTTTGGGAGCTCAAGTGGTGAGCCCCAAGAGGCTGTGCAAGAAGCCCAGGAAGAGGATAGCCAGAGGGCCAAACTCAAAGCTCCAATGGTCGAGACACCAGAGCACTGTGAAGAAATGATTTCTCCTCATTATTGTTTTTTAAGTTATTTTATTTTTTTGGTTGTTTTTGTTTTTGTTATTTTGTTTTGGGAATAAAAGAGTGAATTTGCATAAGGAAAAAGAAAACGGAAAAGAAGCACACTTCCCAAACTTAAATCAAACGAAGACGACAAACGGAAGTGGAAGCACAGTTCCCTAACTAAAATAAAATAAAGATGATAGCCGAAAGGGAAAGGCAACAACACAAAGCTCTAGAAAATGAAAGTAACGGGCAAAACAATAAAACACCAGAAAACACGGAAAAAGAAAAGTAAAGTGAAAGTAAAGGTGCTCCCCCTTGAAGCGATTAGGTCGAGCATGCCCGGGAAATCCGAAGTGGTGTTGGCTCTCTATCATCAGGATATGTCTATTTAAACCACCCCTCTGCAAACGGATGATACCCAGCATTTTTTCCTGCAAACTCAAAGAAAAACATCAAAAAATTCATAAGCAAAACAAATGGCATCCTCATGCACTCACCTTGATGATCTCAACCTCGAGCTGTCCCTTGCACCACCGAATGGGAAGAAAAGGGCTCGTCCAAACACTGTCTTCCCAAACTCTACATATCATCACGGTACGGCCTCAAACTTTGCTGAGGTAATACCAAACTTTGCTGAGGCAAGGTCGAAACAGAGCAGTGCTGCTGGGAGGCATGATTGGAAGCAAACTCACACCGGCAGATCATTGGCATATAGCACAGAGGTCAGACAAGGAGGCAGTGGACGAGTCCCACACTTATACAGCACTCCAAGCAGTCTCGGCCACAAATCCGGGCTTGCGCCTACTAGCAAGAACACGAGAGTGCGGAGCTCTAAGCGAGGAGGTGGCTTCCTTGAAAGCTCAAGTGGCGGACTTAGAGAAGCGGCTTTCCTTGCCAATCAGGATGTGGAAGCACTTGGAGAAAGAATGATGACCATGTAGAGCTGCTGGAGATTCTACAAGTGCGAGACAATAGAGGCAAGCCATGATGATGATGAAGATGAAGAAGATGATGATGATGATGATGATGATGATGATGAAGATGAAGAAGAAGAAGAATATTTTTATTTTATTTTATTGTATTTGTTTTTATTTTGTTTTTGTTGTTTTGTTGTTTTTTTTTTATGCAATGTTTGAAATAAAAATGTGTTTTAACACTCAGAAATAAACTAACCAACCAAACCACGTAAATAAAAACATAAACTAACTTAACAAAACAAAAACAAAAACAAATCAAAAACAAAGACTCAACAGAAAAAGAAAACAAAGAAAATAAAAATAAACTTAATTTAAAAACACACGAATATACAAGCAACTCACGGCTGACCAGTTAAGGGCCTCAGAAAACACAGCCAGGGGATCCGGGAAGGTTGGAAGGGTCACAATGGTCCCGCTTAAAACCCAAACTTCTTAGACACCGAAGGTGTCGCCTATAGAACTCCTAGACACTGATTTGACGGAAGTGCTCACTGGGGTTACCATAAGTTAGCTCATATGAAAAATCTTTTTTAAATTTTAAGATAAGAAACAAAAACAAATTAAGATAAAATGAAACAACAAACCATAAACGAAATTGAACTAAGTACTCTAAACAAATTCAAACAAACAACATAAATTGTTGTACTAAAAGAAACAAACCAATAAACCAAAGAAAAACACAAACAGCACTTTCTATCACCTATTTATCACCCTTTTATCACTATTTGGACAGATTCGTTTCTCTGTTTTCCAGCTTCGACCTGTGTTCAGTTTGTAGCCCATAACTTTCGAACCGTAAGTCCGAATTTCACGTTCTTTATATGGTTGGATTCAGCACAGAAAAACAAAGAACCCAACGCGGACCAAAAGGCAAAAACGATTACGAATTTAAACAGAATTCAAAGAAAAGAAAGGATTGAAATGCTCCCCCTTGAAGCGATTAGGTCGATCATGGATGCACTTGGAGGTCGCGACTTCTCCCATTGCTCCACACTTCCCATTCTTATGATTGAAGTTGCCATATCTCTCCATTTTTATTAAGCTATCATAAATTGCTAAAACAAACACACAAACTTGAAATGGAATTAAAAGGATTAGGAAATAAAAACTAAGATGAAAAGGAAAATCAACACCATCCAATTCCATGCTTCAAAGCATCAAGCACCAATGGGTTGTGTAAGCTGGGACTTAAACCCAGTTCTCTTGCTTGTTAGGCAATTGTCCTATTCCGTTGGACTACAAACACAACTTGCCCATTAACGCCATTCACTCAGGAAACTGTCTAGAAAAAGATGAAACTGAAAAATAAAAATAAAACAAGTAGGGAAAAGAAATAGAACCAAACTATGTTGCCAATCCCCGGCAACGGCGCCAAAAACTTGTTGCGTAGATTCAGCTTCACCAAAATGGATTCAGCTGCATCCTCAACTTGTGATACTCGCAAGTGCACGAGCCGTTCGGTAGTATAGCATATGTAAGTGCGAGGTCGATCCCACGAGGATTGGTGATTGAATGATCCAATTCATTTCCCTACAAAAAACAGAAATGGAAAAGAAAATAAATAAAACAAGAAAAAGGAAATAACTCAAGCAAATAAGTTCCCAAGTTCAATTAGATTAACGGATTGATTCTAGCTAAAGCATGATTAGGCCATGGTGTCTGGTTCTAACCTTGTGTTCCTAATTCCCTAATTTGATCATTTGTTGTCTAACCTAAAACTAAGCATTAGGAACCCATTAAGCATAGAAGAACAATTTAAACAACCAAGCATGTATCTAATCCCTGTTGTTGAATGTCCATACATACTCTTCCTATTCATAGTTCAATTCGAATTAAAGCATGGTGTCTACTCTTAATTCAAACCAAGATAGCTAACATGCAAACATAAATGGTGATCAATCATTCAAACTAGCATATTAACTTATAAGCATAATGAATAAGAACAAAAACCATAATTGAAACTTGGAAACTAATTAAACTTGAATACTTAAGAAAGAATGTACATTGCAAATAAAATTAAAGAAGAACTTGAAAACTTGAAGAAAAATTCAGTAAACTCATTTTATTACAACAATTGAAAACTTGAAAGGAAACTAAGAGAATTTGAGGGAGAGAAGGGAAGGGAGCTCTAGAGAAGTGTTTGAGAGCTCCCCCCCTTGGGGTGTGTTTACAAGCTTAGAGAACTTCCCTATTTATAGGCCTAGGGGAAGTGAAAATCTGAATTCAATATGGCTAATGCATACAACACTTGAATTATAAAATCTGAAATGGTTGATGCACTTGTATTAGAAAATCTGAAATGGTTGATGCACTTGTATTAGAAAATCTTGAATTGGTTGATGCACTTCACCACTAAATCCCACCAGCAGCCCTAGCTCATCTTCATGTCAGCATGACCAAGCTTCCAACCAGAAATGATAGCTCATGCCTAGCTCACCATGACCAAGCATCCAACCAGCACATGCTGAGGTCAGCATGACCAGCAACTTCAAGGGCTTACAACTTGGGCTAGGCTGAATCAAATGAAGACTTTAATATGTCTATTTTGAATTTCAGAATGTCATTGATCCAACCACACAAGTATTGGCCCAATCCAAGGTCGGAGGAAGAAGTTAAGGCCGAAACAAATTGCTAACTCATTTTCCGCGCTGATAAGATCCATCCTGAGCATGGTTCAGTGTTTGATAGGTAACGGACTCCAGATTTATCCAATGGGGCTGAATTTTGGATATGTTATAGTAGACACCCATTGGAACAACGTTCATGAAGATCTTCACTTCATTCGAGCCCCATAGCATGCTGATCTAAGGACAAGAAGTTGACCTACGAAACTGGGCTGGAAATGGACTGTAGCCAAAATGTGTTTGTCTTTGGGCTCATATTCCTCATATGCCAATCAGCCCCTAACATGCATGGATTGCATCAAATGTTATCTCTTGCTATCTTAACCTACAAAACACACAAACAAAGGTAAGTGACTCAAAATAAAGAGAAACTGAGCAAAATCACTAAGTAAAGAAGGCATGCAAGTGTATCAAATTATGGACTTATCAAAACAGAAAATGAATTAAAAGCACAAGTTTAACTCAATAACATAACCAAATCATAAGCTAGAAGGGTACAAAATGATATACAATTATGAACCGATCACAGACCACTCATCCCAGCACAATCCCCTCTCAAACCTTCATCAACCACAGCCTCATACACTTCTCCCACAGATCACTCCATCCTCCACCATCCCATCAATTCCCAAACACAATCCACACCATCTACACCACTCTTCATCTCTGGTTGCAGCATACATGGTGGAAGCTGTGAGGAGCTCTTCAACAACATAATTCGTTCTTCACGGGTTTTTCTTACTCTCTCCATGTTATTTATGATTCAAATGTATTTTCCATTAATGGAGTGTAACTAATCACCATAACTAGGGTTTCAATGTAACCTGATAAGACAATTTCATGTTTTCAAGTTAATGTTACCCTTTGTTGATTACTTCTAATTTTCTGGTCTCATTCACTTGTTCTTAGTTGAATCTTTATGCATGTTTAAATAACTGGCCACTATGAACACATGTATGTTGGTTATCTAGTCCAAGTTTACATAAACACCATATGACTCTTGAACCGATTAGTGAATGAGTGGGTAATGCATTTAGGACAAACACCACGTTTAAATGTTTACTTGGTTCCTTTGTGTTCTTCTTAAACTTAATGGATTCAGATTCATAACTTAGACTAAACACCATAGCTAAGTTGTGTTTTCTGAGTACTTGATTAAAACCAAACACCATATGGATAATCATACATAAGAAAGAACGAACTCCAGAAATTGTAATCAACTTAGGTGATTGTTAACTTGTAGCTTGAAATTGGATTGTCATGGTGAAGTTGAAACCCTAGTGCTTGTCTCCTTTGTCTCTAAAATTTCTAAAACATCTACTTGCTGGTCACTTGCTATTTTGCATTTCCTTTTTGCAGTTTTCATTCCAACAAATGTTGTGTAGATTCAGCTGCACCAAATGGATTCAGCTGCATCCTCAACTTGTGATACTCGCAAGTGCACGAACCGTTGGTAGTTTAGCGTATGTAAGTGCGAGGTCGATTCCACAGGGATTGGTGATTGAATGATCCTGTTTAGTTTTCCTACACAAAATAGAAATGAAAACAAAAGAAGCAAAAAGATTTTGTACACATTTGAGAAGTTGAGAATTTTTGGAAGAGAGGAGAGATGTGTTTGAGAAATGAGGAATTTGGAAGAGAAAGGAAGGTGTTTGGGGAGCTTGAGGATGTTTGAGAACTTGGAGGATTTGAGAACTTGGGGAAGGTTAAAGAGAATGGAGAAGTGTTTGAGAACATTGAGAATTTGATGAAGGAAGGAAGAGAAAGTGTTTGTGAAGTGTTTTGAGAGCATGGAGACTTTTGGAAGAAAATGTGTTTGAGAGCTTTGAGGATTTTTGGAAGAGGAGGAAATGTGTTTAAGGACTTTGAGAAGAGAGCAGAAAGTGTTTGAGAAGTTGATGAAGGAATGGGAGAAGTGTTTGGGAAATTTGGAGAAGATGGAGACTTTTGGAGAAGAAAGGAAAGTGGTGTTTGAGAACTTTGTGGATTTTGGAAGAGCATGTGTTTGAGAGCTTTGAGAAGGGAGAAGAAAGTGTTTGGAGAATTTAGAAGAAGAGAATTTAGTAGAATGATCTTATTACAACAATTGAGAACTACAAGAGAAACTAAGAGAATTTGAGGGAGAGAAGGGAAGGGAGCTCTAGAGAAGTGTTTGAGAGCTCCCCCCCTTGGGGTGTGTTTACAAGCTTAGAGAACTTCCCTATTTATAGGCCTAGGGGAAGTGAAAATCTGAATTATACAATAGGGTTCACTAACCACACTCACTTCACCAACTTACAACACTTAATTCACCTAACACACTATTGCATTTGAAAACAATTCTTCTTGTCATTAAGCTTAGTGTTGCATCATCCACTTCAACTTCAATTAATTCATTTGGCTGCTGCAAAATTCCACTCAAAAATAGGTATTGAATATGCTTCACCAAACTTTCCCACAATCAACAACACTTCATCATGCATATGTCATGCATGACAATGCATTGCAGCCAGCTTGTAGGCTCGTTTTGGGCTTGTGGCTCCATCCTAAAAAATCTGGAAAAATATGGATCTTTAAGCTCTTTGTCTTATCTTTCCAAGCATATGCAGCCCAGCTCAAGGACAAATCGGGAAGGCCTTCAAATGTGATTTTTGGCCCAGTAACGCAGATGCTGCCGAATTTGACCTTAAGTTGCCAAAACATGTATAACTTTATCTAGAAGACTCGGAATCATGAACCGTAAAATTCTACAGAAAATAGGCTTCCGTAGCTTTCCAATGATGTATGGCTCATCATCTAGTTCTTCTTGAGCAAGTACAGTCCAATCCGTGAAGTTGACTGATCTGCAGACACCGTTTTGAGCTAACTTGTCTCCAAAATGCAATTAGTGAGTCTCAAGCTTATTACACTGAAACAAACACAAAACTTATTAAAAGCACAAGTTTAACTCAAAAACATAACCAAATCATAAGTTAAAAGGGTACAAAATGATATGTAAATATGCACCGATCAAATACCCCCAAACCTAGATTTTGCTAGTCCTCGAGCAAAACAAAAGGAAAACAAAGATAAAAAACAAATAAGAAGTTAATTAGACCACTTTCGTAGGTAACTCGATTGCATTGAGCGTATGCAACAAGCCTTTAAACCTCTAGGCATCCCTAGTAGGAGGAGTTGTGTCTCCTGAGGGTTTAACAGATTAAAATACCCACAAACGTTTTTCTTACTCTACAAAACAAAATGGTTAAAAAACTTATTAGATTTGTTAGTCCTTAAGCAAAATAACAAAAACAAAAATAAAGGCAAAAACAAAAATAAAAATAAAAAGAAGTCAAAACAATCTTTCCAAACATTTCCGAAGAGAAATGACTCATGCACATGACTTAAACGTTTTAACAATAAAGCTCAATTTAGACATTATTTACAAGGCGGTAAAGTTCAAAACACAACATGCTCAAAGTGTAGTAGTGTGATTGCCAAATGCAACAAATTCCCCAATCTTAGTTTTCACACAATTTCAAAAATCATACAAAACACAAGTTCAACTTCAAATCTCACCAAAGTTGTCCTCTCACAAATGAATCACTCGGAAGAGGGTTACAATGCAACATTCAGTTATAAACATGAGATTAGAGTTAAACCATAAAGACTTAACTCGAAATAGAAAGATGAAGAACTTGCATTAATATGATCTCAAGAAGGATGCCAAACACTTAAAAGTAGAAAAATGAATGCAATTCAACCACATGACATTTAAGATCAATTTAGGTCTTTAACATAGGTTGTAATGGGGCCAAGGGTGTAAGGTGAGTAAGAAATGAAGGGTATGGATAAAACAAAGTCCAAGGAACTCAAAATATTACAAGACTTCGAATCATCACAATGAGAATTTATTTTTACATGATCAAAACTCCTTATACCTTCATTTACGTTGATTCATACTCCTTTCCTTAAATTGAACAAACACAAATTTATTTTGAAGGCCCAAAAATGAATTTTCAATCAACCACCACTTAATCACAGGGATGTGGGGAATATTGCCGAATCGCTGGCATTTGTCGCACCTCCCGGAGGACATATTCGCCCTGCACTTCTATGATGCATTTCATGTAGGGGGTCGTGTATCCACGTTTGTACAGAATGTCATTGATAACGATGTACCTAGTCGATCGGTAACGCAGCCTTCTTGCTTGCGCCTTGTCCTTCGGTTGGGTACGTTCGTCAGGTAGATGTAGATCTGTGACATCCAGGTGTTTTCATACCGAACGGTACATACGTCAACAGACGTGGTGCTTGGTTGTGCTAAGATTTCGACGGGGACCTTTCGGCCAATCTTGTCATTGATAGCCGAAGCCAATCATGCCAAAGCATCAGCGTGGCTATTTTCCAATCTGGGTACCTGCGAATTTCGTAGGCCATAAACTGTCGAAGCAATAGATGTGCCGATGTCAGGTAGGCGGTCATAGACACGTCCTTTGCCGCGAAATCGGCAGTGACTTGGTTTACGATGAGTTGTGAGTCGCTGTGTATGCTGACTTGCTTCGCCCCCATGCTTTTAGCTAGCCGTAGGCTGGATAAAGGGTTTCGTATTCTGCCTCGTTATTGGACGTTCGGAAGCCAAATCTGATGGCATATTCCATCTTGGTTCCATCGGGAGCGGTGAATACCAGTCCGGCTCCGCATCCTTGTTGATTTGCCGAGCCGTCCACATGTAGGATCCAGATAGGAATCGACTGGCTTCGAAGCGGCTACCGTTCGGCAGGTTTATCTGGAGGGTTATCCCTGGGCTCTGATGCTACCGATGGTGTTAGTTCGGAGATGAAGTCTACTATGGCATGTCCCTTATCGGGAGGTCTGGGTTTGAACTCATGTCGAACTCTCCCAGATCGATTGCCCATTTTACCAGCCTATTTGGACGTTTCTAGTTTTTGAAAAACCTAATGCAGAGGCTGGTTGGTCAGGACGATGACGGTACGGGCTCAAAATTGGGTCGCAACTTTCGGGCAGAGACAACCAAAGCCAAAGCCAGCTGCTCGAGCGGGGGCACCGAGACTCTGCGCCTTGTAGGGCTTTGCCTGACATAGAAAATCAGCAGCTTCTGCCTTCTCCGGATATCCGTATAAGTCCTGAGCTAACGACATTGTTGGATACAGAGAGATACAGAAAGAGAATTTGTCCAGGGAGGGGTTTAGACAATAGCGGGGCCCTACCCATGTAGTCCTTCAAGTCTTGAAACGCCTTGTCGCATTCGGCAGTCCACTCTATATGGTGTTTACCCCATTTCAAGGCTTTGAAGAATGGCGCGCACTTGTCTGTGGCTTTGGAGATGAAACGAGTGAGGGCTGCCACTCGCCCGGTAAGGCTCTGGATGTCCTTTTGTGTTTTCGGCACCTCCATGTCAATTATGGCCTTAATTTTATCGGGGTTTGCCTCGATACCCGCCGCTGATCATGAAGCAGAGGAATTCCCGGAAGATACGCCGAAGGTGCATTTCATTGGGTTGACCCTCATTCGGTAGGCCCTCAAGATGCTGAACATGATGGACAGATTCTCCAGGTGTTCCCCTACCGTTCGGCTCTTTACCAACATGTCGTCGACATAGACCTTCATTGTGCTGCCGATCTGTTCGGAGAAGATTCGGTTGACCAGTCCTCTTGGTAGGTTGCCCCCGCATTCTTCAGGCCGAACGCATGACGTTATAACAGTACAAGCCTTTGTCTGTTATGAACGTTGTTTGCACTAAAACTCAACATATAGAAATGAGTGCAACTTACAAGTGATGTGGACGATCTAATAGATTGATTGAGTGTCCAATGCAGATTCTTCCTGTCTTTGGATGCTGATCCTGAATGGAAAGAAGCCGAGACTCGTAAGGTCTATGGAACCGGTGTGGCACCAGCCTAAGACCCTCTGATGCCAAAGTAAGTTTGTTTTTTAAGAGCTTTTGCTGTTGACAATATATTTAGCATAAAAGTTAAGCTGAAAAGTCTTACCCCTGGATTGTAGTGAAGAGGCCTATTTATAGAGGGCATTTTGTATGCTCTTAGTACTTAATTTCAATGTGGGACTCGTGGGAGGGTCCTGAGGTTGACAAGAGTCTTTAGATATTTCGGGTGGGTACTTTGAGGTTGATTCTCCAGAATCGGTAGAGGGTCCTGATTGTAGGCTCTGGTTGGGCCAGGAGCGACGGCTTACTGATTTTGAGAAAGCGTCATCGGTAGGAGATGCCGTTTGTTTGGAGCCTTGGGCGCTTGGGAGTTTCTCTCGATCCACGTGTCACTTGATGAGCGGAGGGTCAGATATGGTACAAACAGGAGTCCCCCAAGTTACCGATTGAGAAGCGACTTCTTGGTTGGGGACTTGAATCCCTCTTCGGCATTCTGATTCGAACTCGATGGTCTTGTTATTGCCGAAGGTGGCATGTAGTCCCCCAAGTGTCCGAGCGAGTGAGCTTGGAAAAGACGTCATCCGATACCGAATGGTCTGAGGAGGCTAGTGTAGGGCAGGGTTTGGGAACACCTGCCGTTCGGCACGAGGGGTGAGTGAGAACTCACAGCTGTGCGCCTCCCGTTCGGCACAAGTGGTGAGTGAGAACTCAAGACTCACGACGTGCACCTGCCTGTTCGGCACAAAGGGTGAGTGAGAACTCACGACCGTGCGTCTGCCGTTCGTTGTTGGACTTGCATTGGAAAAAGTTGATCGAGAGTTTGTAGCGCGTGAGAAGTGGAAACGCTCCAGGTTCTGAGGATTGTACTTCTGTGTGCATGCGTGACACGTGGCGGTATGGCTCTCTGAGAGGTCGCGTCGTTTCATGTCCGATGCGTCGCTTCGTATACCGATGCGAGGTTCGTCTTATAAATGGGAGAAAGAGACGAAGGTTGAATCACTTGGAAATTTTGAGAGCAATCAGAGCTCGTGAGAGGCGATTTCCGGCAATTGTGCGAAGGCGTTGAAGGCGATTTCCGGCGAAGAGTTTCGAGGCGGAGGCGATTTCCGCGAAGTGTTTCAAGGCGGAGGCGATTTTCGGCAAAGAGAACCACCGTGTAATCAAGGTATGTGGCCGTATTTCATCTTAAGATTGATCAAAGTTGTTGATTGGGTGCATGAACATGTATGAATGTGGATGAACATGAACCTCTAGGGTTTAGGATGGGTGTTTGATCGTAGCATGGCATTTAGTTTCCCTTCGTTTGTGTTTGTAGATATCCGATCCTGAAATCCGAGAGTAGGCGTAGTCCGGGAGCGTTCGAGGATGAATCGTCCTCGGGGAGCTCTCCTGAGGGGCGTGAGAGGGCCGAATCTGCGAGGGCCGATTTTGAGAGATTGTCTAGTGTTGAGATACTGGGAGAAACGGAGGGGTGTACCTGAGGGAGGTGGGACTTCTCATGTATCTCAAGTTGGTGAGCAATCGGCGTCAGCTGGTGAGACCGAGGGGCGTGATGCGCCGAATGTTGCACCAAGAGAAACGGAGGTGCTCACCGAGGCTAGTGGCAGTGGTGGGGCTGGTGAGCCTTCGACGTCGGGCCGTGGAGCCGATGCGGCCGATGTGTCAGTGGCTGTGGCAGGGGAGGGGGTGGTGACCGTTGTCCAGGGCAGGCAACGGATCCTGATGGCAAAGCCGAATGAGCTAGTGTTCGGAGTAGATCATCTAGAGCCGAACGTCTTGACCGAGGCTGAGCTTGCCAGGATTCGGGCCGAGTTTAATATCCCGGCTTCGGTAGAGATGCGGATCCCAGAGCCGTTGGAGTCATTACGTAGTAATGACAAAGGAGTTGTCTTTTTCACTGATGCCTTTAAACATGGGCTTCGGCTGCCGTTGAGGCATTCGGTGCAGAAGATCCTGGAGGCGCTTGGATATGCGCGGGCAATATAATCCAAAGTTTTGGATTACATTGATCGGGACGATCACTGCGTTCGGCCTGGCAGGCGAGAGGGAACTAAGCTATGAGCAGTTCGCCCAATTGTATAGTGTGACGAGGGCGAAGAGTGGCGATCGGGGGGGTGGGGGGTGGGTGCGTCCAACTGCCTTTCGGCAGGGTAGCGTGGATATTTTGTGGTTGGGGTGCCGAGCTCCCAAAAGACCTATCAAACGAGTCGGTAGCTCGGCACCAGGAGTGATTGTAGAGAGGCGGATCTCTACGACCTTTCAAACAGTCGGTAGGTCTAGACCCTGCCGTTCGGCAGCAGTTGTAGGCTTTCTTTTTTGACCGTTGACAGTTTTTGTTTCAGTGTCCTTGAAACGGCATTCTGCACCGATCTGAGAAGTAGAAGCAATCGAGCGGGTTCGAGGGAAGATAGCCGAAGAAGATTGTTTCTTTAAAGAACTGTTATACTTCCGAAATTTGTACAAGGTAGGGTTGATCGGGAGGGCAGAGCACGACTGAAGGGTGAAGGAGGAAGAAGAGGAAGAAAAAAGGCAGAGTAAGTGATGCCATGGGGCACGAAAACGGAAGAAGGGTGAGTCCCCCAGGCCGAAGAAGAAGAAGGCTGCTGCGGCATTGGGAGCAGCTTCGGCAGATGAGATGACGGTGGCCGAGCATCGCCGGGAGAAGAAAGCGGCCGAAGCCGAGGCCGTTCGGGAGGTCCACCTCCAGGTGACGGGCAAATGGCAGATCGAGGGTGCCATTGATGTGACGTCGTTGCCGAAGAAACCGAGGGGGCCAAACGAGGGGACTTTTGTGCTGATTCCCGATGATGAAGAGGAGGGGGAGGAGGGGCCGGTGAACATTGCTTGCCCTCGGAAGGCGGTGCAATTCATCAACAGCATGATCGACGGTGCTCAGATGGAGCTGCCGGAGCTAGAGCAGCTGTCCACGAAGACGCTGCGCAACAGACCGGGACGAGCTTTCCGGCTTCAGGCCTGCGGATTGCTATTGTGCAGGCTGATATGGAGATGTGGCTCTGTGTAAAGCGAGCTGTGAATGCTGCCGAACGTACCAGAAGCTGTTTGGGGACGGCCGTTCGAAAATCGCCGAAGCCGGTGCACTCCTGACTGGAGGGGATCGGCGTGCCGAGTAAAATGCTGTAAAGATTGCAGAGCTTTCGGCGGAAGCTGCGGGGGCCGAAAAGGAGGCAGCGGATGCACATGAGGCCAAGGGGGCGGTGAAGGTTGCAATGGACGGTCGCATGCCAAAGGGGTGAAAGAGGCGAAGGTGAAAGCCGTCGCTCGCTACCTATCCTCGGAGGAGTTCACACTAATGCTGGATAAGGAGGTTATGGAGCAGTGTGATGACCTGGTATACCCATTCAAACGGTATAACGCAGGCAGGAAACTGAACCTGAACTTCCTCCTGGGATCGCCTCCGCTGCCAAAAGGGGTGACAGAAGAGATGGTGGAGGCATACAAGGGAGAGGATGCCGATCCAGAGAATCTGCCGTTGATCCTGACTCAAGCAGCGAGGAGGAAGATGGTCATCCCGTGCCAACGACTACCAGTGTGCCTGCCTGCCGAACCGTCGACCTGTCCCTCAGCCTGATCAGCTGGTACCGAAGCTGAGACGACCTCGATGCTGATCCCCCCTCCTCTTAGATCGATGTACTTGTTGATAATTTTTGGAAGTTGTAATATTTTTGATTATGCTGAATGACAATTTGTCAGACAACTGGCCCATTGGGGCCTTTTTATTTCAAGTCTATTTTGATTCGGTATGATTTTGAACTTTCATAGTCTAGTATGTCTGTGCATGCCTACGTAGTTTACTTCTAGAATTTTGATGCCGTATGTATAAAATATGAAAGTGAAGGCTGAATGCCGATTACAAGGTATAGTTACTTGTAGTAATATTTCAAATGTTCTACATTCCAAGGATGGCCGAGGGTCTGTCCCGTCAGTGTCGCGTAATCGGTAGGTTCCGGATCGGCAGACAATGACTACCTCGTAAGGACCTTCCCACGAAGGGTCGAGGGTGCCCGCCTTGGGGTCCTTGGTAGCGAGAGAGACCTTTCGTAAGATCCAATCCAAAACTTTGAACGATCGGCACTTAACGCGCGAATGTAGTATCATGAAGTTCGTTGCTTGTATGCGGCATTCCGAAGCTCAGCGTTTAATCGGTGTTCCTCTCGATGAGATCGAGGTTTAAGGTATGTAGCGTCTCCTTTTGCTCCTGTGTGTAGCTGCCGTTCGGCACGTGGGTGCGTTGATTTCGACTGGCACAACAGATTTCAGGATCTAATGCGAGGGAAAATGGTGTTTCACCAGTTGACCGTCGTATGAAGTGTTGATGGCCCATAAAGCTTCCGGTAGCAGATCGGGCCACGCACCCTTAGCTGTGCCAAGCTTCTTCTTCAACGTCTTTTTGATGATCTTATTGATGGCCTCTACCTGGAGATGCGAAGAACAAGTTGATGTTGAATCAGTGGCACAGGTGCCGAAACTGAGAGGAGTCGAATTGTTTGCCGTTGTCGGTGATGATCGCGTTCGGAGGTTCGAACCGACAAATAATGTTCTTCCAGACAAAGTGTTCGACCCGGGCTGCGGTAATGGTTGCCAGGGCTTCGGCCTCGGTCCATTTTGTAAAGTAGTCGATGGCGACGATGGCAAATTTAAGATGTCCCTTTCCTTGGGGCATGGGGCCGATAAGATCCAGACCCCACTAGCGAAGGGCCATGGACTGACAATCGGGGTGAGCGGTTCGGCAGGCCGTTTCGGGATGGAACCAAAGCGCTGGCAATGGTTGCACTTCTGGACGAGTTTAGTGGCATCGGCGTGAAGAGTTGGCCAATAATACCCTTGCTGTACGGTTTTAAAGGCCAGAGATCGGGCGCTGAGAACGATCGCGCAGGTTCCTTCGTGAATTTCCCGTAAGATGTAGTTCCCTTGTTGTGGGGTTACGTACCGAAGCAGTGGTAAAGAATGACCACGCCGATAGAGGATCTGATTCAAAATTAAGTAGCGTGCCGATCGCGCGGATGGTCTTAGCTTCGGCCTTGTCATCTAGTAGCGTCCCGCTGGTGAGGTATGCGTGGATTGGATCCATCCAACTCGGATCCTGCCGAACGGCATGTACCTCGGTTTCAGGAGTGCTGCGCTCAGCGATGACCTCGATCGGCACGTGGCGACCGATATTGTCGTCGATTGCCAATGCCAGGCGTGACAGGGCATCGGCATGGTTGTTCTCGGTATTCGAGAGATTTGCTGAACTTGATACGCAGCAAAGTGGTGGAGCAATTGGCGGGCATGTGTCAGTAGGCGGCCATCGAAGTATCCTTGGCGTCGAATTCGTTGAGCACCTGATTAACGACAAGTTGTGAGTCGCTGCATATCCTGAGCTGTTTAGCCCCCATCTCCCTAGCCAGCTGAAGGCTTCGTATTTGGCTTCATTGTTAGAAGCCTGGAATTGGAATCGGATTGCATGCTCGATGGTAGTTTGATCATAGGCTTTTAGTACTAAGCCGGCTCCGTTACCTTGTCGGTTGGATGAGCCGTCCACATAAAGAGTCCATACTGGAATTGATGGATCGAAGGATCCTTCGGTCGGATGGGCGACCGGTGCGACCAAAGGCGGTTCGGCAACGACATATTCCGGTCTCTCTCCCGTGGGACGTAGTCAATTCAGAGATGAAATCAGCTACGACTTGACCTTTCTCGGAGGCCGAGGGCGATGGTGGATGTCGAATTCACTTGAGTTCAATGGCCCATTTCACTAGCCGACCTGACGTCTCCGGTTTCTGGAGTCATCTGGCGTAGAGGCTGATTGGTGAGGACGGTAAGACTATAGGCTTGAAAATATGGCCGAAGCTTGCCTGCGAGAGAACGAGAGCGTAGGCGAGCTTCTCTAATTCGGGGTACCGAATCTCGGCATCCTGCAGGGCATGGCTAGTATAGAAAATTGGTAGCTCTATACCGTTCGGCTTGCGAATGAGCACGGAATTGAGTGCCGTCGCCGAGATCGAAAGGTAGACAATGAGGTCTTCGCAGGAAGAGGGGTGGACAATAGGGGCGCTCTGCTCATGTAGGCCTTGAGGTCTTGGAATGCTCGGTCGCATTCGGCAGTCCAGACAATCTACCGTTTGCTTCCTTTGAGGGCTTTGAAGAATGGAGCGCACCGATCGGTAGCTTTTGATATGAACCGGGCCAGAGTGGCAACACGCCCAGTGAGGCTCTGAATGTCCTTCTACGTCTTTGGTATCTGCATGTCGAGTAATGCCTTGATTTTTTCAGGGTTGGCCTCAATGCCCCGTTGGCTGATTATGAAGCCAAGAAATTTGCCCAAAGAGACGCTGAAGGCGCACTTGCTTGGATTGAGACGCATGTTGTACTTCTTCAAGACGTTGAACATGAGGGAGAGGTTGTGGAGGTGAGAATCGGCTGTTTTGCTTTTGACTAGCATGTCGGCCGATGAGTTCGGAAAAAATTTTGTTGACCAATCGCTGGTATGTTGCCCCAGCGTTCTTTAATCCGAACGGCATGACATTGTAACAGGAGAGTCCTTTGTCGGTGATGAATGCCGTATGTTCGCGGTCGGCTGTGGCATCTACCATCTGATCGATCCTCGGCAGAGGGAAACTGTCCTTTGGGCAAGCTTTGTTTAAATCGGTATAGTCGTGACACATTCTCCAGGCGCCGCTTGATTTCTTGACCAAGACCGAGTTTGCCAACCAAATAGGGTAGGTTACCTCCTGGATGAAGCCGATTGTCTTCAGTTTATCCACCTCGAGCCTCATCGCTTCGTACCTTTCGGCATCATAAGCCCGCCGTTTCTGCCCGATGGGTTTGAAACTGGGACAAATGCTGAGCTTCTGGGCGATGACATTCGGGAGGATGCCGGGCATGTCGTTGTATGACTAGGCGAAGACTTCTGCATTTTTGCGCAAGAAGGTGATGAAATCGGCACTACGTGCCGAACTCAGAGTGGTGCCGATTCGGACCTCCGGTCGGGCTGTGCTTCTGAGAGGGTGACCTATTCTAAATCTTCAACGGGTTGCGCTTCTAAGGTGACGGCCTCATCTCTAGGATCATCTGGTTTCTCCGTCCGCATGCCGTTTGGCATAGTCGTCTCGGTGGAAGCTGAGTACGCTTCACGAAGCGTAGCTCTTGCCGATTCCTTTGTTGTCGATACATAACACGTCCGTGCACTCAACTGATCTCCTCGTACTTGACCTACACCAGCGTGCGTGGGGAACTTGAGGAGGAGCATGTGTGGTGACAGCATGGCTTTCATTTTGGTAAGCGTCGTTCGACCGATGATAGCGTTGTACGCCGTTGGGCAATCGACTACCAAAAAATGAGTGTAGATGACCGTTCGTCTGAGGATAGTGCCGATGGCGAACGGGAGCTGAACGCTACCGATCGGTTCAACCACGTCACCCGAGAAGCTTAGGAGGGGGGTGATATCCTTGTTTAGGTGCTGAGGGTCTATACCGAGGGCGTTGAAAGCGTCAGCAAACAACACATTGACTAAACTGCCAGTGTCTATGAGGATTCGGCCCACATTGAAGTCTGAAACGTCGGCTCGTTTGATCATAGGATCGGAGTGGGGGAAGATGATGCCTCACTCTTCCTCTTCAGAAAAGGTAATAGGTTCCCAGTCGATTTGCCGGATCTTGTCTTTGCGTCCTCCCACTACACTCGAGTCTCTGGGGGGTGCCGAATAGCACGAACGTAATTTTTAACGGAACGGTTGCTAGTTTCGGCAATGGGCGCCCTCGACTGATCATATTAATATGCCGATTCGATGGTTGGGCCGGTACCGTCTTCGCACTTAGGTACTGACCCAGTCTCCCTTCGTTGATCAGGCGTTCGACAATTTTTTGAAGGGCGATGCACGATTCCTATCGTGGCCATTGTACTGGTGGTATCGAGGAAGACTCCGGTGTCCTTTTCGCTCTCCGAGGGAGCTTCCGATTGTTTGGCTTCGGTATCATCTGATTCTCTGTCATAAGGAGATGCTCGTAAGTTGTATTGAGCAAGGTGAAGGTTTCTTCGGGCTGGTTTTTCTTCGGACTGCCCGAAGTCGTTTCGCCTCCGATTCCTTCCCCCTTTTGTTGCTGTCCTGCCGACCCCTGAAGTTCTCCTTCCGTTTGTTTCTCCCTTCGTAAGGAGTAGAGGCGGGGGGTGCCGTTCGGTAGGGGCCTGATTTAGCGTCCGACTTGTTGGGAATCGGTCGTAGTTTTGTGCGGAAGGCCGATCAGTCGGTGCTCTTTGCCTGGATGGGGCCGAAGCCGATCCTTTGGAGTTGAAATGCTCGGCCTTGGCATGGATGGCTGTCTGTTTCATCAGCTCGGCGTAGGTGGTCCAGCGCTGCCTCTGTGGACCAGATAGTGAAACTGAGACAAATGAAGGCCACTTTTAAAGGCACTGTTTCGGTTCACAATTGTATATCATTTTGTACCCTTCAAGCTTATGATTTCGTTATGTTTTTAAGTTAAACTTGTGCTTTTAACCTCTTTTGTGTTTGTCATTCAGTTCATTGAGCTCTAGGTATCACTTGAGGCATTTGAAGTAAATTGGTGAAAACAATGTGTAAAAACTGAAGACTGAGTTACAAATTCATTTCGGACATATCTTTTTCATCTGTGCTTGGATTGGGCCAATTCACGTGTGCTTAGAAAGAAGACATTCTGAACTTGAAGATGGATAGCTCAAGCTCATCAATTGATTAATCCAAGCCTAATCCGTGAGCCCATCAAAAGACACATCATGCTGACTTACAGATGAGCTCATTGCTTGCTTGGTCATGCTGACATGAGGATGAGCTATTGGTTCTGGATGGAAGCTTGGTCATGCTGACATGAAGATGAGCTATGGCTGCTGGTGGGATTTGTTGGTGAAGTGCAACAACCAATTCAGATTTTATAATACAAGTGTTGTATGCATTAGCCATATTGAATTCAGATTTATCACTCCCCTCTCCCTATAAATACCACATCCATTCCACATTCAAGATACAACAAATTCTGGGATTCACAACCCCACAATTCACTCCAGCCATCCTCAAACACTCTCACAATCCCAAACACTCCAGCAATCAACCAAAAGCTCTAAACAACCTCAAATCACCAAAACAACTCCAGCAAACCTCTCTTCTATTTCCCTACGAATTTCTTCTTTCTCAGCCACCACCACTCACTCAAACTCATCCCAAATCACCTCCATATCCTTCATACATCCTTCTAGACGTGGGGAAGCTCTTGAAGAAGCATTGGACACCACAAGAAGTTCAGAAAAGGGTTTCTTTTACTCTTATGGATTTTATTATGCTTTCCCATTTCTGTTTTAGTTTCCTTTCCATTATGAGTAGCTAAATCCATAACTAGGGCTTCGATGTAACCTAACATGAATATTCTGGGTTTATAAGTTTGGAGTTTCAAGTTTGATTCATGATTCATGTTCTTATTCATTATGCTTATAAGTTAACATGCTTGTTTGAATGATTGATCACCATTAGAACTTGTTTGTTAACTATCTTGATTTGAATTAAGAGTATACACCATGCTTTAATTCGAATTGAACTATGAATAGGAAGAGTATGTATGGACATTCGACAACAGGGATTAGATACATGCTTGGTTGTTTAAATTGTTCTTCTACGCTTAATGGGTTCCTAATGCTTAATTTTAGGTTAGACAACAAATGATCAAATTAGGGAATTAGGAACACAAGGTTAGGACCAAACACCATGGCCTAATCATACTTTAGCTAGAATCAATCTTTGAATATGAATTAGACATGTTACTTGACTCCTTATAACCCAGAGTTGAATTGTTATGGTGATTCGAATGCCCTAGTCTCCAAATCCGTTTTCCAGCCCTTCAAAATCACTCTTTGTTACACTTGTTTATTTTCTTTCATTTGCAATTTCAGTTTGCTCACTTCCTTTCACAATCACAATCACAATCACTCTCACTTTAAATTCTGTTTTAGACTTAACTTCCTAACTTCTTGAATTCGGTAATCTACGTACATAACTAATTTGAACTTCTCAGTCTTCGTGGGTACGACCTCGTACTTGTCTTGCTATACTACTAATTGTCCCGTACAATTGCGAGTTAACATAATATTAACAACAAATTTTGGCGCCGTTGCCGGGGACTGAACGAAAGTTCTTCCCTGGTTATGTGCCCAAGGTTACCCTATTCTTTTTAGTGTTTCTAATTAATATAATTTTCTGTTTCAGGTAGTTTATGTCTAAAAGGCCATTACTTGAACAAGTGAGGTCTTCATTTCAACGTTCCAGGATCTTTGACGAGGACCATCGTTGCAACCTAGACGAGTGACCTCTGAAATTTAGAATCGTCTAGAAAGAGAGTTGTCAATTGCAAAAGAGCAAGCTCTGGCCACATTTTCAAGTCTTGCTCTCCACGCTGAACTTCCTGGTTCTTCACTTTCAAATTCGGAAGCAAGTTCAGACCAAGAAGAAGAAGAAGAGATGGCTGCCAATGAGTTCATGGGAGAACTTGATATCCCAACAATTCCAGCATCTCCTTCAAGCATTTTGCTGCCCACTGTAGCTCGAAATTATGAGCTTAAATCTTCTCATCTTAATATGTTACTTTCCTTTTATGGTTTACCTAATGAAGATCCATTGACTCATATAAAGGATATTTTTAATGTTGTGAGTTCTTTTCCCTTGACAGGTGTGACAGAAGATCAACTTCGAAGGAGAGTGTTTCCATACACTTTAAAGGATAAGGCAAAGTATTGGTTGAATTCTTTGAAGCCTGGTTCACTCACTACATTGGCTGCCATTCAAAAGAAGTTCCTGGAAAAATACTTCTCCACGCAAAAGACTGACATGCTTAGGGACAAGATCTTGTTATTTGCACAGCAAGATGATGAATCGTTTTGTGAAGCATGGGAGAGATTCAATGGGCTGCTGAATCAATGCCCTCATCATGGGATTCCATTTAAGCTTCAAATGCGTATGTTTTATAAAGGACTAACCCCTTCTAGTCATAATATAGTCACCAATTTTGCAGGTGGTTCTTTTAAAACCAAACCTCCAGAAGAAACGTACGAACTCTTTGAGGAGATAGCAATGGAGACCCAACATACGGACACAAGAGGTAAACATGTTGTTAGTGGTTCTAATGATGCTTCTAGTGTGCAGATTTCAAAACTGGAACAAAAGCTAGATGCTCTTCTTGCATTGAACTCAAGAAACCCTCCAAAGGAAGTGTGTAGCATCTGCGAAACTCATGACCATGCTACCATAGCTTGTCCACTTGGGGCTGGATATCCAGAATTTGTGCATGAGCAAGCTAAGGTGGTAAATTCCTACAACCAAGGTCCAATAAATGATCCATACTCTCAAAGTTATAATCCAGGTTGGAGGAATCATCCAAACTTTTCATGGAGGAATACTCAGAATCAAGCAAATCCCCATTCATTCCAAAAGCCACAACAATCATCATCATCATTGGAGGATATAGTGAAGCATATGGCAATCAACCAATCCAATTTTCAGCAAACTACACAAGCTGCCATCTCCAAATTGGAAGTTCAAATATGCCAAATTGCTGCTGAAATATCTCAAAGAGAGCCTGGGAAATGGCCAAGCCAAACTATGATCAATCCAAAGAACCCAGAAGCCAAGGCCATTCATGTGCTCAGATCAGGTAAGATCATTGATAATAAAGTTGATTCTAATCTTTCAAATGATGTTGTGATTGTAGAAGATGAAGAGGAAGAGACCATGGCTACCGAAGGAGAACAACCTGAAACTTCTCAATCTGCTCCTAAGGCCAAATCAGATTCTCAGAAATCCGATCAATTCCAATTGCATAAAAGGGATGACAAATTTGTGCCACCACATCTTCAAGAAGATAGATACGTGCCACCTGCTCCATATGTTCCACAGATTCAATTTCCAGGTCGTCTTAAGAAAGCAAAGCAAGATAAGGCTTTTAAAAAGATTTATGATATTTTGAGTAAAGTTAATATCAATTTGCCTTTGCTTGATCTTATTGAACAGATTCCTGCATACGGAAAATTCATCAAGGACTTGAACACTCACAAGCTCAATTTCGCTCCAAATGAAGGAGTAAAGCTCGACCAGAATGTAAGTGCTGTGTTGCAAAAGAAGCTTCCACCAAAACTAGATGATCCTGGCAGCTTTGACATTCCCATTAACATTGGAGGCAAGAAGGTTGGAAGAGCCATGTTGGACTTGGGAGCAAGCATCAATGTTATGCCATATTCAGTTTATCAAGAGCTTGGCTTAGAAGGGATGAAGAAGACTTCAATGCGACTTGAACTAGCTGATCATTCTATAAAATATCCAAAAGGTATTGTAGAAGATATTCTAGTTCAAGTTAATACACTAATTCTCCTTGCTGATTTTGTAGTGATGGACATGGAAGACAATCCAAATGGAGATCGTGTTGATCCCATTCTCCTAGGCAGGCCATTCATGGCCACTGGAGACACAGTCATCAAAGTGAAAGATAGCACCCTTTCCATGACTGTTTTGGGTGAAACTGTTCAATTTAAAATGCTTCATGCTCTATCTCAACCTTCTATCTCTCTTGATTCTTGTTTTTCAATTGATGTTGTGGATCATGATGTTTCTTCCAAAATTTTGCAGAGAAAGTCTAATGATGCTCTAAAAGTTGTCTTAACACAAGAAGAGGGAGATCTTTGTGAACCGGAGTTCCAAGAAGTGGTGGCTGCCTTAGAAGTGTTTCCGCCATACCCACCATCCTTTAGGCCACCAATCGAGCCTCTTGGACCATCATCCACAAAATTGGAGCCATCCATTGTCATCCCACCAAAGCTAGAACTTAAACCTTTTCCCAATCATCTTAAATATACATATTTGGGTGAGAATGAAACTCTCCCTGTTATAATTGCTGCAGGTCTCTCCGCACATGAAGAAGAGAGCTTAATTAAAGTTCTAAAAAAGCATAAAACAGCCATTGGGTGGACCATAGCAGACATCAAAGGAATTAGTCCAAGCATGTGCATGCATCGGATTTTAATGGAAGAAGACAGCAAACCATCTCGTGATGCCCAAAGGAGGCTAAATCCCAACATGAAAGAGGTGGTTAGAGCTGAAGTTTTAAAGCTACTCGATGTAGGAATCATCTACCCAATTTCAGATTCTAAGTGGGTGAGCCCTGTGCAAGTTGTTCCAAAGAAGTCCGGAATCACTGTTGTGAAGAATGAGAAGAATGAGCTAGTTCCTACACGAACTGTCACTGGTTGGAGAGTTTGCATTGATTACAGGAAGTTGAACACATCCACTAGAAAAGATCATTTTCCCTTGCCTTTTATTGATCAAATGCTTGAACGTTTATCTGGCCATGCTTACTACTGTTTTCTTGATGGTTTTTCAGGTTATAATCAAATTCCCATTGCTCCGAGGAAGACCAAGAGAAAACCACATTCACATGCCCATTTGGTACGTTTGCTTATAGAAGGATGCCATTTGGTTTGTGCAATGCCCCAGCAACTTTCCAAAGATCCATGATGTCAATCTTTTCAGATATGGTGGAACGATTCATTGAGGTATTTATGGATGATTTTTCAGTTTTTGGTTCCTCTTTTGATAATTGTCTTCACCATTTGTCTCTAGTGCTTAAAAGATGCCAGGAAACAAATCTGATTTTGAATTGGGAGAAGTGTCACTTCATGGTGAGACAAGGCATTGTGCTAGGCCATGTGATTTCAAGCAAGGGAATCGAAGTGGATAAAGCCAAGATCGATCTCATCTCAAATCTTCCACCCCCTACCTCTGTTAAAGGAGTTAGAAGGTTTCTGGGTCATGCTGGATTCTATAGAAGGTTCATCAAAAATTTCTCAAGCATTACACGGCCATTGTGTAATCTCCTTGCTAAGGATGCTGTTTTTGAGTTTAATGAAGCTTGCATGAAAGCTTTTACTACCTTGAAGAGGGAGCTAACTTCAGCCCCTATTATCATAGCTCCGGATTGGTCTTTACCATTTGAAATAATGTGTGATGCCTCTGACTTTGCTATTGGTGCAGTTTTAGGTCAAAAGAAGAACAAGCTGCCCCATGTGATTCATTATGCTAGCCGGACCTTGAATGATGCTCAAATCAACTACTCCACAAGAGAGAAGGAGTTGCTTGCTGTGGTTTTTGCTTTAGAAAAATTTCGTTCTTACCTTGTTGGTTCTAAAGTAATTGTTTATTCTGACCATGCAGCTCTTAGATACTTGCTCACTAAGAAGGATGCCAAACCACGCTTGATTAGATGGATTCTCTTGCTGCAAGAATTCGATTGGGAGATTCGAGATAAGAAGGGATGTGAGAATGTGGTAGCTGATCATTTGAGCAGAATTGTGGTTGAAGAAAAGGAGGAGCTGTGCTACCCTTGAATGAGACTTTCCCTGATGAACAACTATCCCCTGCCCAAGTTAAAGAGCCATGGTATGCTGATTTTGTTAATTATCTTGCTTATGGTGTTCTTAGAAATGATCTAACTTCTCAGGATAAGAAGAAGTTCTTTTCCATGGTAAAACATTATGTCTGGGATGAACCTTTCTTATTCAAGCATTGCCCGGATTCTTCAGTCTCTTCCACACCGATCGCTTTGTACCTTCGGCGTATGGGGGACTTCGGTCCGAGGGACTCCAGGCATTGATCATTGAGTTTGGCTCGGACTTGGATGGGCGAAGCCTGTCGCTCTTTACGCTGCTCATTGATCCGATCGCGCGCATCGGAGTAAACTTGGTACTCTGGGCAACGCTCCTTTGGGGAGGGCACGATCAATCTTCGGGAGGCAGGGCGGCCTGCCTCGGCTTGTTGCTTTCCTTTATCCTGAGCGCTGGGCTTCCGACGCTGAATGACTGCAAGTACTCTTGCCGAAGCTGCATGGGTCGTTCCAAACCGTTCTGCAGTTGGGTTGAGTGCGTTTGCTGATTGTGCAGTTGCCGCTGGGTGTCATCAAGTTTGGAGGCGAGGATATTATTGTGCTCCTGCATTTTAGCCATTTCCCGTTGTAAAGTCTCTATGCGAGCCTCCGAGAGTACTCTGCGAACAGGTGTTTCCGTTCGGGGTGTATGAGGCAGGGAGGAGCAGGATTCGGCTCGCCGCGATGCCGAGGATGGGTCCATCGGCAGGAAGGGCCGAAGATGGATTCATTTTTTGGTCTCAGAGTTTGGAGTTTTGAGATATGGGCTAATCGATAAGTGATTCCCACAAACGGCGCCAATCCGTTTGCACTAAAACTGACGGATAGAAATGAGTGCAACTTACAAGTGATGTGGACGATCTAATAGATCGATTGAGTGTCCATGCAGATTCTTCCTGTCCTTAGATGTTGATCCTGAATGGAAAGAAGCCGAGACTCGTAAGGTCTATGGAACCGTGTGGAACCAGCCTAAGACCCTCCGATGCCAAAGTAAGTTTGTTTTTTAAGAGCTTTTGCTGTTGACAATATATTTAGCATAAAAGTCAAACTGAAAAGTCTTACCCCTGGATTGTAATGAATGGGCCTATTTATAGAGGGCATTTTGTATGTTCTTAGTACTTAATTTCAATGTGGGACTCGTTGGAGGGCCCTGAGGTTGACAAGAGTCTTTAGATATTTCGGGCGGGTACTTCGAGGTTGATTCTCCAGAATCGGTAGAGGGTACCTATTGTAGGCTCTGTTGGGCCAGGAGCGACGGCTTACTGATTTTGAGAAAGCGTCATCGGTAGGAGATGCCGTTTGTTTGGAGCCTTGGGCGCTTGGGAGTTTCTCTGATCCACGTGTCACTTGATGAGGGGAGGGTCAGATATGGTACAAACAAACGCCTTATGCTCGTTATCGGCAGGATGCATGAAGATCTGGTTGTATCCGGAGTATGCGTCCATGAAGCTGAGCAGTTCATGACCGGCGGAGCGTTCACCGCTGACCAAAGCGAGGTAACGGGAAACTGTCCTTCGGGCAAGCCTTGTTCAGGTCGGTATAGTCTTGGCATATTCGTCATCCGTCCTTTGCCTTCCGAACCATTACAGAGTTGGCCAGCCAGCCTGGGTATATGGCATCCCGAATGAAGTCGATGGTCATCAGTTTGTCCACCTCGTTTTTCATGGCTTCATACCATTCGACATCGTAGGATTGGCGCTTTTACCTAACTGGTTTAAAGGCTGGTGAGATGCTCAACTTGTGGCTGATGACGTCAGGGGATATGCCAGGCATGTCGTTGTAGGACAGGCAAAAATCTCTAAATTCTGCCGAAGGAACTGGATGAATTCGGCTCAGAGGGCGGCGTTCAGCATGGTGCCAATCTGTACGCGCCAATCGGGTTGACTTTCATCTAGCACCATGGTTTCTAGGTCTTCGGTAGGTTGTGCCACTGGAGTAGTCGAATCTTCCCTAGGATCATCCACCGGGTCGTTACGTTCGGCAAGTCCACGACCGTAAAGGTCTCCTTTTGCTTCTAAGGGGCTGCCGATTTCAATGCTGTAGCATAGCAGTTCCAGCGCGCTCAGCCCCGGTGCCGTAGCAGGTAGGGAACTTCATGAGGAGCATGTGGGGGGACAAGTGGGCTTTTATCGCCGTGAGTGTCGTTCGACCGACTATAACATTATATGCCGTGGGACAGTCCACTACGAGGAACTGGTCGTAGACCATGGTTCTTCTCTGAGCCGCGCCAAGGCAATGGGCAAGCTGACACGCCGATCGGCTGGACTAAGTCCCCTGAAAAACTTAGGAGGGGAGAGAGTTGCCGATTGATTTGCCTGTCATCTATTCCCAGGTCTTTAAACGCATCGGCGAAATGACGTTTACCAGCTGCCGGTATCCATCAGGATTCGGCCAACATTCGAACTCTACGATCTCGGCTCGGATAATCATAGGGTCGTCATGAGGGTATAATATCCCTTCTTTCTCTTCTTCGGAGAAAATAATGGGCTCCCAACGCACCTTCGGCATCTTGGTGTGCCGGCAACTCTCAATGCCGAGGACTTGGGGGTATTGTGCCGCCCTGACGTATTGCTTCCTCTGATCGGTTACTCGCTCCTGCGAGGGTTGGGCCACCGCTGATTCTCCTGATCATGTTGATCTGTCGATTGGCGTTCGGCACCGCGCCTGTTGGGCCTGGCGATATATGGATCCAACTTGCCCTCCCGAATAAGCCTCTCGATGATTTTCGAGGGCTTATGCAGTCCTCAGTGTTGTGGCTGTTCTGCGGTGGTATCCGGGAGAATTTCCCTGGATCGCGGCGTCCTGCCGACTGGGCTTCCGGAAGGCTGGCTTTCGGATGATCTCATTTTCGTTCATCAGGACCGCTTCATAGGAGGTGTTGAGTAGGGTGAACATCTCCGTCCCCTGGTTTTGTCAGGCGGTGGCGCTCGGTAGATGTCCCTGCCGTCACCTGCCCTTATTCTTCTTGGAATGCCCCTTTGAGAGCTTCCGCGTCTTGCGCTTGTGGCTCTCAGTGTATTGGCAGGCCGCGCCTTTTAGCACGAACGGCGATACCTATGCTGTTGTGGAACGCTGTCCAGGTTCATTTTGTCGAGCCGTGGGCTCGGCCTTTGAATTGAAGTATTCAGCTTTTGCGTGGATTGCCGATTGCTTCATGAGCTCATCATACGTACGCCAGTTGCTGTTGTGTACCAGATACCGAAAGTGTGAGGACCGTAGGCCACTTTTGAAGGCGTCGTAGGCTGCCCTGCGTCGGTACTGGACACCTCGAGTACTCGTGGCTGAATCGTGCGGCATATTCACACAACGGCTCGTCATCTCTCTGCCGAACGGTATATAGGTCGTCGGCAGAGTAGCCTGTCCGTTTGAATCATGAAATGGTTCAGGAAGTATTCTTCAGCTCGTCAAAAGATCGACCGTCCCTGGTTCCAAACGGCAGAACCAATTCAGGGCCGCTCTGTGAGGAAAGAGGGGAAAAGCAGGCACTACCCCTCGTCGCTTAATCCTCGACATCCTACCGTTGATTGGAAAGAGTGAAGGGTCCTCCACTCCTGTGTAAGCGGATATGCGTAGAGGTTGCCCGTCTCTATCCTGCCGTGAGCGCCTTATGCGTTCGGTGAAGGGTGCTGGCCGAAGCATTCCCCAATCGGGCTCCTGTGAACGAGTCCGGTCATCCTCCATCTTCTGTACCCTCTAAAGAAGGAGGCGAATGACCGGATCCCAATCAGGTATCTCCGTGTTTTGGTGTGCCAGATGCCTCCGGGTCCGGCGGGGTTCACCTCAGAGTACCTCGTAGGTGTTTCCGAACGATCAGGATGACGACCGGTCGATGGAAGGCTCATACTCGCGATTGGTTTCTACCGTTGATGTTATGCCTTGTATCCTTCGTATGGGGGATTTGTACCTCATAGCCCCCAATCGCGGGTCGCTGAGGTGCGCATTGATCCTGATTGGTGATTTCTGCCGTTCGGTTTCATGATCCAAGAGCCTGTAGCGACAATCAGAATAGACCTTCTTCGGCATATGGGGTTTATCTCTTGGCGCTGGGATTACCAACTGCTTGGAGGGCGCAGACGTTGCCTTTGCCACCTTCTTTCCCTTCTTCTGCCGATGGGGAGTCTGGAGGATCTAAGAGGTATGCCCGGTCTGAATATTTTGAGTTTGCTGTTGGTTAAGCAATTGTTGTGTTTCGTTTACTCTGGATGAGAGGAGGTTGTTGTGTTCCTGTAGCTTAGCCATGTCCTGTCGAAGGGCCGTGACTTGAGCTATTAGCTCGGCTTCGGCAGCGGTTTGGACTCCACAGACGGATCCCGGTCGGTGTGAAAGGGGTGGTGCTGGGCTAGCTCCAACTTCCCTACCGAACGGTATCCCTTCTTGTGGTAGGAACGTAGCTTTCGATGCGGTTCCCATTTTGTTGGGATAAAGGGTCGATTGTTTATCGCTTCCCAGAGACGGCGCCAAACCGTGTTGATGCCAAAAAGTAGTTTTGTGACTTAGAGGGTCAACTTAGTAATTTTGATGCCTTCGGTACCTCTGATGCCTCGGTAGGGAGCGTGACCTGCGAAATAGGAAAACGCTCGGTAAGGCCTAGGGCACCGGTGTGGTACCGGCCGAAGGCTCTCCAATGCTTAAGTAAGGTCGGGATTAGTAAGTTTTCCACACAGTTCAATTAAGCAGTATGCCGATCGTTCTGATTACATCTATTTTGAGGTGGTTGAACCCTTTTATAGGCCTTGGGAGGTGTGCACTTTGTGTAGTTTTTCGATGTGGGACTATGGACGTTGATTCTGAGTGTGCCACGTGTCCAGGAAGGTGGGCGTTGCCCTAATGGAGCGTGCCACGTGTCCACGTGTCCAGAAGGTAGGCTGGGTGCCGAAGGCTACCTTGACCAGGCTCGATTTCTTCCATGTGTCCTATCCTTATTGGTTGTTCATTTTGGGTATAAACAAGTGTTGTGTAAATTCAGCTGCACCAAAATGGGTTCAACTGCATCCTCAACTTGTGATACTCGCAAGTGCACGAACCGTTGGTAGTTTAGCGTATGTAAGTGCGAGGTCGATTCCACAGGGATTGGTGATTGAATGATCCAACTCAATTTTCCTACAAAACATAAATGAAAACAAAAGAAGCAAAACAAGAAGAAAGAATGTACATTACAAGAAAAATAAATTAAAACTTAGAGAACAAGAACGAGAGCATTTGAGGAAGAGAAGAAAGTGTTTGAGAACTTTGAGGAGGGAGAAGAAAGTGTTTGAGAAATATGTTTGAGAACATTTTCTGAAGAGAAATGAGTTATGCTCATGACTCAAACGTTTTAACAATAAAAGCTCAATTTTGGACATCATTCACAAAGCGGCAAAGTTCAAAACATAATATGTTCAAAGTGTAGTAGTGTGATAGCCAAATGCAACAAATTTCCCAATCTTAGTTTTCACACAATTTCAAAAATCATACAAAGCACAAGTTCAACTTCAAATCTCACCAAAGTTTTCCTCTCACAAATGAATCACTCAGAAGATGGCTATAATGCAACACTCAGTTATAAACATGAGAATAGAGTTAAACCATAAGGACTTAACTCGAAATAGAAAGATGAAGAACTTGCATTAATATGATCTCAAGAAGGATGCCAAACACTTAAAAGTAAGAAAATGGATGCAATTCAACCACATGACATTTAAGATCAATTTAGGTCTTTAGTATAGGTTGTAATGGGGCCAAGGGTGTAAGGTGAGTAAGAAATGAAAGGTATGGATAATACAAAGTCCAAGGAACTCGCAATCTAAGAGCATAAAATAATTGTTTACAAGACTTCGAATCATCACGATTAGATTTTTTCTTTTACATGATCAAAACTCCTTATACCTTCATTTACATTGATTGATACTCATTTCCTTTAATTCAACAAACACCAATTATTTTGAAGGCCCAAAAATGAAATTTCTACCAACCACCACTTTTTTCTTTTCTTTCACCAATTGTGTGAATTTTTTTTCTTTTCTTTTTTTTTTTTTTTCGAAATGTAACACCTCTTCCCAAACTTAGCATGAAAAACACATCCCAATTAAAGCTCATGAGTTCCTTAGAAAGGTAAATATTTATTTTTCGGGCTAAGGCGAGGAAATATAATTGGTAAATGAAAGAAAAGGTTTACATGTAGGCTCAAAATGGTTAACAATGGAAAATCATGCTTAAGCATGCATAAGGTTAGCTTGAAAGGCACAAACGACCCAAAGAGGGCCTTAATATCACTTCTTAAATGTCATGAAATCAAATTGCACAAGAATTAATGACTTTTAAGTGTTCAACCAAATCAATGAATAATGAGATCAAACAACAACTTTGATGACAAGAAAATTAGAGTATGTATATAACACTCATGAATTGAAGGACAAGGCTCAAAAACTCACTTTATATTGTTAGTTATATAAGTCTAATTTATGCTTCATACAATTCTTTAGATCATGCAAATCCTTTAATTGGAAAATTATGAAACAAATGGCAAGTGTAAAGAAGGTTTCAAGCATATCATGATAGAACAATGTCAATTTTATTTTTATTTTAAAAATTTTTTTTTAAAAAATTTAATTTAATTTTTTTTATAAATAAAATAAAATGAAATCCAATTTTCATTTAAGTCATGCAAACATTTATCACAATCTCATCAAATGTTGTTCGGAAAGTGACTCAAAAACAAAATAAGACTCAAATAGAAGAAAAACAAGCAAAAAAAATTTTTTTTATAATTAAGAAAAAAATTATAATAATACATGCTAAACTCCAATACTCCCAAACTTAGAAATGAACATTGTCCTCAATGCTTAAAAATTAGCCACAAACAATGTCATAACAACAAATGAAAGGTATTAAAGCAAATAAAAATCACAAAACATACAAAAAAAAAATAAAACAATTACAAAATAAAAATTACAAAACAATCAAACAAATATAAAATAAAAAATAAAAAATAAAAAAAAACGAAAAAAGTAAAACACTCAAAACAGTAAGCCCTAACAGATAGTCTTACACAAACTAAAACCCAAACAATTGAAAGCCCAACCCAAAATGAAATTAACCCAACAACGGTAAAACCCGACCCAACATGAATTCCGAAGCTCACACATTTTAAATTTAATTTTTGTTTTTTTTTTCTTAAAAAGATAAAACGTGAATTATGAGCGCAAAGCGGGATTTCTAAAAAGAGGGAATGTGGTTCCTGATGTCGTCTCATGGATAGTCACGGGCAGGAAGCAGGAGCCACGTGTCGACAGATTGAAGCACCGCAGATTTCACAAGCTGAAATTACGGGCTCATGGAAAGGCGCGAAGACTTTTCCTGAACGCGTCCGTTCAGAAAAGTCACGTCGTGATAAGTGAGTTGGGTATAGTTGGAAAGCGAGAAGGTTGTGGGACTCGAGGAATGCTGGAGATTCAGAAATGCTGCGATGGCTAGGGTTTGTCAAAGACTACATCTATAAGAAAGAAAAAGAAGGGGAAAAACACAAACGCAAAAACACACAAAAGAGAAAACAAGTAAGAAAAAGAGAGAAAAAAAAAAGTGAGAAATCAAATGGCTTCTTCCTACCCCTTTTCGTTGGATCTCAACCTAGCTCCCCCGACTCAAACACGAGGCCAAGCAGGAGCACCAGGATGGATGCCCTACTTTGCCTCCGCACGGGGCCTGTGACCGTCAATGACTCAATACTCCTGGACAACGATGTTGCCATTGGAGTTGGCAGAAATTTGGTGACTCCTAAAGATATACGTGTGTTCGGGACAAGGGATGACAACCGGGTCATGAGTGATGCCCTGGCACTGAGCATGCAGAGTCAGCATGTGTCGCAAGTTTGGTTCATCGCCTACTTGCGAAGTCCCATGAGGTAGAGGTGCTGAAAGGTCAGTTGCGGCGGAGCACAGGATGGTTGAAGAGTGTCAAAGTGCTATAAAAAGCTTGAAAAGGGAGCGGTCAAGGATAGTAGAGGTGAATCGACACCAGCTAGAAGTGTTGCGGGACGAGAATAAAAACCTAACAAAGATTATAGAGTTGTACTCTCACGACATGCGAAAACAGCTGGAGGACCTAGACCGACCGGGTAAACGCAAGAAACCAGATCGCGAGAAAAGTTATACTGAAGCTAAGATTGCGATCTTTGGGAGCTCAAGTGATGAACCCCAAGAGGCTGTGCGTGAAGCCCCGAAGAGGACAACCAGAGGGCCAAACTAAAAGCTCCTATGGTCGAGACACCGAGCGCTAAGAAGAAATGATTTCAGCTTTTATTTATTATTTAATTTTAAAGTGTATTCGTCTTTTTTTTTTTTTAAATTGGGAAATAAAAAGTTATGTTATCTCAAAGAAACGAATAACCCTAAATTTAAAGAATGACGATCAAACAAAAACATGAAAACCCAAACATGCATTTTTATTTTTAGTTAAGTAAACACACAAGTACTTGCTTTTTCTTTTAAGAGAAAAACTTATGGATGACCAGTTAAGGGCCTCAGAAAACACAGCCAGGGGATCCGGGAAGGTTGGAGGGGTCACAATGGTCCCGCTTAAAACCCTAACTTCTTAGACACCGAAGGTGTCGCCTTCAAGAACTCCTAGACACTGGATATACTGCGGTTGCTCACTGGAGTTACCAAAAGTTTAGCTCCTTCAAAGAATATCCTATGAGTTTTAAATTATACTACATAATTAAATAAAAACAAAATAAATAAATAAAAACTGAAATAAACACACAATTCAAACAAGAATTTAAAAGAAGAGTTGGGATTCTTGCACCAGGTGTCCAAGACGCATCTTTAATTTTGTCTCTTCTTCCAATTAAATTCTTGAGAAACCTGACAAACAAGAAGAAAACAATTGAGAAAAAAAAACAAAATAAAATAACAACTAAAAAAGCAAAAACACAAACATCAGAAAAAAGGGAGGCAAAAGTAAGTGAAAGTGTAGACATGCTCCCTTTTTTAAAAAACGCGCTCGCAATTTGCGGCAGAAATGAAGGGATCCGAGAAAAAGAGCACAGGGATAGAACCCTCGAGATCCGAAGTGCTTTCGGCTCCCTCGTCTGTATAAGTCTATTTAAACTCGTTTTGGTGAAGTAGAAGAGCACCTCGCATTTCTTCCTGCAAATTCAGAGAAAAACATCAAAAAATCCTGAAACTTTGCTGAGGTAATACCGAACTTTTCTGAGGCGGTGTCGAACAGAGCAGTGCTGCTAGAAGGCATGATTGGCAGCAAGCTCACATCAGCAGGTCATCTGCATGTGGCACAGAGGTCCAACAAGGCTGCAGTGGAGGAGTCCCACAATTTAACGGTGCTCCATGCGGTCTCGGCTACCAATTTAGGCATGCGATTGTTGGCGAGAACACGGGAGTGTGCCGCGCTGAGCGAGGAAGTAGCTTCCTTGAAGGCTATGGTGGCGGACCTGCAGAAGCGGATTCACTGTGCCAATCAGCATGTGGAAGCACTGGAGAGAAAGAATGAGGACCATGTAGAGCTGCTGGAGATTTTGCAAGTGCGAGACAATAGAGGCATGCCATGAAAATGAAGATGAAGATGAAGATGATGAAGAAGAAGTTGTTGTTATTGTTTTTTTTTGTTTTTTGTTTTTTGTTTTTTTTTTTATGTTTTTGTTTTTGTTTGTAATGCAGAGTTTGAAGTGAAATAAAAATGTGTTTTAACACTTAGAAACTAACTAACCATACCACGTAAATAAATACATAGACTAACTTAACAAAACAAAACAAAAACAAAAGACTCAACAGAAAAGAAAACAAAGAAATTTAAAAATTTAAAAAAACTTAATTTAAAAACACACGAATATACAAGCAACTTACGGATGACCAGTTAAGGGCCTCAGAAAACACAGCCAGGGGATCCGGGAAGGTTGGAGGGGTCACAATGGTCCCGCTTAAAACCCAAACTTCTTAGACACCGAAGGTGTCGCCTAAAGAACTCCTAGACACTGTATTGACGGAAGTGCTTACCTGGAGTTACCATAAGTCAGCTCATATGAAAAATCTTTTTGAATTTTTGAATTTTGAATTTTTAGTTTTTAAGGTAAGAAAAAAAAATTAAGATAAAATGAGACAACAAACCATAAATGAAAATGAACTAAGTACTCTAAACAAACTCAAACAAATGACATAAATTGTTGTACTAAAAGAAACAAACCAAGAAATAAACAGAATTTAAAGAAGAGAAATGATTGAAATGCTCCCCCTTGAAGCGATTAGGTCGAGTATGGATGCATTTGGAGGTCGCGACTTCTCCCACTGCTCCACACTTCCCATTCTTATGATTGAGGTTGCCATCTTTCTCCATTTTTATTAAGCTGTCATAAATTGCTAAAACAAACACACAAACTTGAAATGGAATTAATAGGGTTAGGAAATAAAAGGAAAATCAACACACATCCAATTTCATGCTTCAAAGCAACAAGCAACAAAGTAAATTAAACTAGTTTATGAAGTTCGTTCTTTCTCAAATATGATTATCCATATGGTGTGTGGTTTTAATCAAGTATTCAGAAAAAACATTTAGCTATGGTGTTTAGTCTAAACACAAATTCCGAACCCATTAAGAACAAGAAGAACAATAGAGAACTAAGTAGAATTTAAACATGGTGTTTGTCTTCAATATCTACCCATTCATTCACTAATCAGTTCAAGAGTCATATGGTGTTTATGTAAACTTGAACAAGATATTTAATTAAGAGCAAGTGAATGAAACCATAAACTAGAAATAATCAACATGCTACTTGAACCTTTTTGTGTTTTGGGTGTTGTGTAAGCTGGGACTCAAACCCAGTTCTCTTGCTTGTCAGGCAATTGTCCTTGTCAGTTGGACTACAAACACAACTTATCAATTAACCTCATTAACTTTAAAACATGAAACTGTCCAGTTATGAAAAAGAAAAAAATATATAAAAAGTAGGAAAACCAAATAGAATCAAACAATGTTACCGATTCCCCGGCAACGGCGCCAAAAACTTGTTGTGTAAATTCAGCTGCACCAAAATGGGTTCAACTGCATCCTCAACTTGTGATACTCGCAAGTGCACGAACCGTTGGTAGTTTAGCGTATGTAAGTGCGAGGTCGATTCCACAGGGATTGGTGATTGAATGATCCAACTCAATTTTCCTACAAAACATAAATGAAAACAAAAGAAGCAAAACAAGAAGAAAGAATGTACATTACAAGAAAAATAAATTAAAACTTAGAGAACAAGAACGAGAGCATTTGAGGAAGAGAAGAAAGTGTTTGAGAACTTTGAGGAGGGAGAAGAAAGTGTTTGAGAAATATGTTTGAGGACATGGGGAATTTGGAGAAGAAAGTAGAAGTAGAGAATTGTTTGAGAGCTTTGAGAAGGGAGAAGAAAGTGTTTGGAAAGTGTTTGAGAATTTGATGAAGGAATGGGAGAAGTGTTTGGAAACTTTGAGAATCTTGGAAGAGAAAGTTTGAGAACATTGGGAATTTGGAAGAGAGGAGAGATGTGTTTGAGAAAGAGAAGGGAGGAGTGTTTGGGAAGTGTTTGAGAATATGGAAACTTTTGGAGAAGAAAGGAAAGTGGTGTTTGAGAACTTTGTGGATTTTGGAAGAGTTGAGACATGTGTTTGAGAGATTTGTAGACTTTTGGAAGAGAAGAGATGGGAGAAGTGTTTGAGAAATTTAGTACAAAGAAAATTTAGTAGAATGATCTTATTACAACAATTGAGAACTACAAAGGGAAACTAAGAGAATTTGAGGGAGAGAAGGGAAGGGAGCTCTAGAGAAGTGCTTGAGAGCTCCCCCCCTTGGGGTTGTTTACAAGCTTAGGAAACCTCACTATTTATAGGCCTAAGGAGGTTGAAAATCTGAATTATACAATTGAATTATGTAAACACACTAACTTCACCTAACACACTACACTTAATTTACCAACTTAACCTAACACACAATTGCATTTGAAAACAATTCCTCTTGTCTTTAGGCTTAGTGTTGCATCATCCACTTCAACATCTTTTGGCTCATTTGGCTGCTGCAAAATTCCACTCAAATATATGTATTGAATATGCTTCACCAAACTTTCCCACAATCAACAACACTTCATCATGCATATGTCATGCATGACAATGCATTGCAGCCAGCTTGTGGGCTCGTTTTGGGCATGTTCATCCATTCTGAAAAATCTGGAAAAATATGGATCTTGAAGCTCTTTGTCTTATCTTTCCAAGAATATGCAGCCCAACTCAAGGAAAAATCGGAAAGGCCTTCAAATGTGATTTTTGGCCCAGTAACGCAGATGCTGCTGAATTTGACCTTAAGTTGCCAAAACATGTATAACTTTCTCTAGAAGACTCGGAATCATGAACCGTAAATTTCTACAGAAAATAGACTTCCGTATCTTTCCAATGATGTATGGCTCATTTTCTGGTTCTTCTTGAGCAAGTACAGTTCAATCCGTGAAGTTGACTGATCTGCAGACACCGTTTTGAGTTAACTTGTCTCCAAAATGCAATTAGTGAGTCCTTAAGCTTATTACACTGAAACAAACACAAAACTTATTAAAAGCACAAGTTTAACTCAAAAACATAACCAAATCATAAATTAAAAGGGTACAAAATGATATGTAAATATGCACCGATCAACAATAGTATACAACTAGTGTATAGAACAGCCTTTGTAGGTTTTAAAATCAACACATGAAGGTTCTTGTCATAAGGACATTGTATACACCCATTGCACATGGGACTATACTTGGTACGTTTTAATATATTGTTTCTTTGGAGTACGTTTTAATGATATTTTTTTCTTAATGTCAAATTTAGAGATTTAAAGTATTGAATTGGGACAAACTGAGCCAACCAAGAGAGTGGTTGGATCGATCAAGTTTAATCGTGACAGCAGCAGTCATGGAGAATAGGTGGGTTAGGCGTTGTTAGAGGTTGTTTCATTGTTGTTGGGCATCCGTGATGAGAAAAAACAAAACTGAGAATTATGTCGTCAGACAGAGGGCTCTTGATAGCATGTAAAATCTAGGAAATCACACAGAATGTTTTGGCCGAATTGATTCTATCACTAGGATGGATCCTTGTATGTATAATTCAAAATTGATTAAATCTGTTGCAAGAATTAGAGATGATCTCAAATTACACGTGAGCTTATTACATATACTCATACATAGGAAACTATCTAGAATTCAAAAGTACATACAACAGATAAGATTATGAGTTTGAAGTTTTTCTAATACAGTTTACCAAACACAGCATAAGCAGTTTTTTTAAAAAAAACACAGCAATACTAAACTAGCCATAATAGAAACAACTCAACAAACTAATAGAGTTTTTTAAAAATAATTTAAAATTCATAAAAGTTAAAAATGAAAAAACCAAGGGTTTAGGGTTCGTAAATGGTCCTCAAGGTTAAAAGCCTTCTATAAATGGTTTTTCATTTTTCAATTTTATGAATTTTAAATTATTTTTAAAAAACTTCATTAGTTTGTTGTGTCCACGCCCATATATGTGGACCCCACATCTTCAAAAATATTGTGTCATATGTATTTAAAATACAATATATATTTTTAAATAATATAAAAAAGAAAATCAAAATTTTATGAATTTTAAACTAAAAAATTAAAAAATTTCTCAGGACCATTTGTGATAGATATATGAACCTTTGTATTTTTTGTGATATATATATCTATATATAAACTAAGAGAGTTTTTAAAACGAACCTAAAGAAGGAACCATTTGTGATCACACATACTAACCTTAAAGAACCACAAATGACAAAAAAAAAATTAAGTATGTAATATGATAGTTTCGTAAACCTTATGGACATTTTGTGATAATAAGCCAAACTTTTAAATATACAATTATTCTCAAAATACGAAACGGAGACATGAAAGAGAGCCGGCGATTATACGTAAGAGAGAGAGAGAGAGAGAGAGAGAGAGCATTCGTTGATTTTTGTTTTTTCTTCCACGTCGTGCCTTTTTGCAACAGCTGTATATGTTGCATGGAAACGGCTACACGATCAACTCCTTGGGCACGTGCTGCTGCATCTTTTTCTTTAAAACGATAGGCCTTACTTGCTCTTTTTTTTCTTTTTTTTTTTTAGGGGTATTGGCCTTGCTTGATTTGCAGACAGCGGCTACCTTGTTGCAGAGGCACTGTATTAGCGCGAGGAAGATGAGGATTTCTGACCTTTTATTTTTCCTTCTCAAAACACACTGAACGACGTCGTGTTCTGACCCGGAAAAAAGAAGAAGCAACAATGATGTTATTGTCATGTGGGTAAAGCCCACTAAAAGTTTAGTTGAAACGCGCGTTTGGTTTTTAAGTTTTTTGGTCAAACATGATGTCATTGTCCTAGTCAGTTGAATGCAAAGGCATAATCTGAAGATTTTTTTTTTTTGCAAACATGAACAGTTTTTCTAATTTGGCTCTTTCACTTTTTCGGTTTCAACAATTGGGTTTCCTCCTCTTTTACTAGTTAACATGATTTCCATGAATCTTATACCATCAAGAAGCGATTAACATGTGAACAGGAAGCGGTCTTAGGTGGGCATCCTGCAATTACATCATCTGAATTTTATTTTTTTTGCAGACCTTCATTCATTTGTTTCTTTAATTCTAGTTTTCCCTTTGTTTATTACATATCGATCGAGTTAAATTCTGTCTGAAATTATAATTCTCTCTCTGAAAAAAGTGAACCAGAGGGAAGAAATAAAAATATGATATTGAGAATATCAGCAAAATAGAAATTTTCTATGGGTGGTTTTGGAATTTAGATTAGTGATGGGGTCTCTAGGAGGCAGCCCAAAAACTTGGATACCATATATGAACACCAAAGATTGTTCTCAAGGGTTTTGCAGTTTGTACTGTCCACAATGATGTTACAGGATAATACCACCTCCACCTGTCTTTGAGTTTCCTGAAGACAATTCATCTTCTCCAAGTTTCTCTCCTCTTGTTATTGCAATTATTGGCATTTTGGTGAGTGCTTTTCTTCTTGTTAGCTACTACACTATAATAACCAAGTACTGCGGCAATGCGGACTGGAGGAGAGCAAGAAGAGAAGATCAGGAGCAGAATGAGGAGATGGAGGACCCTCACAATCCCTCCATCCATGAACCCTGGCATGTCGTGACGGCCGGCTTAGACGAGGCTCTGATCCAGTCATTAACAGTTTGCAAGTACAAGAAAGGAGATGGATTTGTTGAAGGAACAGATTGCTCAGTTTGTCTGAGTGAGTTTGAAGAAGATGAGAGGCTTAGGCTGTTGCCTAAGTGCAACCATGCTTTCCATCTCCCATGCATTGATACATGGCTTAAATCTTGTTAGACAAAATCCTATTGATTAGTTGTATATTCCCTAATTATAGCATAGGAATATTGTGCATTATTTCTTTCCTGTAATAGCTCTCCCTTATCGCCATATAATGGCTATGTATTGCTGTAAATATTCATTCAAGGAATATTAGATACTTTCCCTTATTCTTTGTCTCTCTAAACTTAACATGGTATCAGAGCAACCCTAGCTCTTCAAGCTTCTCATCCTCCATAACCCGTCATACAACCCATTAATCAAAATTTCATCTTTTCAACATCTCCATGGGAACTCCAAATTCTTCAACCTCTTCAGATACCAACAGTCGCTATTACATTCATCATGGAGAAAATCCCAATCAATCATTAGTCACCGAATTGCTCAACGGTGAAAACTATGCTACTTGGAGTCGATCTGTACAGATGGCTCTCTCTCCAAAAACAAACTTGGCTTCATCAATGGCAAATTCGAGGCTCCATCATCAACCAAGCAGCCCGATGAATATGAGTTGTGGGAGCGTTGTAACAATATGATTCTTTCATGGCTCGCACATTCTGTAGCACCCGATCTTGCATCTAGCGTTGTCTTGCATCAACAGCCCACGAAGTGTGGGAAGATTTCCGTGAGCGTTTCGCTCAAGGTAACGCACCCAATAATCCTAAGTCAGGCCATTCTTCCAAGACTTTCCACCGAGAAATATAATCAGTTGACCACTGCCATGGCCAATATGGCTCACTTGCCTAAGGGTAATATTGATGCATATGCAAATGCAGCATGTCTGTATAACCATCCCTCTGTTCATTCAATTTTTTCGGACTGTTGGATTTTAGATAGTGGTGCTACAGACCATATTACTTCAGACTCCTCTTTATTTGTTCAATCACATCCTTCTACCATACCTTCTGTTCATTTACCTACTGGTTCTTCCATCCCCATTGATTCTACTGGCACGATACTTTTTAATAAAGATATTATTTTAAAAGATGTTCTTCATGTGCCTTCCTTTCGCTTAAATCTTTTATCTGCCAGTAAAATCACTCCGTCTTTGCATTGCTGTGTGATCTTGTTTCCTAATTTTTGTGTTTTGCAGGACTTGGCTACGGGGAAGATGATTGGATGGGGTAAGCAAAGTGGTGGCCTCTACTTCATGTCACCGGTTCGCAGTCCTCCGTTGTCTGTCACACCACCGCTTCCAGGACCATTTGGCACCACCGCCTTGGCCATCCCTCTCCTGCTTGTTTGCGTCTAGTGTCTAAGTCTGTTTCCTCTATTCATCCATCATTTGACAATAATTGTGGCATTTGTCCCTTAGCAAAACAAACTCGTTTTCCTTTTCCATCTAGTATTATTTCTTCTAAATTTCCTTTTCACTTAATACATTGTGATATTTGGGAACCCCACAAACACCCCACACATTCCGGTGCACGCTATTTTTTAACCATAGTTGATGATTTTTCTCGTTGCACATGGTTATTTCTTATGAATCATAAATCTATGCTCCCCGGTTGCTTATGTCGTTTTTTAATTTTATTTCCACTCAATTTATTTCCCAAATTAAAATCATTCGCAGTGATAATGGTGCTGAATTTCTTTCATTGCGTTCCTTTTTTCTTACTCACGGTGTTGAATTTCAACGTTCTTGTGTTTACACTCCACAACAGAATGGCGTTGTTAACGAGAAGCATCGCCACATTTTACAAGTTGCTCGTGCTTTACTTTTTCAATCTAATGTACCTCTGCGCTTTTGGGGTGAGTGTGTGTTAACTTCCGTCTATTTAATTAACCGTTTGCCTACCCCACTTCTCTCTAACCTCACACCTTTTGAACGTTTATATACTCACGTGCCCTCATATGATCATCTTCGTACTTTTGGTTGTTTGTGTTATGCTACTACAGTCAATCCCATTTCCAAATTTGCTCCACGTGCTCGTCGTTGTATTTTTGTTGGGTATCCTTGTGGGCAAAAGGGTTACAAATTATTTGATTTGGATTCTAGGCAATTTTTTGTTAGTAGGGATGTTCGATTCCATGAAACTACTTTTCCTTTTAAACCCGCCACCTCTTCTGACCCTACCACAACTTTTCCTCCAACTTTTCCATTGGAGCCCATGCCCACTCCACCTCCTCTCCCTCTCGCACCATTTTCTGACCCCTCCGTTGACTTTTCCGCTCCACTCTCCACCTTACCCAGCATCCCCCCTGCCATTTCTCCTACCTCCGACACCACCGATCTACCCACTTCCCCCCATCGCACCCCCTCCACCAGCTCCCTTACCTACCTCCCCAGTTTCCCACTTTGATCCTCCCTTAGTCCCACCTATTGACCCTATAGCGCCTCCCATTCCCACACCTCCACCCCCTCGCTAATCGACCCGCTCTCGTACCCAACCCGCATGGCGGGCAGATTACTACATGAACTTTGCTCATCGTGGACCCCATCAATCATTGACTCCGTTGTCTAGTTCTAAACGAGGTACAAGGCACCCTCTCTCTAATTTTTTATCTTATTCTCGTATTTCTCCTTCCCATTTTTCTTTTCTTGCTAATATTTCTGGTCTTCATGAGCCCACTAACTATAATTAGGCAGTCCAAGATTCCAAATGGCGGGATGCTATGCAAGCTGAGCTTGATGCCCTCATGCACAACGATACTTGGACTCTCGTTCCTTTACCTGCCGGTCATAAGCCTATTGGTTGCAAATGGGTCTACAAGATAAAATACCATTCTGACGGTTCTGCGAACGCTACAAAGCCCGTCTTGTTGCTAAGGGCTACACCCAGCTTGAAGGGATTGATTATCAGGAGACTTTTTCTCCCACCGCCAAACTTACTACTGTGCGGTGTCTTTTAGGCAGTTGCTGCTTCTCGCAATTGGTTCCTCCATCAACTGGATGTTCAAAATGCCTTCCTTCATGGTGATCTTGATGAGGTCGTCTACATGGATGTTCCCCTTGGTCTTCGCCGCAGGAGGAGAATATGGTATGTCGGCTCAACAAGTCCTTGTATGGTTTAAAGCAAGCTTCCCGCAATTGGTTTGCGAAATTCTCTCATGCTATCCAACAGGCAGGTTTCATTCAATCAAAGGCCGATTATTCCTTATTTACGAAATCTGAAGGCAACTCCTTTACCTGCAGTGCTCATTTATGTAGATGACATTATTATAACAGGCAATAATGAACACGCCATTAAGTCCCTCAAAGATACTCTTCTGCAACAATTCCGCATCAAAGATCTTGGAAATCTAAAGTATTTTCTTGGCATTGAAGTCTCTCGGTCTCGAAAAGGAATTTTTGTTTCACAACGAAAATATGCATTAGATATTTTGAAGGATGCAGGATTATTGGGATCTCGTCCTAATTCTTTCCCAATGGAGGAGCATTTAAAATTAAATCCTGAAGATGGCGAGTTGTTACATGATCCCACCAAATATAGGAGATTGGTTGGGAGATTAATTTACCTCACAGTGACAAGGCCTGATATAGTATACTCTGTGCAAATCCTGAGTCAATTTATGCAGAATCCTCGTACACCTCATTGGGAAGCTGCTTTGAGAGTCTTACGGTTCATTAAAGGCAATCCTGGTCAAGGATTATTTTTCCCTTCCTTTAATGATCTCATTTTAAAAGCTTATTGCGACATGTTTGGAAATTACATGGATGCGATATATTTTGCAAGATCTCAAGGTTCCACAAACTCAGCCGGCAGATTTATTTTGTGACAACCAAGCGGCTATTCACATAGCCAAAAATCCTGTTTTTCATGAACGCACGAAACATATTGAGATTGATTGTCACATTGTGCGAGAAAAATTACAAGCTGGCATTATTACACCATCCTATGTACCATCACGCTCTCAACTTGCGGACATCTTCACCAAACCATTGGGAAATGAACAATTTCATCACTTAAGTAGCAAGTTGGGACTTCATGACATTCACTCGCCAACTTGAGGGGGAGTGTTAGACAAAATCCTATTGATTAGTTGTATATTCCCTAATTATAGCATAGGAATATTGTGCATTATTTCTTTCCTGTAATAGCTCTCCCTTATCGCCATATAATGGCTATGTATTGCTGTAAATATTCATTCAAGGAATATCAGATACTTTCCCTTATTCTTTGTCTCTCTAAACTTAACAAATCTCACTCAAATTGCCCATTGTGTCGTGCCAACATAGTTCCTCATCAGTTGCCTCACCCTGCCGTGACTGAAACTCCATCATCAATCAACCATGATGCATCATCCATGGCTGAAAGCCAACCAGCAAATGATCAAAATGTTGTCATGGCACAAAATTCCGAAACTTCTCAAAATGTGGAATCAATGCAAGGAGATCATGAAGGGTATCATCAAGCAATTAGAAGGTCGGTTTCCATGGACGATTGGCGTCAGAATAATCGAGTTTTAGTAGCTGATATTCTGAGCAGGAATGATGAAGAGGACGAGGAGGACGATATGAACTCAGAGTCAGATTATATTGCTGAAGGAGTTGGCAAATCTAGCAATAGAAAAGGGGTCCTCCTGCATTGTGTTATGAGTCCTGTTGCAATGAAGAGATCATTTTCAAGTGGAAGATTCTTTCCCACTAGGCCTTCAAGAGCACGGAATACAGTACTTCCAGTCTAGAAAACTTTTCGTATTTTGTTTTCTTTTGGGGAATGCGGATTAAGCTGGCAAATCAGACAGTTTGGTCCGGATTAATTAGCTATTACAATTATTTGTTCATGATCCATCAATGAGTGATTTGTATTTCTCTACCAATCGAAAATTATAGTATACAACTAGTGTATAAAACATCCTTTTTTAGGTACTAAAACCAACTTATGAAGGTCGTTCTTGTCAAGAGGGCATTGTATACACATGTTGTATTCTAAAATTTCTCCAATTAATATTTTGTTTTTTTTGGAGTCATTTGTAATTATTTTTGTTACCCATGGGATAATACTTGATCAATTTTGGATTTGCATGTTCAAATTTTATAAATTATTTTATTTTTTGACATGTCAAATTTAGAGAAGTTAAATTGTTTATTTAAACTATCAAGATTCAGAGGCCTTAATATGTGACAAGATTTGAATAAATTTAATATAAAAAAATCAAAAGAATTATTTTTTTGCATTTAATTTATTTATTTCATTTTTGGCCAACATAATTACTTAGACCTTTTTTTTTAGCACAAGCGTTTGGGGGGAGGGGGGTTTACACAAGTATTCATTAAGAGTCTGAGAGTTTCAAATCTCGCACATGAGTGGAGGTCGAAGAACTCAACCAACTGAGCTATACCCAACTAGCCTTAGTCTTAAATCCTAACAAATGTTCCTTTGCCAACGAATGAAAAAATGAAAAAATAAAAAAGGATTTCAAATGAATCATTTTGTGCTTTTAACTTATTTATTTCATTTTTGGCCAACATAATTGCTTAACCTTAACAAAAAAAGTTAAATACCCCAACTTCTATTTTCATATATTAAATCTAGAAGTACGGTTTGATCAAAATAGAATAGCCACGGATCCCCCGGCTCAATACTACCAACATTGATATTGTTTCTAACTTAATTAGCTACGTAATTTGGCAGATGTGTGGTTTTATATAAAAATTCTGGATATTATTAATAGTGAAACTATTCATTATATGTTGTATTTTATTTTGTTAAGTTTTTGACGTGGGACTCATATTCTTCAACACACTCCCCCATATGTGCAACCAATTCCACATTAGTAACTTTTTTATATTTTATTTGAGGTTTCAAATTTGAGATTTGTTTTATTAAGGATCAATTGGCCCCAGTAAACGGCCATGTATGCTACCATGTTAAGATTATAGAGGGATGACCTGCGGTCCACTACTAACATTGGTATTGTGCCCAACTTAATCACTTGCACTATCTGGAGGTGTGAGATTTATACAAAATCCAAAAACAACGAGATAAGATTTTATCACAAATCATTTGGATCAAGTTCTCTCATCTCAATTAATCCTTTCACAATCATCTTCTCTGGAATGGTTGGATTATAATTGTTTGGGCTTGGTTTAAAAAATCATATTTCTTATTTAATTGAATTTTATGAAAACTTTACTAATGTTTTATTTTATTTAAAAAAAATACGGTTCTCAAATGTGCCACGTCATCACTTAACAAATTCTCTAACAACTAATCTAACGATTGAGCCACATTGTAAAAATTTACAAACACATGGTACTTTTTTTGTTAAAATTAAAAGTGTAGGAGTAAACATACCTTAAGGATAAGAATTCAAGGTATTAAATTGAAATTAACCATTGTTTTAATGGTTCTAGTGTTGTTGGTTTGGTTGCTTGGTTGTGATGCAGGTTTTCTTTTGGATGGATTTTTTTTGTCGTGTCCTTTGAATGGATGTTGCTGCAGCTAGTTGGATGGAGGTTTTTTGGTTGCAGAGGTAGAGTTTTGCTGCAGCTAGTGTTTTCTGTGTTTTGGTGATGGATGAATTTATCTTTATGTTTTTTTTTGGGTCATGGGTTGTAAGTGTAATCCGAATTTCTTGTTTTATGTGTAATTTTTGTCATGTGTACTAAGAATTAATAGATTATATTTGGATTGATAGTAAGCACACATGTTTGTTCTATTTCTCTTGGAAACTGATATGTTGGATGATGATTGTGATTATTTTTAAACAAATGTTGGATTTATAGATGAATTTACAAGATTACAACAATAAATATTGTAAAACGAAATGGGCTTTATGGCTGGCCTATTTCAAAAACTGATATTTAGTTTTTTGGAAAAAATAAATCAATATTGGGCATTTGAAAAGAAAAAAAACAACTGATATTGGGATATAAAAAACTAATATTGGGGTCAAGCCCAAACCAACTAATCCTGCACAATCAAACTGAAACTAATTGGGTCGGCCCAATTGAATTGAAATCGACTTGAAACACATGGATGATGTATGATGCTTCCAATTGATGATGATGTATGATGTTCTAAACCCTAATCCATGCGTTTGCCATGCTTTCTTCTGTCTCCATCATTGATGCAGATGATGCAGATGCTAATGTTCACCTTAAATAATTCTTTTCTTCTTTTTGGCTTGTCAATATCCTTGATGCAGATGCTAATGTTTCTTTGCGAATTTGAATAAAATTCCTCTCCCTTGGCAAAACCCTGGCTCTGAAGGATGGAAGAATGACGTCATTGATGATGGGATTTTATTATTTTCTTTTTAGATACAAGCAATATTCTACTATCTCTAAGGATGTAAAAGAGAAGGGGATTTGTCACTATCTCCTCTCACATGTTGACAACGAAATTTATAATCACAAAACCATTATTAAAAGTAGATAAAGCGTGTGTACCACCACCATAGGCTTTTGAACCTCTTCCCACATTCGAAAATTCCTCCCCGCTCGCAGTTGTCAGCATTAATTGTATTCCCAAAAATTAAATTGATGTCCTGCTTTCTTTTTCTTTTTTGGTAACCATGTCCTGCTTTCTTCTGTCTCGATCATTTTGGAAACTCAACCGTAGGGCTGCACACGGTTCGATAACCGTAGCTTGGAACAGTTGCCGACCACTGAACCGGAGGTAATCGGTGTAGCTATTTTGGAGACCGCCACTGAGCTGAGGAGATGTAAGACCGACTACAATCGGCACGCTGAGAAGTCGGTGCGGTGCGGTTCGGCGAAGGATTGAACTGAGATTGAGGGAGGAAGAAGAAAGAAGAAAAAATGGTGAGAGAACAGAAGAAAGTGACGGCTGGGAGAAAAGAAGAAAAGGGAGGAAGAAGAAAGAAGAAAAAATGGAGGAAAAAGAAAAAAAAATGGAGAGAGAAAAGAAGAAAGCGATGGCGGGGAGAAAAGAAGAATAGAAAAAGGAGAGTTTGTGGGGGCAGGAAACCTAACTTTTTTTTAAAATATTCTTTTAATTCTTTTAGGTTGTAATAAATATTACAATCATACATGCATTTCACAAGAAGACGCATTAGTCCAGTGGAATTTGAGCTTTGTATCTGCATCGTGAACAGAGTTCGACTCCCCATCAGTGCACTTACAATGAATTTTTAGACAATTTACATGGAAGCGGTCCGATTCGGCTTTCGACGGTTTGAAGAAATTAAAACCGGTTCAAATCGGTTCACCATCAGGTTGGCATGTTTTTATGCCGATTTCAATTATTTTAATTAAAAAAACAGGACCAACCGGCCAAAACCGTTCCGGTTCAGTCGGTTCAATCGGGTTTTCAGTATAAATGTGCAGCCCTACTCAACCGGACATCCCCTTCCTCGTTTGAAGAAACAGGGGGTACCTTGTTTAGCATATATTCATGAATCTGTGAAATTAATATTATCCTTTAGCAAGTTTTCATTATGAGATGTTAGTCGATGTTGGTGGCAAAGAAACCTTGTGTAAGTATTGTACCTCATCAATTAACTTTTGACGTTCATCAGTGCCATATTTTGGGGCTGCTACACGAGATTTGATGGCCAGGGCACGCCTTTTTTTCTTATCGTATTCTACTGAACCCAATGCACCATCTGGGTAGGTAGGCAATAACTCAATAAGTTTAAGTAAAGCTCTGCGCACTGCTAACAACAACAATACATTAGCAAGATGGCACGCATTGAAGACAACTTATAATAGTGAGGCTAAAACCATATCCATTAGCAAAAGCATTTTGGTTTACTGAGAGTAGAAGAATAGCTTGTGTTCTGGTGGATTATGTGTGTCTTCTTCTTTAGCAGGTCAGTGAGTGTTTTAAGAGATATGTATTCTAACATTATATACTAGCATACATAATTAATGTCTTAGAAAGAATGAAATGTACCGCTGAAGTACTGAAAAGGCCATCTCTCAATATAACTGAGCTCAGTTCGGGTTTTGAAGCGACCATTTGCCTGCAAGTAAAGTATGCACATCATGACTTTGATAATTTAAAGAAGAAAAAAGAAACTAATCCAAGTAGCAAAGGAGCCCACATAAACCTCAAAAAGCAACAACATATGATATTACCGTCAACAACGTCAATATAGGAAGCTTGTGTGGGTATTCCTCCGAAAACTGGATCCGGCCATGATAAATCCCGCCCTCGAATTCAGTTCCATTAGGACCTCTGATTGCAAATTGCCAGTCATATGGGTTCGACTGAAAACAAATATCAATGATGAGGCCAGAGCATTTCGGCCAAACAACAAGCCCAATTTCAATAGCCGAAAGGCCGAAAAAAATGAAGCGACAAATTATGCCCAATGTATAGTTCTTCAAAAAGAGAAAAGGCTTTTTTATTTTTTTGAAAATGTCCATAAAATTATCTTAAAACAAATTCGAATGCGAATACCCAAAATTCAAATAGAATTCAGAATCACCAATCCAAATTCTTAACTTATCCTTCAAAGTGCAATTAAACCAAAGTCAAAGAGCAATTATATTTATATAAAAAACGAAAGGGGTATTGGAAAAGTAAACGTAACCTTGAGCGCCAGGCACTTGAAATCGTCGGAGGGATCAGATTGCATCATCTCCAACTCCTGTTTAATACAGTCCACCGCCCGTGATTTCCTCTCCATTTGATTTTGTTCGATCTGCGACGATCCGACCCGATCCACAACCACTTCTTCCGGTAACAAAACTTTAAAACAGGAAACGGAGAGAGGAAAGAGAGGCCGCGGTGTTTGTAGGTGTGTGAGAGAGAGAGAAAGCATTCGTTGATTTTTGTTGGTTCTTCCACGTTATGTCTTTTTGCAGCAGCGACTTTTGCATTACAAATTATTTTTTATAAAAAATTAATAATAAAATAAAGCACCACACAGTTTTGAAGAATCTTTGACGAAAGAGTAAACTGGGTTGTTTTGCTGGGTTGGTAATTTGCTGTTTATTCATTTCCTTGTCTTTCTCTCTTTCTATGAATGAATACTTGGGATTTCGAAGCTAAAAACAAATATACAATGAAGAAAAGAAGAAAAAAAAAACAATAAAGAAATGGAATTTCAACACAAGAGGACGTGACGAGTCTTAATGGAAGCTGAAAATCAATACTAAATTATGAAGAATCCATTGATCCAGCAAATCACAACTTTAACAAAAAAACGTATCACTGTTTTCAATACCATGCATTCAGCTTCTATGCATTGGCAGACCATCAGGCTTTACGCAGGGATCGAATTTTGTACATTTTGATGACTCTACTGTTATATGCATATATTTATCTATGAACTGCTCAGAATTGATTCAGTTATATTTATATGCATGTATTAGGGTTTTATCCAAATTCTAATATATTATATTTTTTAGTCTTTATATTAATTTTCTTTTATTTATACAAATGATATATGAGGAGAAAGTGGAGTTCCTAAAAGAAAAGGCCTCATTTAATTTTTCGCCCCGAGTTACGTAAAAATGAGGATGGGCTATGACTAAAATTGTCACATTGAATTTAACATGTCGAGAAGCTCTTAATTTACTGCCTATCACTACTTTTCCTTCTTTCTTCCTTTTCTCCTCCATGTAGTAGATCTCTCCCATAAGTCTGAAAAGTCCTTCATCACTTTCGAGTGTGAACAAAACTTATTAATTATGGAAAGTTTTGTCAAGGTTGTATTAAAGATAATAAAACTGCGTGGAAAATTAGACACACGAAACACCCACAATTAATATTATTAAATATGCGGGAATCGAGTTAGCCGAAACAAAAGGGAGCTTTTGATATGGGCATCAGTTATGTGTGCTTGCCAACACTTTCTTGACAGGAAGAAGAAAGGAAAGTTCTTCCAAGAACAATAGCTTTCTTCTAGCTTCTCCATTTCTGTCTTCTCCCATATGTCTCCATACATCATCTCTCCTCTCAAAGGAAAGAGCATATTGCCTCCAAATTATTTGATACATTAGAGTATTCACCCTATCAATGGTGTGATTTAAATCAAATTGTTTATTGATATAATTACTAAGAGCATCTGATATAATTGCTTCCCAAAACGTAAAATTTCCACCGCACTTTATGGATATGTTTAACTTCCCACTCAAAAAAGTTGCTCCTTGTTGGATATTCTTGATGCAGATTTTAATGTTTCTTTGCGAATTTGAATAAATTTCCTACCTCTTGGCAAAGCCCTGAGCTCTAATAATAAACTATAGTAGTAAAATGACGATCATTCATGAAGGGATTTTACTATTTTCTTTTTGGTTACAAGCGATATTCTATTATCTCAGGGAGGAAAAAGAGAAGAGGAGGTTTGTCACTATCTCCTCCCAACATGTTGACAACAAAATTTATAATCATCAAATAATTATTAAAAGTAGATAAAAACTATATAAAACTATATATTCATTCATGAATCAGTGAAATTAATACCATCCTTTAGCAACTTGTCATCAAGAAATGTTAGTAGATGTTGGTTGCAAAGAAATCTTGTGTAAGTATTGTACCTGATAAATTAACTTTTGACATTCAGCTGTGCCATATATTGGATGCGTTTGGCCCGCTTTCTTTTGTCTCGATCATTTTGGGAAACATGCTAAAATATTGCTGCCCCAAAAATACGATCATTTCGCCGATATTTAGTTCTATGACCACCACCATAGACTTCTGACCCTCTTCCCAATATCGAAAAATCCTACCTGCTTGCAACTGTCAGCATTAATTTTATTCTTATAAAATATATTGATGTCCTGCTTTCTTTTTCTTTTTTTGGTAACCATGTCTTGCTTTCTTCTGTCTCGATCATTATGGGAACTCACCCGGATATCCCCTCCCCCATTTGAAGGAACAGGGGGTACCTTCCTTAGCATATGTCCATGAATCTGTGAAATTAATATTATCCTTTAGCAAGTTTTCATTATGAGATGTTAGTGTATGTTGGTTGCAATGAAACCTTGTGTAAGTATTGTACCTCATGAATTAACTTTTGCCATTTAGCAGTGCCATATTTTGGGGCTGCTGCACGAGATTTGATGGTCAGGGCACGTCTTTCTTCCTTATCGTATTCTACTGAATCCAATGCACCATCTGGGTAGGTGGGCAATAACTCATTAAGTCTAAGTAAAGCATTTCGCACTGCCAACAGCAACAACAACGACATTAGCAAGATGGCACATTATAAAAAAAACAAGGGCATGCAGTCAACTTATAAGAGCACTTCCACCCCAAAGGGTAAGGGCAAGGTAAAGGATAAGGTAAGGTTTGTCATTATTCACGTGAATAGTGGCAACCCTTGCTTTTTTTGTTTCCACCCCAAAGGGCAAGAACAAGGGCAATTACTATTCACTTTAATTTACTTTCTATTTTTTATACTTAAACCATTCATTTTGATAAGATTTTTGGTTGTTACGTATGACTATTTATTATAAAATTATCATCTCAAATTTAAGATAAAATTTTTTGGATAAGATTTTTGGTTACCACGTGTCCATATTTATTATAATTCACATCTCAAATTTCAGATAAAATTTTCGGGTAAGATTTTCGGTTGCCACATGTCCATATTTATTATAAAATTCACATCTCACTCATCATACAATTGAAATACCTACTCACTCATCCTTACAATTGAAATACATACTCACTCATCATACAATTAAAATAATCTCAATCCTTACATTCCGACACAATCGAGTACAAGGACGACTCAGTCATTGGCAGAGGAGATTCCACTGGATCAGGACGTGGGGGAGTATTTTCCTTCGGAGGACATAATAGTGCCATTATTTCCGACACGGAACGCACCGCTGGAATCGACTTGAGGCATTGTTCACTTGAGGAGCCATGTGTAATGGTTTTCCTCTTTTTTGTTTTTCCTTGAATAATCTATTAAAAAAATGAAATTGGAAATGCAAGAAATATAAAATAAATGACACTAAATTGAATAAAATGGCAATTAATTTTTTTTGTTACCTCATCGCCAAGATTTTGACCGCTTTGAACGTTTGTCCACAACCCTCCGGCTTCGATGGAAGAGGTCATTTGTATTTTACACAAATGGAATTTTGTAGTAGAAAATTTGGTGTGGAGAGTGAAAAATAATGGAAGGAGATGAATTTGTATGAAGATTTGGTGTGGAAAGTGAATGATATTGGTAGGTATTTATAGGAAAAATTTCCATAATTTTTTTATATTTTTTCTTAGCCAAAAAATGAACAGCCTTTGGTTTTTGGTAGCTGTGGGTCAGCGCAAGAAATTCAACTTTTGTTTTACTGTTGGCACGTGCAGCCTGACGTCAGCATCCCGAAGGCAAGATAACGAGCCAGATCTGCCTGTGGGTATTTTCTTTTGTTTTATTTAAATCAATTAGAGTATTTGTATTGATAATTTCCAATCTTTTGTTTTGTATTTAATGAGTGGTTGTTTGTAGATATTAAGTGTCTTACACTAATAGCAATTGTGGAGAAATAAACAATGTGTTGGAAGAAGAAAGTAAAGGATAAGAAGAAAATGTGTGCAATCAAAGTCAAGGAAATCTGGTCAAGACAAAGGAAAAGCATTGAGAGCAACCCATGTGAAGCATATTCAAAGCCAAAAGCAAAGAGGAAGAAGTGTGTGTAGCAGCAAAAGCAAATGAAGATAAGATAAAGCAAATGGAAAGAAGAAGCAATCAATTGCATTAATAAGCTCCAGGACATGCATGCAAGCTGCCATATTGAAGAAATAAAGAGAGAATGAATAAACCTCCGGCTTCGATGGAAGAAGCCATTTATATTTTTACACAAATGAAATTTTGTAGTAGAAAATTTGGTGTGAAAAGTGAAAAATATTGGAAGGGGATGAATTTGTATGAAGATTTGGTGTGGAAAGTGAATGATATTGGTAGGTATATACATACAAAATTTCCAGAATTTTTTGATATTTTTTCAATTTTTTAAAAGCCAAAAAATGGAGAGATTATAAAGTAGTACGGTACTAGCACGTTAACATATGATACTCCCATTCAAAATTTTCCATGTGTTCTATTTAAAAGAAAATTAAAATTACTTGTATAGCTGGACTTTGACTTCCAATTTTACCCTTTAAAATAACATTAGAAATAAAATAAAAGAAAAAAATACTCCAGCCAATCTCGCTGTAACCCTACCCTGCCTCCTCCACCATCTCTTTCCCTTATCTCTGCCAACTGAAGTCTTCTTCTTTTTGTTTTTTTTTTTTCGACAGTATCATTGAATCCATCTTCCTTTTATACATCCCAGCCTCCATCTCTCTCTCCCTCTCCCTCATCAGCTACCACTTTATTTTATAGTTAGTTTAAATTCACATCCCAAAAGAACTTCTTAGGGTTTTTACTTCAGTTTGCTTTTCTGTAAAGTTTTTCCCTCATGGTAATCCTCAGAGTGTGACGGTTAGAATACAAAGTAATAAGAAATTGGAACATGATGTTTTGAGGCGAGGAAGACGACTCGATGGAGAAACTGAAGGATTGAGAGAAGATGAAAGAAGTTGAGAAACGATGCATATACGAAGAGTTGGGTGCCTTGGTGGGGATCTTGGACTTGTAAAGAGCTCAGCCGATGGAGAAATTTGTGCTCTTTGTAGAGAGAGAATTGCAGGTAGTAAAATTAGCAGGAGGAGAGGTTTGAGATGTGGGTTTGTTTCCTTCATTGTAGAAAAGCAGAGGAAGCTAAAAAGAAAAAGTGGGGAATAAACGAAGATTAGGGGTGGACGAAAACTCCAGTTGAAGGATTTTTTATTTTTTATTTTTTTATAAATGGTTTTAATTTTCTTTTAAATATGACACATTGCAAATTTTGAATGGAAATATCATATGCTGACGTGGTAATACCGTACTATTCTATAATTTCACCAAAAAATGGACAGGCGTTGGTTTCTAGCTCGCTGGGGGTCAGCGCAAGAAATTCAACTTTTTTTTACTGTTGGCACATGCAGCCTGACGTTAGGCTTCGAAGGCAAGAGAACGAGCGAGATCTGCCCGTAGGTATTTTCTTTTGTTTTATTTAAATCTATTAGAGTATTTGTATTGGTTATTTCCAATCTTTTGTTTTGTATTTAATGAGTGATTGTTTGTAGATTTTAAGTGTCTTACACCAACAACAATTGTGGAGGAATAAACAATTTATTGGAAAAAGAAAGTAAAGGATAAGAAGAAAATGTGTGCAATCAAAGTCAAGGAAATCTGGTCAAGACAAAGGAAAAGCATTGGCATATTCAAAGCCAAAAGGAAAAAGTGTGTGTAGCAGCAAAAGCAAATGAAGATAAGATAAAACAAATGGAAAGAAGAAGCAATCAATAGCATTAATAAGCTCTAGGACATGCATGCAAGCTGCCATATTGAAGAAATAAAGAGAGAATGAATAAACCTCCGGCTTCGATGGAAGAAGTCATTTATATTTTTACACAAATGGAATTTTGTAGTAGAAATTTTGGTGTGGAGAGTGAAAAATATTGGAAGGAGATGAATTTGTATGAAGATTTGGTGTGGAAAGTGAATGACATTGGTAGGTATATATAGAAAAAATTTCCAAATTTTTTTGATATTTTTTACAATTTTTGTCAATTTTTTTTAAGCCAAAAAATGGACAGCCGTTGGTTTTGGCAACTGTGGGTCAGCGCAAGAAATTCAACTTTTTTTTACCTGATGGCACGTGCAGCCTGACGTTAGCAGCGCCTGAAGGCAAGAGAACGATCGAGATATGCCCGTAGGTATTTTCTTTTGTTTTATTTAAATCTATTAGAGTATTTGTATTGGTTATTTCCAATCTTTTGTTTTGTATTTAATGAGTGATTGTTTGTAGATTTTAAGTGTCTTACACCAACAACAATTGTGGAGGAATAAACAATGTATTGGAAAAAAGAAAGTAAAGGATAAGAAGAAAATGTGTGTAGTCAAAGTCAAGGAAATCTGGTCAAGACAAAGGAAAAGCATTGAGAGCAACCCATGTGAAGCACATTCAAAGCCAAAAATAAAGAGGAAGACATGTGTGTAGCAGCGAAAGCAAATGAAGACAAGACAAAACAAATGGAAAGAAGAAGCAATCAATGGCATTAATAAGCTCGAGGACATGCATGCAAGCTGCCATATTGAAGAAATAAAGAGAGAATGAATAAACCTCCGTCTTTGATGGAAGAGGCCATTTATATTTTTACACAAATGGAATTTTGTAGTAGAAATTTTGGTGTGGAAAGTGAAAAATATTGGAAGTAGATGAATTTGTATGAAGATTTGGTGTGGAAAGTGAATGATATTGGTAGGTATATATAGAAAAATTTCCATATTTTTTTGATATTTTTTACAATTTTTTTAAAGCCAAAAAATGGACAGCCGTTGGTTTCTGGCAGCTGTGGGTCAGCGCAAGAAATTCAACTTTTTTTTACTGTTAACACGTGCAGCCTGATGTTAGCAGGCCGAAGGCAAGAGAATGAACCAGATCTGCCCGTGGGTATTTTCTTTTGTTTTATTTAAATCTATTAGAGTATTTGTATTTGTTATTTCCAATCTTTTATTTTGTATTTAATGAGTGGTTGTTTGTAGATATTAATGTCGTTTGTAGATATTAAGTGTCTTACACCAATAGTAATTGTGGAGGAATAAACAATGTGTTGGAAGAAGAAAGGAAAGGATAAGAAGAAAATGTGTGTAGTCAAAGTCCAGGAAATCTGGTCAAGACAAAGGAAAAGCATTGAGAGCAATCCATGTGAAGCATATTCAAAGCCAAAAGCAAAGAGGAAGAAGTATGTGTAGCAGCAAAAGCAAATGAAGATAAGATAAAGCAAATGGAAAGAAGAAGCAATCAATTACATTAATAAGCTCCATGACATGCATGCAAGCTGCCATATTGAAGAAATAAAGAGAGAATGAATAAACCTCCGGCTTCGATGGAAGAGGCCATTTATAATTTTACACAAATGGAATTTTGTAGTAGAAAATTTGGTGTGGAAAGTGAAAAATATTGGAAGGAGATGAATTTGTATGAAGATTTGATGTGGAAAGTGAATGATATTGGTAGGTATATATAGAAAAAAATTCCAAAATTTTTTGATATTTTTTACAAATTTTTTCAATGTTTTTTAAGCCAAAAAATGGACACCCGTTGGTTTCTAGCACCTGTGGGTCAACGCAAGAAATTCAACTTTTTTTAACTGTTGGCACGTGTAGCCTAATGTTAGCAGCCCGAAGGCAAGAGAACGAGCCAGATCTACCTGTGGGTATTTTATTTTGTTTTATTTAAATCTATTAGAGTATTTGTATTGGTCATTTCCAATCTTTTGTTTTGTATTTAATGAGTGGTTGTTTGTAGATATTAATGTTGTTTGTAGATATTAAGTGTCTTACACCAATAGCAATTGTGGAGGAATAAACAATGTGTTGGAAGAAGAAAGTAAAAGATAAGAAGAAAATGCGTGCAGTCAAAGTCAAGGAAATCTACTCAAGACAAAGGAAAAGCATTGAGAGCAACCCATGCGAAGCATATTCAAAGCCAAAAGCAAAGAGGAAGAAGTGTGTGTAGCAGCTGATGGGTATATTATATATTATATATTTAACCCTATTCTTAGTATATTTTGGTTAATATTTTGGAAGAATTTTGATACTTTGAATTATATTTCTAATATAGGACTGTCAAATTCCTCTGGAGCAAAACATAATCAAATGGATGAATTTTGGAGTATTCGAGTTGGAGGATGTTCGTGAGTCACTTAGCTTGATTGTATCAAAATTTCAGATTTTTCTACCAAGCAGTTATTTTCTGGCAATAACATAAAGGAGCAGTGCGCTGTGCTGGAACAGTGACGTTTTGGACTTCTATTTCGTTTTTGGAGCTCAAGATGACCTCAGATGGGTTCGTGGCCTTCTGGAGAAGTGTTCACTACGTTTCTATCTTTAAAAAAAGTTATCTTGGGCCAGATTTGGAGGAGATTTGAGGCCAAAACGTGGCTGGGCAGATTGTGGGCAGATTTTCCCAATCCAATTTGGACTTTATATCCTAGTGTTATTTTATTTTAACCTAGTTTCCTTGTGGGGATTGGGCAGCTGGGTTTTAGGAGGTATTTAAGTTCTTTTTTACAGCAATTTTTGGACTTCTTCCTTTTGGTTTTAAATGTGACATTGTGGAGAGAAATTGCTAGGGTTTTGGAGTTTTGCCACTTTAAGGTGTTTTCATTCTTTTCTTTCTTAATAATATTTTCCATGACTTCAGTTATGAATATGCGTAACTAATTCTCTTTTGCTAGGGTGAAGCCTTGAACCTTAGCATGAACATGTAATTTTCATTTAATTGCTTATGAATGATTGCATGCATACTTTGAATAGTTAATCATTGTTTTAAACTGTCTAATTGTCTTAATGCCTGATCACCATTAGGATCTTTAGAAAAGTAGTTGGATGCAATTTTGGTCGGTAGGTTCCCTGAAATTGACGCTGGCTTCTTGTAATTAATAATTGTAATTTCACTTAAGATGAACACCACGTCTTAAGGGTTGCATGGTTTTTCAAAGGGTTTTCACAAAACATAATGAGTCTTTCATGTTCAGATTTGATTTTGAAACGTCCGGACGAGTTGCATGTTGGATATACGTTCTATGTTGGAGGTTCCAAGTAGAATATAAATTAGGAACACTTAACCTTCAAAGTGGCATGTGCAAATCATAAGTAATTGGTAAAATTTCATAGGATTGCTAGGTGATGGTGAAACCCTAGTGCTTTTATAAATTGGTATTTAAAACTCTTTTTTTCAATCGTAATTGTTTTTGTTTAAAATTTGTTTATAGTATCAAACAACTTCATAATCATCTTTCTCAACTTTTAATTTTCGGTAGTTAATTGGACTTTTTTTTACTGTTGGCACGTGCAGCCTGACGTCAGGCCCGAAGGCAAGAGAATGAGCTAGATTTTCCCGTGGGTATTTTCTTTTGTTTTATTTAAATCTATTAGAATATTTGTATTGGTTATTTCCAATCTTTTGTTTTGTATTTAATGAGTGGTTGTTTGTAGATGTTAAGTGTCTTACACCAAAAGCAATTGTGGAGGAATAAACAATGTATTGGAAGAAGAAAGTAAAGGATAAGAAGAAAATGTGTGTGGTGAAAGTCAAGGAAATCTGGTCAAGACAAAGGAAAAGCATTGAGAGCAACCCATGTGAAGCATATTCAAAGCCAAAAGCAAAGAGGAAGAAGTGTGTGTAGCAGTGAAAGCAATGAAGATAAGATAAAACAAATGGAAAGAAGAAGCAATCAATTGCATTAATAAGCTCCAGGACATGCATGCAAGCTGCCATATTGAAGAAATAAAGAGAGAATGAATAAACCTCCGGCTTCGATGGAAGAGGCCATTTATATTTTTACACAAATGGAATTTTGTAGTAGAAAATTTGGTGTGGAAAGTGAACAATATTGGAAGGAGATGAATTTGTATGAAGATTTGGTGTGAAAAGTGAGTGATATTGGTAGGTATTTATAGAAAAAATTTCCATAATTTCTTAATATTTTTTACAAAATTTTTCAATTTTTTTTAAGCCAAAAAATGGACAGCCGTTGGTTTCTGGCAGCTGTGGGTCAGCTCAACCTTTTTTTACTGTTGGCGGTGCAGCTTGACGTCAGCAATTCGTGGGCATTTTCTTTTGTTTTATTTAAATCTATTAGAGTATTTGTATTGGTTATTTCCAATCTTTTGTTTTTTATTGGTGTTCAATTCCCAAATATTGTGGTGTTCAATGATTATAATTTTCACTTCACATTATTAATAGATTAATTTTCTTTTCACAACTTCTATCATGTATTGGTGGTAGTTAAGACTTTGGATTAATCTATTAATTCATCCTTGGTTTATATTTCTAGTTTACAAATTTGTTTGATATTTTGTTATTCAAATAAACTTTTTCACATAGGATGCTTATGAAACTTTGATCCTTTGTAGTTAAATAATTTTGTTTACATATGATGCTTAGAATTTGTACTTATGAAGGGAAGGAAAATTTACTTATGATGTAAATTACAAGCTTAATTGATAAATCTTGATAAATTAACTTGGGTTTAATTGGTTTTCTATCTTTTCATTCAATCCCTTGGGTACGACCTCACTCTTGCACGCTTATGTTATATTCAATTTGTACGCTTGCGAGTTTATAAATTTAAAAAAGAGAAAAGAAAAAAACACATATTTTTGTGACAACAATATCCATTAGCAAAAGCATTTTGGTTCACTGAGAGTAGAAGAATAAAATGTGTTTTGGTGGATTATATGTGTCTTCTTCTTTAGTAGGTGAGTGAGTGTTTTAAGAGATGTATTCTAACATTATATAATAGCATACATAATGGCTTAGAAAGAATGGAATGTACCGCAGAATTGCCCCAAAGACCAAAACTCCCCCAACCTGATCTCGGTTTGGGTTTTGAAGCAACCATTTTCCTGCAAGTAAAGTACACACATCATGATTGTGATAATTTAAAAAAGAAAAAAGAAACTAACCCAAGTAGCAAAAGAGCCCACATAAACCTCAAAAAGCAACAACATATGATATTACCGTCAACAACGTGAATATAGGAGGCTTGAGTGGGTATTCCTCCAAAAACTGGATCCAGCCATGATCCTCGAATTCAGTTCCATTAGGGCCTCTGATTGCAAATTGCCAGTCATATGGGTTCTCCTGAAAACAAATTGTTTGGATGTTGTCTCCAAATCCAAGCCAAGTGAAGTGGTCTCAATTCCAAGCCCAATCAAGGAGACCAAATTCCAGCCAAGTCAACTAGTCTCAATTCTAGCCAAGTCAAGTGGTGCCAATCTCAAACCAAATCAAGTGGGACTACTCTACAAGGCCTAGCCAAATAAAGAAATGTTTATTTATAATGGCAATAAATAAATGAAAGTCCAAGTAGTTTTGGTTTGGAATAGATAACCAGCTACGCAAATCCAAGATTTTGGGTTGTCTTACCAGCCACTTATGAGACCCTTAAACAGCCAGGTGAAGCTCCTTAAACAGCCAGGTCGAGAGATAGGTTCAGACGGATTGGAACCTCCACGCGGGTTGAAACCTCTCTGGAACAATATTTAGCTTTCCAAGCAATTCCTCCAACTAGATTTTTCAAGTCTAATAGTCAGATTGGGACCTCTTCTCTGGTGGCCTCAGTTGGTCTTGGTTGAAAATCTCACTAGAGAAGTCAGAGATGGCTGAGAATGGCTGATAGTTGCTGAAGTGGTTTTCTGTCAGAAGGCCTTGCAATTGGCCGCAAATATAGCTTAAGCATCGAAATCCCAATGGAGAAGGTTGTTGAGATTATCAACATTAAGTCTTGGTCGATTTGGATTAAAGTCCCTTGAGACTAACCATGCTTTGGCTTCTAAAGTCTACACCAAGTACATTGAATGGGCCCACACTATTTGAAAAAATAGCCATCAGTTCTTGATATGAATTTATGGGAACGTCTATAGTGCATCAGATTAAAGGATTACCGGTTATACAAGTTGTCATGTAACACCCCAATCCTAATTTAATTAGCCCTATATTTAATTAATTTTTTAAAAAAAATGAAATTACAATTTTGCTCTGGGGATAGGGGTAATTTGGTCACTTTTTGATCTGGAATATTTTGGGGAAATGAGTGGCACCGTTGCGTAGAGCTCGTCGATACGAGTTCGTAGACATGCGACACACCCAATTCCGAGTTGTAACGAAGGAGGAAAAGTCTGAAAACGAAAAGGACGTAAAGGAAATTTTATAATATGTTACTATAGCAAACAGTACAACAACATTACCATGCTATAGTAATGGGCAATTTTTAAATTTCCTTCTTTTTTTACTTTTTTTTTTCTTCTTCTTCTTTCTCCCTCTCTCCCATGCAGCACCTCCCCCCTTGTTACTATTCACCCGCCTGGGTTTTGGGCCACCACGACCACATCTGGCCACCAAATCCGGCGGGACCGGTACCAAAACATCAAGCTCAACTTCCTCTTCCTATCCCACCCCTCAGTCGCCACCACCGTTGCTTCTGGTCATTGAAAAAAGCAGAAAACTGTCCGGTTTTTATGTAAAGTTTATGATGTTCGTTCCGTGATTTCGGCCACTAAATATTGCCATCTAGGTATGCTTTTCTATCCTCTCAATGTGTTTTATCTGCTGGTTGTGTTATTTAGGAGCAATTTCTGCGTTTTGAAACGAATTTAAGCGATTAAAGTTTTGGCCAGCTTCGGCCCTCCATTTTGGCCACTTTCGGTGACTTTTTGGGATAGGTCCAAGAACAAAAGTTGCTCCACTCTATGTGCTGATCATGTAGTTATAAGTCTTGACCGGCAGTTTGGAGATTTTCCGATCGCGGAATTGCTTTGGACACCCACGGGCTGCCAACGCGTGGGGTGGAGCGTGGGCCACTTTTTGACTGGTCTTAGGGTCCTAAAATACTCCTCATGTCATCTTGAGTATGACGGTACGCTTGGATATGAATTTGGATATCGTTTTGTCGTCGATTCGATATCGCATATTACCCATTATTTGAGTTCGATATATTCGGGCCGTTAGATCGACTCCAATTTAATATATGTTGATATGGGCATTCCTACGATCGTGTAGGAATTTGCAGATCGTGAATCGGAGCTCTAGATGTTTCGATTCAATAATTTAAAGTTTAGTTTAATGATAACCGTCTCAATCTTACGATCGAGAGTGAACCGACCGTCCTGATTTGAACCAAACTTACAGGGTATGTTTAGAAAAGTGTGTTGAACCTATAGGAACTCTCAAATTGGTAATTGGAGGTCGTGAGCCTTGTTGGCCCCGTTGACCAAGTTTACGCAGTTTGACTCCTCTGCCGACCGTGAGTCTTCCGAGTTAGTTTTACCCTTCGAGAAGTACTAGAACGACCATGTAAACGAGTCTTAGCCGGAAGTAGAGTTACTATGATCATGTTAGGATTAGAGGATTGTTTTATAGTACCTTATAGAAATTCTTGGATATTACATTGATAGTTGAAGTTATGGGATTTTCTTCAGGGGATATGATTTCCCCACTCCCCTTTTCTCCACTTACACTCTCTTTTGTTTTTCAATACTTTTTAATCAATTTTGTTCCTTCTCTTTCCTATTCTACCCTTACCCTACATTAATTTCTTTTTACTTCACTTTTATATTAGTTCTTTTTCTTTATACTTAATTTTCCAACTTGCACTCCATTTTCAGTATTTTTTTTTCCTTTTGTCGAGTAAGAAATTAAGTTTTTTTTTCCCCCTTTAATACTGAAAATGGAGGTAAGTTAGAAATTTAAGTATAAAGAAAAAGAAATAATATAAAAGTGAAGTAAAAAGAAATTAATGTAGGGTAAGGATAGAATAGGAAAGAGAAAGAACAAAATTGATTAAAAAGTATTGAAAAGCAAAAGGGAGGGTAAGTGGACAAAATGGGAGTTGGGAAATCAGCTCCCTTCTTTAGAGGTTATTACTTTTCATTAATTGATATTATTATGATTATAAATAAAGTATATGGATTGGGTAGTATTGGGTTATGTACGGGAGTATATTGTTTTAATTGTGAGATACAGTATTTTATGGAAAAAACAAGTGTTGATTTCTATTTGAATTATTTTCAGATCTTTAGAAAATTTATGCTTATGTGAGTGTTCATTGGTTTGTAATGGAATTATTTTCATTGATTAAATTACCATGCAATCTATTATGGATTTATATGATTATGGAATGAGTATATATATTTATATACTAGCCTCTCCTGCACGCGCTTCCGCACCTCGAGAGGCTTATTTTAAAAAAAATTTAAAATTTATTTTAGAATTAAAAAAGATAATGGGTAGGTAGTTATGTTCCATAAAAATAGGATTTATTATCTGATTTTTCTTTGTTTTAAATTTTTTTAATATGAAAAAGTGTGAATTTACCATATTATCCTCATTTAATTAATAATTTTAATTCTTAATGTTTGGATTAACCAAGGGCATTTTCTGGTATTTTGAATGTTTCACCATTCTCTGCCTTTTGCTTTATATATATAAATATAGATCGCTAAATTGTGCATATTTCTATTATTTTGTTATTTGAAAGTGTATTAAAGTATTTGATGGTATACCTAAAGGTTATTCTCGATATTTGGAGATTATGCATTATTGGAACTGATGGAATCTCTAGGGATAGTGGTTATTTATTTATTTATCTAGTTATTTATTGCTATTAAGATTATTATTATAGTATCGGAATCGTTTTTATTAATTGGTTTTACATGATTAATAAACTAATTAAATATTTAAATGCATGTCTATATTTAATACATATACTCAGTGGTTGAAAATTATGAATTATGGACACTAGTTCTCAACAGTATGTTGTGTAAATTTCAAGGTAGTTGAGAACTGATTTCTGGAAAGTTAAAAAGAGAATTTAGTATGGTTTGTGAAATAAAAGGAATTTCAAGATAAGTTTCAGAATATGGTTTTCAAACCCACCTTAGGAGTACCCCCCTCCCCCCAGTTGCCTTTAAAACAGATTTGTCATTTATGACATTGCCCCACGAGTTTCAGGAACGCCTGAACCGTGTGGTGCGAGGAAGTGTGTTCTCGGGCTGACTACATGTCCTCCGAGTTCTGCGAGGAATTCGGCTCAGGTTGACTAAGGGTCCCTGAGGCCTGCGATGAATGCAGCTCGGGTGACTTTGTGTTTCCGAGGCCTGCGAGGATGTAACAGACCTAATACTTGGAATTGACGGAATATTATCAGAATTGACGGTATATTAAAGGTATTGACGGAATATGAATGGGGTTATGCCTAGGTGGAGAGCGTTTTGGTTTTAAGAGGTTTAAACTAAACTGATGATTTCATCTTGGTATTTTTGAGTAGAAGTTTTAATATCTATTTTCTGATTATATGAGATAAGAATTTAAGGTTTCCAAGTTATAAGGATTTTCTACAAATCATATCTATTCTCTGAAGGAATGAATTTGTTTTACATGTGAAAGAGGGGAGTATATTTTACTTAAATCGTTGGTAAGGTTCTCGTGGTTAAGGCTATTTTAATAGTTTTCTCGTTCTCTTACTTATTTGTAACAACTTAATTATATATATATATATATACAAAGACTTAAAGAACTACGTATGGCTTGATCCCTTTGAAATGGTATGTAGGCAACCTAGAGATACTAGGTGCAGTCACAATTTTAAGTGCTGAAAGTTGGTTCAATTAAGTTATTTTGGAACTTGATAATGTATTTATGTTGTTCTAAGATTTGAGACCAGTTTCAATTGGTAGAATGATTTATTTGGTATAAAGAGGCCCGAGGCCAATCAAAATTATTTGTTTGTTGCATGCTGAACGATTGTGGATAAATGAGTTGCATTTTATACAGGTGAAAATATTGGGAAAAGAGCGAATTATAGGGTAGACTCTGCCGAATTTTCGATAGAAGTCAAACCTTAAAAGAAGGTTGAGTCAAAGTTAGAAGGGTAATTTGGTCAGGTGTGCCCAACACCTGCCAGGTGTTGGACACGAACAGGGTTCCACTCAAATTCCAAAGTGGAATTTGGGTTGGGTCATGTCATGTCCAATTTTCACCTTTTGTTAATATTTAAAGCAAATGCAATTGCATAAGGGTCATGCAATTACGACCCCCTGTTTGGCAATTAACATATGATTTGACATGCTATTTTTCAATCGAGTTTATTCTATTTGACTCACAATGACATGCTTATGAAATTCACAGTGGTATTTGTTTACTTTTTATAAATCTAAAGTTACCATTTTAGACTCACTTTTTATGAGAAACGTTTTAGACTCTTTTTTCTTCTTCCTGATTTCGATATGTCACCTCATTGTAGCTTTACTCAATTTCATTATGAGTTGCTAGTTTATGATGACTAGTATTTTAAAAATCAATTGAGGTTGATAGTTTTAATTTTTGTTTCTTTTGTTTCAAAGAATTGGTGAATGCACATGTCGAGAAAAACAAGTATAAAAGTAGAAAGTTTACAAGTTTTCTCGTAGATTACAAGATTTTCAGTTATGTTTACAAGGATAATGACACAATTTTACTCCTCCAAGACCCATTCTTACCTTAGTACTATGTTTCAATTTCTTTGTAAATTAGGATATTACAATGTTATGGATTAAGGTGGACCATAATGTTGTAACCGAGCTGCAAAGTCTCATAAATGAGAACTCAAATATTGTAAGTTACAAAGTTGAGGAAGTTTACCAGGTTATGGAGGCCTATGTCCATCAAAGTGTAAATGTGGCCCTTAGTATTGTATACCCTTGAGTTTACAAGCCTAAAGACCAATTATACTCCTCCAAGGTCCACTCTCACCTTAACATTGTAATAGGGGTCCATTTATTTGTAAATTAGGGTATTACAATCTTAAGGATTATGGTGGATCTTAACGTTGTAACGGAGGTGCACATTCTCGATGGCAATGCAATTGACAAACAAACAATATGTAATTGCAATTTCAATTTGCAAATGTCGACCGAATGATTGGCAATTGCCAAACGACCTCTGTGCATTCCATAACATTGTAATGTTTATCCATAATCTTGTAAATTACAAGATTCGAGTTCGAATTTATGAAATTTGGCATCGTCATTACAACTTTAAGGTTCACTTTGATCCATAATCTTGTAAAATCTGGGATTTAGAACATTAAGGACTCATGTTACATCGTTTGGGGCATGAGAATTCCCAAACCTTATAATGTTTATCCATAATCTTATAAAACAAAGGGTTTAGAAGATTAAAGAGTCATATTACAGTGTTTGGGGCATGAAAGTTCCATACCATTGAAAAGTTGATCCATAATGTTGTAAAAACAAGAGTTTACAATATTAAGAACTCATATTACAATGTTTGGCACATTAATGTTTCATAACATTGTAAAATCTATCCTTAATCTTGTAGATTACAAGATTTGGGTTCGAATTCACTAGAGTTTGCATTGTGATTACCACATTAAGGTTCACTTCAATACATAATAATGTAATAGCCTAATTTACAATGGAAATGATATTGATTACAATATTAAGGTTTGGTTAGACCTTAAACAAGCAAAATTATTCATTATTCTTGTAAATCGTATGTTTACAAGGATATGGATCCACAATACAATGAATTGGTAATGGTGGACCAATGTAAAATGATTCTTTATTCTAGTAAACAATGTTGTTACAATTTTAAGGACCGATGGTACCATAACGTTGTAAAAGGTTTCCCTATTCTTGTAAAAACAAGGATTTATAAAATTAAGGACTTATTTTATCATAGTTGGGGCATGCAAGGTCCATAACATTGTAAAGCTGATCCTTAAACTTATAAAACCAATAGTTTACAACATTTAGGACTCATGTTACAGTTTTTGGGACATGAGAGTTCCATAAGATTGTAAAGTTTATCTCTAATCTTGTAAAAACAAGGGTTTACAATATTAAGCACTTAGGTTATAGTGTTTAGGACTTACGCGTTCTATAACATTGTAAAGTTTATCTCTAATCTTGTAAAAACATGGGTTTACAACATGAATGACTCATATTATAGTGTTGGGCATATCATTGTTCCATAACATTGTAAAGTTTAACCATAATCTTGTAGACTACAAGATTCAGGTTAGAATTTACGGGCTTTGGCATCGTTATAACAACGTTAAGGTTCACTTTCATCGATAATATTGTAATAGCCTAATTTACAATAAAAAGGATCTCAATTACAGTATTCATTAATTGTTGAGCCTTGAATAAGTAAAATTGTTCCTTATTATTGTAAAAACAAAGATTTACAAAATTAAGGACTTATTTTATCATAGTTGGGGTATGCGAGGTCCATAACATGGTAAAGCTGATCCTTAATCTTGTAAAAACAATAGTTTACAACATTTAGGACTCATGTTATAGTTTTTGGGACATGAGGGCTCCATAAAATTGTAAAGTTTATCTATAATCTTGTACAAACAAGGGCTTACAACATTAAGCACTTAGGTTATAGTGTTATGGACTTACGCGTTCCATAACATTGTAAAGTTTATCCATAATCTTGTAGATTACAAGATTCATGTAAGAATTTAAGAGCTTTGGCATCGTTATTACAACGTTAAGGTTCACTTTCACCAATAATATTGTAATAGCCTAATTTACAATAAAAAGGATCTCAATTACAGTATTCATTAATTGTTGAGCCTTGAATAAGTAAAATTGTTCCTTATTCTTGTAAAAACAAGGTTTTACAAAATTAAGGACTTATTTTATCATAGTTGGGGCATGCGAGATCTATAACATTGTAAAGTTGATCCCTAATTGTTCGGTTCATTTTTACACATGATTTTTCATGTTATTCACCTTTTATTTTGAGTTAGTTCTTGACACTTTATAGCTTTTTACTTCCTTTTTGTGTTTTCTTAGATTTTACCTTGGTTAGAATAAAAATGAGCTAGAAGTGCATTATTGGTTATAAATTCTGTTTTTGTTCATTTTCGTAGGTCAACTTCTTGGCCTGGGATCAACATGGTCTGGTACTCGGATGAGGTCATGATCTTCATGAGACTTGTTCCAATGGATGTTAACTACAACATATCCAAATTTGAGCTCCATTGGACAAGTGTTGCCTATCCAACTAATCCAACATGTTACCACAGCTCTGGAAATTCGAATTTGGCCAGCTTTTACCTCCATTGTGTCATCTTGATTCTTCTTGTTACCATAACTCTTGGTAACAAGAAATTACCTTAGCTTTGAGATATTTTCTGAAGCAATTGGCATCTTTGTGAAGATAAGGCTTCATCATTTGCAAGGGGACAAGAAGACAATGGGTGAAGACTTTGACAATAGAATACTAAAAGTAAAAGCTGGAAAGGAGGAGAGAGGGAGTGCAATCTGAAGTGGGAGATCAATTGAATTCTATCATTCTACACATTGAGAGCAGATTTTGGAGAGTTTGGAGCTTGGAGAAAGCCAAGGTGCAGCCAAGAAAAGTGGAGAAGAAGACTTCCACCATTGATGATCTTGAAGCTTTCATCATTTTCTGAAAATCTGTAAACTCTTTCTAATTTCATTTTGAGTTTGTATTTGGAATAAGTATGAGCAACTAAACTCCATAGCTAGGGCTTAGGTTGAAGCCCTAAACATGATTACCTTATTGTTTTGATGCTTGAGTGTATGAATTTCTAGATATTGTTGATGAATTCCAATTCACCAAATTAATCTATCCTTGATGTGTGTTCTTCTTTGATTGATCATCTTTGAAAGCATGCTTCTTGAGATTGTTGGGGTTATGTGTATCTTCATGTTATCCTAAGCAATAAATGGATGAAGTAAGAATCATCCATGTGAATTGGTTTCTTGAATACCTAATGTAAACACCATGCTATTAGGATTCTTGCGATGTTCATATTCTCTTTGAACTTAATGGGTTTTTCTTGTAATTGAATCAAAGTACTAAGCACACCTAGATTCGATTATAGGGAAGGCACAAGTATTGTAGCACTCGTACTGCACTTTACGTATTTTAGAGAGAATCAATGCGTCTTGAGTCACTCGTACCTGGTCTTGATTGCGAACATCTTCATCAACACGTTTAGAGTTCATCACTTGAGTATTCATGAACATAGGTAGAATTGTTTAGGGTGGATTCTGTTTGTACCGTATCTGACCCTCCCCTCATTAAGTGACACGTGGATCAGAAAGACCCCAAGCGCCCAAGACTCTAGGAAACGGCATCGGCTACCGATGACGTCGACCACTTCAATAAGCCCCCTCTCCTGGTCGAGTGTATACAAACGGTATCTGCTTACCGATTCTATAGAATTAACCTCTGAGCACCCACCATAAATATCTAAGGACTCGTGTCAACCTCACAAGCCCTCCCACGAGTCCCACATCGGAAATAAGTACTAAGAGCATGCAAAATGCCCTTTATAAATAAGCCCCCTTCACTGCAATGCAAGGGTAAGACTTTTCAGCTTGACTTATATACTCAATATATTGTCAACAGGAAGAGCTCTCAAAAACAAACTAACTTTGGCATCGGAGGGTCTTAGGCTGGTTCCACACGGTTCCGTAGACCTTACGAGTCTCGGCTTCTTTCCATTCAGGATTAGCAGCCAAGGAGAAGAAGAATCTACATCGGACGCCCAATCGATCCCTTCGATCGTCCACATCACCTGGAAGTTGCACTCATCTTTATCTGTCAAGTTTTAGTGCAAACAATATCCTCGCCTCCAAACTTGATGACACCCAGAGGCAGCTACGCGATCAGCAAACACACTCAACCCAACTGGAGAAAGGTCTGAATGAACCATGCAGCTTCGGCAGGAGAAGTCATCCAGCGTCCAGGAGCCCCTTGCTCAGGACAAGGGAAAACAACAAGCCACAGGAAAGCCATCTGCCTCCCGAAGACTGATTGTACCCTCCCCAAAGGCCCGTCATCCGGAGTGCCGAGTCTACTCCGACCTCCGCGATCCGAATCAATGAGCAGCGTAAAGAGCGACGGCCTTCACCCATTCAAGTCCGAGCCAAACTTAATGATCAACGTCTGGAGTCCCTCGGACCGAAGTCCCCCGTACGCCGAAGACACGCGCGATCGGTGTAGAAGAGACTGACGAATCGGACTACGTTCCAACCTCGCCAGGCACCACAACCTCGCGCCGATCGGCAGGCTCATCACGAGAACACCAAAGTCGCCGACCAAGTAAAGAGTATGATCGTCACAAAGAGGCGGAAGGCAGAAAACCCAGCCGAACGGAGGTCGGGACACAAAAGGGCACATTGCCGGGGACAGGCGGAGAACCAGAGTGCTCGAACACTTCGGTGACAACCTTCCCCCAACCGATCAGACCCTTCGCCTCCTCCTCCAGAAGATGAATCAGATCGAAAACGAACAAAACCAAGCTCGGACGCCAACATGGGGAAAGGTAGGCAGGGGCCGTTCACGATCGAATTCGGACGTTCAACACGAAAAAGAAATTCAAGCACTCCGAATATCGTTCTACTCAGGGGTGGAAGACCCCGTAACTCATATCCACACCTTTCAATCAGCGTTGGGATGCAAGGGGCTCACTGACGAGGGCCAATGCTTACTATTCCCTTCCACCCTGACCGAAGCTGCATTGAATTGGTTCTTCCATTGGAGCCAAGTACAGGAGACTCTTTCGATCAGCTGAAGAGACCTTCCTCAACCATTTTATGATTCAGACCGATCGCCTGTACTCCGCCGATGATCTCTATACCATACGGCAACGGGAGGATGAGCCACTAAGGGAATACGCAGCTAGATTCAGCAACGAATATTCCCGATGTCCGAAACGGACGATAAAGCGGCCTTCAGTGCCTTTAAAAGTGGCCTCCGATCGTCTCAGTTTCGCTCTCTGGTCCATAGCAGCAATTGGACCAGCTATGCAGAGCTAATGAAACAGGCAGCCATCCATGCCAAAGCCGAGCATTTCAACGCAAAAGGATCGGCTTCAACATCCACCGAGCTGTACCGGCCGATCGGCCTCCCTCTCAAAATTACGAACGATTCCCAGCGAATCGGACGGTGAATCATGCTCCCTACGGAACGGCACCCCCCACCTCTACTCCTTACAAAGGGAGAAACAAACGAAAGGAAAACTTCAGGGGTCAGCAGGACAGCCATAAAAGGGGGCGGACGCGGCAGGCGAAGTGGCTTCGGCAGTCCGAAGAAAACCCAGCCCGTAGAAACGTTCACCTTGCTCAATACAACCTACGAACATCTCCTTATGACAGAAGGTCCAATGATACCGAAGCCAAACAACCGAAGCTCCCCCGAGAGCGAAAGACACAGGGGGCGCAATGACAAGATTCGGCGAATCGGCTTGGAACCTATTACCTTTTCTGAAGAGGAAGAGCGAGGCATCATCTTCCCCCCACTCCGATCCTATGATCATACGAGCCGATGTTTCAGACTTCGATGTAGGCCGAATCCTCATAGACACCGGAGTTCAGTCAATGTGTTGTTTGCTGACGCTTTCAACGCCCTCGCATAGACCCTCAGCACCTAAATAAGGATATCACTCCCCTTCTAAGCTTCTCGGGTGACGTCGTGGAACCGATTGGCAGCGTCCCAGCTCCCATTGGCCATCGGCACTATCCCCAGGACGAACGGTCATCTACACTCATTTTTTGATAGTCGATTGCCCAACGGCCTACAATGCCATCATCGGCCGAACGACCCTAACCAAAATGAAAGCCATACTCTCACCACACATGCTCCTCCTCAAGTTCCCCACGCACGCTGGTGTAGGCCAAGTGCGAGGGGATCAGTTGAGTGCACAGACGTGTTATGTATCAGCAACAAAGGAATCGGCAAGAGCTACGCTTGGCGAAGCATACTCAGTTTCTACAAGCTCTATGCCGAAAGACAGGGGTCGGAGAAACCGGACGATCCAGGGATGAGGCCGTTACCCCAAAAGCACAACCTGCGAGGAATTAGAATCGGTCATCCTTTCCGAAGCACAGCCCGACCGAGAGGTTCGAATCGGCACTACTCTGAGTTCGGCAATCCGGGCCGATTTCATCACCTTTTTGCGCGAAAACTTAGAGGTCTTCGCCTGGTCGTACAATGACATGCCCGGCATCGCCCCGAATGTCATCACCCACAAGCTCAGCATTTGTCCCAGCTTCAACCCATTAGACAAAAACGGAGGGCATACGACGTCGAACGGTGCGAAGCGATGAGACTCGAAGTGGAAAAACTAAGGACAATCGGTTTCATCCAGGAGGTAACCTACCCTACTTGGTTGGCGAACTCGGTCTTAGTCAAGAAACCAGGCGGTGCCTGGAGAATGTGCCAGGACTATACCGATTTAAATAAGGCTTGCCCAAAGGACAGTTTCCCTCTACCTAGGATCGATCAGATAGTAGATGCCACAGGAGGCCACGAACTTCTCAGCTTCATGGATGCATACTCAGGCTACAATCAGATATTCATGAGCCCTGCCGACCCGAGCATACGGCATTCATCACCGACAAGGGGCTCTACCTGCTACAATGTCATGTCGTTCGGTTTGAAAAACGCTGGGGCAACATACCAACGATTGGTCAACAAAATTTTCTCCGAACTCATCGGTACCTCGATGGAGGTTTATGTGGACGACATGCTAGTCAAGAGCAAAACGGCCGATTCTCACCTTCACAACCTCTCCCTCATGTTCAATGTCTTGAAGAAGTACAACATGCGCCTCAATCCAAGCAAATGCGCCTTCGGCATCTCTTCGGGCAAGTTTCTTGGCTTCATAATTAGCCAACGGGGCATTGAGGCCAACCCTGAAAAAATCAAGGCATTACTCGACATGCAGATACCGAAGACACAGAAGGATATTCAGAGCCTCACCTGGCGTGTCGCTGCCCTGGCCCGGTTCATATCAAAAGCGACCGATCGATGCGCTCCATTCTTCAAAGCTCTTAAAGGAAGCAAACGACAGATTGTCTGGACTGCCGAATGCGACCGAGCATTCCAAGACCTCAAGACCTACATGAGCAGGGCGCCCTTACCGTCCACTCCTCTCCCTGCGAAGACCTCATTGTCTACCTTTCGGTTTCATCAACGGCGCTCAGTTCCGTGCTCATCCGCAAGCCGAACGGCATAGAACTACCAATTTTCTACACTAGCCACGCCCTCCAGGATGCCGAGATCGGGATCCCGAATTGGAGAAGCTCGCCTACGCTCTCAGTTCTCTCGGCACTCAAGCTTCGGCCGTATTTCCAAGCACACAGTCTTACCGTCCTCACCAATCAGCCTCTGCGCAGGATGCTACAGAAACCAGAGACATCAGGTCGGCTGAGTAAAATGGGCCATCGAACTCAGCGAATTTGACATTCACTACCGTCCTCGGCCTCCGAGAAAGGTCAAGCCATAGCTGATTTCATCTCCGAGTTGACGGCAACCCACGGGAGATCCCGCAAATGTTGCTCCCGACCCACCTTCAGCGACGCCAGTCGACCAGCCGACCGAAGGACCCTTCGATCCCTCGATCCCTGGATGGACTCTCTATGTGGACGGCTCGTCCCCAACCGACAAGGCAGCGGAGCTGGCTTAGACTCAAAGCCCCTGATCAAACAACAATCGAGTATGCAATCCGATTCCAATTCCAGGCTTCCAACAACGAAGCCGAATGCGAAGCCCTTTGGCAGGCCTTCAGCTGGCAAAGGAGATGGGGGCTAGGCAGCTGAAGATATGCAGCGACTCACAGCTGGTCGTTAATCAAATACTCGCCGAATTCGAAGCCAAGGACACGTGAATGGCTGCCTACTTAACACAAGCCCGCCGGTTGCTTCACCACTTCACGGCATATCAAGTTCAGCAAATCCCTCGGTCCGAGAACAACCATGCCGATGCCCTGTCACGACTGGCTTCGGCAATCGACGACAACATTGGTCGCCACGTGCCGAACGAGGTCCTCGCTCGGCGCAGCACTACGGAAGTAGAAGTACATACCGTTCGGCAGGACCCAAGTTGGATGGATCCAATCCACGCGTACCTCACCGACGGGAAGCTACCCGATGGAAAGGCTGAAGCTAAAACCCTACGCCGCCGATCGGCGCGGTACTTGATTTTGAATCAGAATCTCTATCAGTGTGGTCACTCCTTACCACTACTTCGGTGTGTAACCCCACAACAGGGGGACTACATATTACGAGAAATTCACGAAGGTGCTTGCGGCGATCATTCTGGAGCCCGATCTCTAGCTTTCAAAACCGTGCGGCAAGGGTATTATTGGCCGACCCTTCACGCCGATGCTACCCAACTAGTCCGGAAATGCGATCTTTGCCAACGCTTCGGCTCAATCCCAAAACGGCCTGCCAGCGCTCACCCCGATTGTCAGCCCATGGCCCTTCGCTCAGTGGGGTTTGGATCTTATTGGCCCCATGCCCCAAGGAAAGGGACAGCTTAAATTTTCCATGCCCCATGGCCCTTCAGAAAATGGACCGAGGCCGAAGCACTAGCAACCATCACCGCAGCCCGGGTCGAACACTTTGTATGGAAGAACCTTATTTGTCGGTTCGGCCTCCCGAACGCGATCATCACCGACAACGGCAAACAGTTCGACTCCTCTCAGTTTCCGCACCTGTGTCAACCATTCAACATCAACCTATTCTTCGCGTCACCGCGCACCCGCAATCAAACAGCCAGGTAGAGGCTATCAATAAAATCATCAAAAAGACGCTGAAGAAGAAGCTCGGCACAGCTGAAGGGCGCATGGCCCGATCTACTACCAGAGGCTCTGTGGGCCATCAACACCTCGTACCGACGGTCAACTGGTGAAACACCATTTTCCCTCGCATTCGGATTAAAAGCTGTTGTACCCTTTAAATCAACGCACCCACGTGCCGAACGGCATCTTACACACCAGATCAAAACCAGACGCTACTTACCTTGAACCTCGATCTCATCGAGGAACACCGTTCAAATGCCCAGCTTCGGAATGCCGCATACAAGCAACGGACTTCACGATACTACGATTCGCGCGTCAAGTGCCGATCGTTTAAAGTGGGGGACTGGGTCTTACGAAAGGTCTCTCTCGCCACAAAGGATCCCAAGGTCGGCACCCTAGGTCATTCGTGGGAAGGACCTTACGAAGTCGTCACGGTCTGCCGATCCGGTACCTACCGATTACGTGGCACCGATGGAAAGACCCTCGGCCACCCTTGGAATGTGGAACATTTGAAGTATTATTACAAGTAATCTGCCCTTCGGTTCCAACATTGGGCATTCTATACATACGACATCAAAAGTCTAGCACTATGCTACGTACGGCATGCATAAATAATAGAATGCAAATTCAAAATAATGCCGAATCAAAATAGACTTGTCTTAACTGCCATTCGGCAGGAACAAAAATGTGCGTATATTACAAACTGTCCAAAAATAATCAAAAAATATCAAGAGGAAGGGGGATCAGCTTCGGTCGACTCAGACTTAGCACCAGCTCAGGCAGCTTCAGGACCGGCTCGATGGCTCGACGGGAGGCACGCTGGGGCTGTTGGCACTGGGTGACCTTCCTCACTACTGCTGGAGTCGGGATCATTAGCCGATTCCACATCAGGATCCTCTCCTTTGTAGGCCTCCACCAACTCCTCAGTCACCCCTTCGGGCAGCGACGGCGGGTCTCGAAGGAAGTTTAGGTTCAGCTTCCTACCTGCGTTGTACCGTTTGAAACGGTATACCAGGTCCTCACACTGCTCCATCACCTCCTTATCCAGCATCCGAGTGAACGCCTCTGAGGATAGATAATCGGTGACAGCCTTCACCTTCGCCTCCCTCACCTTCTTGGCATGCGACCGTTCGGCCGCACCCATTGCCACCTCTCCTGCTGCCTTCGCCGCGCAGCGCATCCGCCGATTCCTTTTCGGCCGCCGCCAACTTCGAAGAGAGCTCTGCGATCTTCGCAGGATCATCTACGGCATGCCGACCCGCCTCCTCCGGCAGCCCCTCAGCTTCGGCAAGCTTCGAACGGTGCTCCTCAGCCCTTGTGTGGTACCGTTCGACAGCATTTACAGCTCGCTTTACGCAGAGCCACATTTCCATATCAGCGTACACAACAGCAATCCATCACGACCGATTACAAAAAAAAAAGGCAATCCTGCACAACACTTACCGCAGCCTGAAGCCGAAAAGCTCGACCGGTATGCTCGCGCAGCGTCTTCATCGACAACTATTCAATCTCTCGACAGCTCCATCTGAGTGCCATCGATCATGCTCTTGATGAACGGCATGGCCTTCCGAGGGCAAGCAATATTTCCAGGGCCCTCATCCTCCCCCCCTCATCATCGGGCATAAGCACCGAAGTCCCCTGATTCGGCCCCATCGGTTTCTTCGGCAACGGCGTCACGTCGAGGGCACCCTCCACCTGCCTTTTTCCGGTCACCTGGAGGTGGACCTCCCGAACGGCTTCGGCTTCGACCACCCTCTTCGCCTGGCGACGCTCGGCCACCGTCATCTCATCACCAGACATTGCAGAGGCTTTCCTCTTCTTCGGTATGGCGGATTCACCCTTCTTCTTCTGCTTCTGCTTCTACGCCCCTTGACTTTCCAGCCGGCGCTTTGTCTTCTCACTCATCGGCCTCCCACCCGCCACTGCAACAACAAGTTAAGATCAGCAACAAAAACAAAGTGAGAAGAGGAACGGAAATATGAGCCGAACGGCACCACTTACTCCGCCTTTTTTGCTCCTCATATTCCTCCTTAATCCTTCGGTCGTGCTCGGCCTTTCCGATAAGCCCTGCCTTGAATAGATTCCGGAAGTTGAGCAGCTCTTTGAAGAAGCGCCCTTCTTCAGATATCTTCTCTCGAACCCGTTCGATCGCTTCTATCTCCCGGATTCGGTGCGGCAGGCCGTTCCAAAGACACTGCGCAAACAGTATACGTTAGAACAAAAAAAAATAATAAACAAAAAAAAAGAATAAAGAATACAAGCTGATGACCGAACGGTAGGCTAGACCTACCGACTGTTTGGAAGGTTGTAGTGATCCGCCTTTCTACAATTACCCCGGTGCCGATTCCCAATCACCCGAGACAATAACCCAGCGCTTGCGCCAAGTCTTTTGGGAGCTCGGCACCCCAACCACAAAATGTCCACGCTGCCCCGCCGAAGACAGTTGGACTGCACCCATCCCTCCTGACCGCCACTTTCGCCCTCGTCACACTGGACAGTTGGGCGAACTGCTCATAGGTGGGCTCCCCCTCCCCCGCCAGGTTGAACGCGCATCGTCCCGATCAGTGTAATCCAAAAGTTTGGATTGTACTACCCGGCGCGTATCCAAGCGCCGAAAGGATCTTCTGCACCGAATGCCGCAGCGGCAGTCGAAACCCATGCTTGAAAACATCAGTGAAAAAGACAACTCCTTTGTCATTCTCACTCAACGACTCCAACGGCTCTGGGATCCGCATCCCCACCGAAGCCGGAATGTTACACTGAGCCCGGATCTTGGCCAGCTCACCTTCGGTCAAGACGTTCGGCTCCAGATGATCAACTCCGAACACCAACTCCTTCGGCTGCACCATTGGGATCCCCTGCCTACCCTTGACAACGGTCACCACCCCCTCCCCTGCCACAGCCACTGACACATCGGCCGCATCAGCTCCACGGCCTGATGCGGAAGGCTCACCAGCCCCACCATCCCTAGCTTCGGTGGGCACCTCCTTTCCTATCAGTTCAGCATTCGGTGCATCTCCCACTTGAGAAGACGCACGAGAAGTGCCCCGCCCTCAGCACACTCCTCCTCTTGTTTCCCCCAGCACTTCGACACTTGAGGACCTGAGCAGACTCGGCCATATGGGAATCAGCCCTCTCATGGCCCTCAGGAGAACTTCCCAGGAGGACGATTCGTCCTCGAACGCAACCGACTACGCCTACCCTCAGATTCGGTATCAGACATCTACAAACACAAACGAAGGGAAACTAAATGCCATGCTACAATCAAACACTCATCCTACACCCTAGAGGTTCATGTTTATCAACATTCATACATGTTCATACATGTTCATGCACCCAATCAACAACTTTGATCCAACTTCAGATGAAATAAAGCCACATACCTTGTTTGCACGGTGGTTCTTTTGTGCCGGAAATCGCCTCCGCCTTTAAAACAATCGCCCGAAATCGCCTTCAAAGCCTTCGATCAATCGCCGGAAATCGCATCTCACGAGCTCTGATTGCTCTCAAAAATTGCCAAGTGATTCAACCTTCATCCCTTTCTCCTATTTATTAGACGAACGTTGCATCGGGATACGAAGCTATGCCTCGAGCCACGAAACGCCGCTACCTCTCAGAGAGCCATGCCGCCACGTGCCACGCTTGCATACGGAAGTCCAATCGACGGCGTCCAATCGTTAGAAGTCTAATCATCAGAACCCGACGCGTTTCATATCTCACGCGCTACAAATTTTGGTTCAAGCTTTCCACACAAGTCCAATCTCGAACGGAGGCGCAGTCGTGAGTTCTCACTCACCCCATGTGCCGAACGGCAGGAGCACGGTTGTGAATTTTCATTCACCCCTCGTGCCGAACGGCAGACGCACAGTTGTGAATTTTCATTCACCCCTTGTGCCGAACGCCCAATGTGCCGAACGGAGGCGCACGTCGTGAGTTCTCACTCACCCCATGTGCCGAACGGCAAGCGCACGGTTGTGAGTTCTCACTCACCCCTCGTGACGACGGCAGGCGCACAGTTGTGAGTTCTCACTCACCCCTCGTGCCGAACGGAGGCGCACAGTCGTGAGTTCTCACTCACCCCATGTGCCGAACGGGCGGCGCACGGTTGTGAATTTTCATTCACCCCTCGTGCCGAATGGCAAGCGCACGATTGTGAATTTTCATTCACCCCTCGTGCCGAACGGCAGGTGCACGTCGTGAGTTCTCACTCACCCCATGTGCCGAACGGGAGGCGCACGGTTGTGAATTTTCATTCACCCCTCGTGCCGAACAGGAGGCGCACAGTCGTGAGTTCTCACTCACCCCTTGTGCCGAACGCCCAATGTGCCGAACGGCAGGCACACGGTTGTGAATTTTCATTCACCCCTCGTGCCGAACGGGAGGCGCACAGTCGTGAGTTCTCACTCACCCCTAGTGCCGAACGCCCTATGTGCCGAACGCAGGCGCACGGTTGTGAATTTTCATTCACCCATCCTGCCGAACGGTAGGCGCACAGTGGTGAGTTCTCACTCACCCTTTGTGCCGAACGGCAGGCGCACAATCGTGGGTTATCACGCCAGCCTCTCAGACCATTCGATGTCCGATGCCGTCTCTTTTCCAAGCTCACTCGCTCGGGCACTACATGCCACCATCGACAATAACAAGACCACGGAGTCCGGACCAGAACGCCGAAGACAAGTTCAAGTCCCCAACCAAGAAGTCGCTTCTCAATCGGTAACTTGGGGGACTCCTGTTTGTGTATCGCATCTGACCCTCCCCTCATTAAGTGACACGTGGATCAGAAAGACCCCAAGCGCCCAAGACTCTAGGAAACGGCATCGGCTACCGATGACGTCGACCACTTCAATAAGCCCCCTCCTGGTCAGTGTATACAAACGGTATCTGCTACCGATGAGGATATCTGGAATCAGGAGCCGTCGCTTCCGATCCCGCATAACATGTAATCGGCGTCGCTTACCGATTCTATAGAATTAACCTCTGAGCACCCACCCTAAATATCTAAGGACTCGTGTCAACCTCACAAGCCCTCCCACGAGTCCCACATCGGAAATAAGTACTAAGAGCATGCAAAATGCCCTTTATAAATAAGGCCCCTTCACTGCAATGCAAGGGTAAGAATTTTCAGCTTGACTTATATACTCAATATATTGTCAACAGGAAGAGCTCTTAGAAACAAACTAACTTTGGCATCGGAGGGTCTTAGGCTGGTTCCACACCGGTTCCGTAGACCTTACGAGTCTCGGCTTCTTTCCATTCAGGATTAGCAGCCAAGGAGAAGAAGAATCTACATCGGACGCCCAATCGATCCCTTCGATCGTCCACATCACCTGTAAGTTACACTCATCTTTATCTGTCAAGTTTTAGTGCAAACAGATTCTGAAACCCTAGTGTTTGTTACATTTTAATTTCACATCTTGATAATTCATCTCTGCCATTCTCATTTAAATTCAAAGTCCATTTACTTACATGCAATAGAAATAGATCACTTGAAACAAATCAAACCCCCCCCCCCCCAAAATGTGTGTGTGAGTTGCGTGTTCGACACGTTATGTGTCTTTGTTACTGAATTTTATTTGTTTTCGTAATTGCTTTGGACTTTTGGTCCGCGTAGTGTTCTTGTATTTTCTGTGCTGAATCCAACCGTATAAAGAACGTGAATTTTGGACGTACGGTTGGAAAGTTATAGGTCGAACACTGAACAGAGGTCGGAACTGAAAAAAGAGAAAAACGATTCTGTGAAGAAACGACCGGTCGCTAGTGTCTCAACGACCGGTCCCTCAACACACAATTCTCAAATTTCGATTCTGTGCAAAAACGACCGGTCGCTTTTAACCAACGACCGGTCGCTAGTCACTGTTCACGACCGGTCGCAAGTATCAAACGACCGCGTTCGTCATATAATTCTAAAATTTCGACTCTGTGCAAAAGCGACCGGTCGCTCAGCATCCAACGACCGGTCGCTGGTACTGTTCACAGCACATTTTTTTTTTTCTTGTTTTGTTTGTTTCTTTTACATTTCTTTACTCATTTTTAGTTTCCATTTTGCATTTGTACTTTTGTAGTGTGTTAAATAAGTGTTCTCTTTGTACTCGAATTAGAACTTATAGGAAACCGACAAGTTCTTCGTGGGATCGACCCCGTACTTGTATAATCTATACCTCAATAGACTCGTACACTTGCGGGTATTTTTAATTGGTTGTTTGCACATTAATTTGTGTCCTCTTAGGAATGCAACAATTTTTGGCGCCGTTGCCGGGAACTGGCACGGTTGCTTATATGTTTTGTTTGAGTATATTTAGAGTACTTAATTTTATTTTCATTGTTTCTTTGTTTGTCGTTTCATATTATTTGAGTTTGATTTTGTTTCTTCTTATTGCAGGAACACTTTGCTTATGTCCTTTTTGAATTTTGATATTTCATTAGATTGCACAATAGAAGATATCCAAGCTCAAGCTTTGAGAGAAAGGAACATCCGAATAGCTGTGTCTACTCCATTGCCTCTCCCATTCTCACCGTTTTCATCTTCACCAAGCTCACCAACAGTTCGAGTCACCTCCACCTTCACCAATGGCAGCCGCAGCTGCTAATGCGGAACTTACTATGCAAGCATACTCTTCACCGCCAACAACTGGACAGCCATCTTGCATAGTATATCCCGCAACCACTTTGGAAAACTTTGAGTTGAGATCGGGCATGATACACATATTGCCTAAGTTCTTGGGAAATCCCGGAGAGAATCCTAATGCACATATCCTAGACTTCGAGGAAGTGTGTTCCACAATAAAGATCGAAGGCATGAGTAGTGATGAGATAAGAATGAGACTTTTCTCATTCAGTGGCCTAAGAATGATCCTTTCTCACAAACATACAATCCGGGGTGGAGAAATCATCCGAATTTCAAGTGGAGTGACAATTCGAATGTTCAACAAGGGCCATCCCAACCACCTCAAGGCCAACAACATACTCGCCCACCTCATGGTCAAATGCACTATTACAATCCACCACAACCACCACCGAACCAATCAAGTTCAAATCAATCTCACCCACAATCTACAGGAAAATCTTTGGAAGAACTTGTTGCTTCAATGGCTAGAAACACAGATAGTTTCATCACCGAGACAAAAGGCTACATGCAGAGGAATGACACCCACATGCAGAAAACGGATAAGGCCATTGCCAATCTAGAAAATCAAGTGGGGCAAATTGCTACAGCTTTGAGTCAAAGGGAACCTGGTATGATGCCTAGCCAACCAGTGATTAATCCAACTGGGCGTGAGCATGTTCAAGCAGTTACCTTGAGAACTGGTAAGGTAATTAGTAAGGTTGATAATTCTGAAAATGTGATTCAAAATGATGATGGGATGCAGGTTGAACAAGTGACTGAGCCTACAGAAAAGGATGAAACCAACAAAGAGAAAGATAAACATGCAGCTTCTTCCTCCGAATGGATCCCAAAGCATGAACTTGCGAGAAGGGCAAGGAAGGAGAAGGTAAGTCATGAACCTACTGATGAAGATATCTTACGTGCTCCTTTTCCTCACAGGCTTATGAGTTCCAAAAAAATTCAACATGCCAAGGACATATTGGAAACCTTCAGAAAAGTGCAAGTCAACATTCCTCTCTTGGATGCAATCAAGCAAATTCCGAGTTATGCAAAGTTCTTGAAGGACCTTTGTACCAACAAGAGGAGATTCCAAGATCATGAAACGGTTGCACTAACGGAAGAAGCTTCTGCTGTTTTGCAAAGGAAGCTCCCTCCCAAATTAAAAGATCCAGGAAGTTTTACAATTCCTTGCACTATTGGTGATAAATTGTTTGAGAAACCTTTAATTGATTTAGGTGCTTCAATTAATCTAATGTCTTATTCTATTTTTGAAGTACTAGAGGAAGACAAGCTGAACATCCATGTTCCAAGCACAAATCACATGTTCAATGTCATTCCTTCTACTCAAATGAGAAGGCCACCCAATCCTAAATATGTGTCTCATCCATCTAATCCACGTATTGAAGAGCGCTTAAAATTGCTTTTGAAATCTGCTCATGCGCATAAAAAGAAAAGAATACGAAAGGGGTTGATTAGATGGCAAAAAGATTTGAAGAAACTTCATGTTCGGCACAAGGAGGCGATTGAGCCAAAACCCCCCAAGTGACCATAGTATGTTGGAAGTCCGGCAAAAGACTTTAAACTTAGCGCTTCTTGGGAGGCAACCCAAGGTGAATAGAAGAAGTTTGTTGTCGTCCTAATCGCTTCAAAGTGGAGTTTCTCTAGACTCAAACTTTATTTTATTTTATTTTATTTTATTTTATTTTGAGTTAAGGTTACAATTTTCCAACCAAGGTAATTAGGTTTTTCTTGTTGTTTCTCTTTGTTTTTCTTACTCTTTTGCTTTCCTTTACTTGTTTGTGTTTTTAATTTGTTGTTAAGTTTGGGAAGTAGATTGCTTTATGATTGCACACTCAGAAATTGGACGTACATAAATTTGAATGCTTATTTCATTCCATAACATGTGATTACAAATATAAACTTGAAAATGCATACATAAATTTCTGAATCACATGTTTCTTTTGCATTTTGAGCCACCTGAGGCTTCTGCTAATTGCCTCTATCTGCTCGCACTTGTAGAATCTGGAGCAGCTCTACATGGCCCTCAACTTTCCTCTCCAGTGTTTCCACTTGCTGATTGGCAAGGTGGAGCCGCTTCTGGAGGTCCGCCACCTGAGCTTTTAGGGCCGCCACCTCCTCAGCCGTGCCATGCACTCTCGTGTTCTCGCCGTTAGGCGCATGCCCAAATTTGTGGCTCAGACCGCGTTAAGCTCGGTTAAGTTGTGGGACTCGTCCACTGCCATCCCTGCTAACCTCTGCGCCACATGCAGGATGATCTGCAGCTGTAGTCTCCTGACGACATGCCTTCCGGCAATCCTGCCCTGCATGGCACCACCTCAGAAGTTTGAGGCCGAGCCATGATGGTATGTGGAGTTTGGGAAGATAGGGTTTGGAGGAGCCCTCATCTGGGAATTAGATGGTGCAAGCGACAGCTCAAGGTTGAGATCATCAACGTGCATATCTGAGGATGCCATTGATTTTTATGTTTGGACTTTTTGATGGTTTTTCTTGAGTTTGCAGATGAATTGCAGGGTACTCTTCCGCTTGCAGAGGCGTGGTTTAAATAGACATCTCCTGATGAGGGATTAGTGGTCCAGCTTGTTTGCCATTTTCTCTCGATACCTACGCTTCACGAGGATTTTGCGGTTGCGTCCAGGAAAAGGGGGAGCATTTCTACTTTCACTTTACTTTATTTTTCCCTCCATGTTTTCTGGTGCTTTATTTTATTTAATTATTTAATTATTTATTTATTTTTATTTTTTTGTCTTTCCCTTTCGTCTGTAATCTTTATTTTATTAAGTTTGGGAACTGTGTTTTCTTTTTTTTTGTCGTCGTCTTTGTTTTATTTAAGTTTGGGAAGTGTGTTTACTTTGTTTTTGTCTTCGTCTTTTGAAACTTTCTTTTCTTTTATTTCTTTAAAAAAAAATAATACAAGGGAATGGGCAACACAACAGGCACACCAATAATACACTAGAATCACTTTTTCACAGTGCTCGGTGTCTCGACCATAGGACCTTTGAGTTTAGCCCTATGGCTATCCTCTTCCGGGGCTTCAGGTGCAGTCTCTTGGGGCTCATCACTCTAGCTCCCAAAGATTGCACTCTTAGCTTGAGCATACCCACTCTCGCGATCTGTTTTCTTGCGCTTACCCGGTCGGTCTAGGTCCTCCAGCTGCTTTCTCATGTCATGAGCGTAAACACTTACCATCTTTGAGAGATTTTTGTTCTCTTCCCGCAACGCCTCCAGCTGGTGTCGATTCACCTCCACTATCCTTGCCCTTTCCCTTTTTAAAGTTTTAATAATACTCTGGCACTCTTCGACCACACTTCGCTCTCCGCCAACTGTCCTCTTAGCATGTTGTGTCGGATTAGCTGCACCAAAATGGATTCAGCTGCATCCTCAACTTGTGATACTCGCAAGTGCACGAGCCGTTTGGTAGTATAGCATATGTAAGTGCGAAGTCGATCCCACGAGGATTGGTGATTGAATGATCCAATTCATTTTCCCTACACAAAACAGAAATGAAAAAGAAAGGAAATAAATAAAACAAGGAAGAAAGAAATAACTAACTCAAGCAGATAAGTTCCCAAGTTCAATTATATTAACGGATTGATTCTAGCTAAAGTATGATTAAGCCATGGTGTTTGGTCATAACCTTGTGTTCCTAATTCCCTAATTTGATCATTTGTTGTCTAACCTAAAATTAAGCATTAGGAACCCATTAAGCATAGAAGAACAATTTAAACAACCAAGCATGTATCTAATCCCTGTTGTCGAATGTCCATACATACTCTTCCTATTCATAGTTCAATTCGAATTAAAGCATGATGTATACTCTTAATTCAAACCAAGATAGCTAACATGCAAACCTAAATGGTGATCAATCATTCAAACAAGCATGTTAACTTATAAGCATAATGAATAAGAACATGAACCATAATTGAAACTTGGAAACTAATCAAACTTGAAACTAAAGAAAAGAATTTACATAATGAAAAGTAAAGTGGAACAAAGAAAAACTTAAGGAGAATTTCAGCACAAATATTTCATTACAACAATTGAAAACTAGAAAATGAAACTAAGAGAATTTGAGGGAGATAAGGGAAGGGAGCTCTAGAGAAGTGTTTGAGAGCTCCCCCCCTTGGGGTGTGATTACAAGCTTAGAGAACTTCCCTATTTATAGGCCTAAGGGAAGTGAAAATCTGAATTCAAAATGGCTAATGCATACAACACTTTTATTATAAAATCTGAATTGGTTGATGCACTTGAATTAGAAAATCTGAATTGGTTGATGCACTTGTATTAGAAAATTGTTGATGCACTTCACCAATAAATCCCACCAGCAGCCCTATCTCATCTTCATGTCAGCATGACCAAGCTTCCATCCATAAACAATAGCTCATGCCTAGGTCACCATGACCAAGCTTCCAACCAGCTCATCCTGAGGTCAGCATGACCAGAAACTTCAATGGCTTACGAATTGGGCTTCTCTTAAGCAAATGAAGACTTTAAGCACTCCAAATTGAAGTTCAGAATGTGTCTGATCCAACCACACAAGTATTGGCCCAATCCAAGCTCGGATGAAAAAGTTAAGGCCAAAACAAATTGGTAACTCGTTTTGCTCGCTGAGAAAAATCCATCCTGAGCATGGTTCGGTGTTTGCTAGGTAACGGACTCCAGATTTATCCAATGGGGCTGAATTTTGGATATGGTATAGTATACACCCATTGGAACAACTTTCATGAAGAAATATGCCTCATCCGAGCTGTGTAGATTGCTTAAACAAAGCTTGCAATATGACCTACGAAACTGGACTGGCAGGGGGCTGTAGCAAAAAATGAGTTTGTCTTTAAGCTCTTCTTCCCTTCATCCAAATCAGGCCTTAAAATGCTTGGATTGCATCATTTCCTATTCAAAGCCATCATTATTACCTAAATCTCAATTAACTGAAAGATAAACACAAAAAGGATTAAAAGCACAAGTTTAACTCAAAAACATAACCAAATCATAAGCTAGAAGGGTACAAAATGATATACAATTATGAACCGATCATAGCACCTCCACCTCATGGGACTTCGCAATTAGGCGATGACCCACGCTTGCAGTTGTTGCGGTGCTTTGCACGCTTAGTGCCAGAGCATCGCTCACGACCCGGTTGTCATCCCTTTCTCCCAGCACCCGTATATCCTTGGGAGTCACTAGATTTCTAGCAACTCCAAGGGCAACATCGTTGTCCAGCGGTATTGAGTCATTCACTGTCACGTGCCCCCGTGCAGAGGCAAAGTAAGGCATCCACACTGGTGCCACTGCTTGGCCTCGAGTTCTGAGTCGGTGGAGCTAGGTTGAGATCCAACGAGAATGGGTAGGAAGAGGCCATTTGAACTTTCTTTTCTTTTGTCTTTCTTCTCTCTTTGGTGTGTTTCTAGAGTTCTCTGTGTTTTTTCCCCCTATTTCTCTTCCTCTTTTATAGACTTAGTCTGTGTAACCCTAGTCACTGCGCTTCTGCGTTTTGCGCGGCCCTTACGGCCTATCCCCTTAGGTCAGCTCACCCGTTCACTAACCCCTTTAATTGCAATTCTGCCTTTCTTCGTTTTCAAGAAACAAAAGTCGTCACACATTCCTACGAAGCCAATAATTCTGGCTTGGGAAGGTGAGAGGGACCTCTGCACGAGACACGTCCCTCGCTTTAGTTCCCGTGACTCACAGGAGCCGAGACATCAGGGCCCACCTTTTTCTATTTTTCTGAGTTCTCGCTCTTTGTGCTTCTGACTTAGTTCCTTTGTTTTATTTACTTTCTTCGTTTTTGGGCTTTCGTTTGGGTTGGGCTTTCATTTTGGTTTGTGCGTTTCTTTTGGTTGGATTTCTGCACGTCCTGAGACTGTTTGTTAGGGCTTACTGTTTTATTTGTTTTTATTTGGTTTCGTTTTTTGTTTTTGTTTTTGCAACTGTGTTGTAGTTGTTGTTCTTGTTTGTTCTTGTTTTTACTTGCTTTATTCCCTTTATTTCTTGTTATAACATTATTTATGCCTAATTTCTTTAACATTGAGGACAATGTTTATTTCTAAGTTTGGGAAGTGTTAGCAAGTCTTTTTCGTTTCTTACTAATGTGTATTTAATTTTTTATATTTCATTTGACTTTCAACTAATACGTTTTATTTTTTGTATAACATAAGAAGGCCAAAGCAAATAGGGGCAATAGGGAGAGGAAGACTCTCTCCACCATTCAGGTTCCAGGCCCTTCTCATATAGGATGGAGGCGCGCGCTAGGTAATAATAAAGTCGTAGTAAACCACCCAACCTATAGGGTCCATTTACGATTACATCCAATTTGTGGGACATTTACAATTACATACATAACGTCACGGAAACCCTATTTTGATGAGTTTGACTTCCACGTGGACCAAAAATTAATAAAAAAATTATTTTTAAATTATTTTAAAAAAATATCTCTCTCTCTCTCTCTCTCCAACCACCACGACGACCTTGCCCACCCCTTTCTAGCCCCATCTCCGTCTCTGCCCACCCCTTTCTGGCCGGAATTGGGGTGCTTGGTGAAGGAGGGGTCTTCGCCAGATGATTCTCCACCGGCGAGGTCGCAGTCGACGCGTTTGGTCTTTATGGAGGAAGATGAGGAGCTAGGGTTATTGTTAGGGTTCGAGACGTCGATTGGGGATTGAGGACTTACCCTTGTCACAAAGCGTTTGAATCACTACAATCCCCACCTTCCTTCTCCGTCTCTGTCAATAACTCCAAAGCTCTCTCCATTTTCTCAGACCTACAAAACCCATCAAGAAGTGCCGAGTACACCACAGCATTAGGCAAACAACCATGTCCCTTCATAACCTTAAACAACCCACAAGCATCATCTAACCGACCCACCTTACAAAACCCTTTAATCATTACCATGTACGTGATCAAATCGGGCAAAAGATCCACCAAGCCCATCTCTTTCACCAAACGTTCAGCCATATTCATATCACCTTTATAGCAAAACAACCTTATATAGTTCATGATTGTTTTATTGTTAAACAGGCATACAAATCATTCAGTGTTGTTTTATTGTGTATTGATTGTGGTGCTAGGGAGCTGCTGGGAAGGATGGTGGTGTGAGGGATGAAGACTCTTCGATTTTCTCACCTTCCAAATATAGCCCAAATGATAAAATGGGTTTTGATTTCAAATCAGGATCTGGGTATGTCTCATCTCCTTTGAATCCCTCAGAATTTTCAGTAAGAAACAGGAAAAAGGTAAAAAAGAAAAATTGAACCATGGGTCAATTTGATCTCCTTCAAATTCATCAAACTCATATCCAGAAAGTGCAATTCCATCTCCTTTGAATCCCTTAGATGGGCTGTTTGTGTGTACAACGACGAAGAGAGAGGTCTCCGAGGGAAGCAAGATGAAGAGGCAGTTGATGAGGATAGAGATCTTGCCCTTGGTTCTATCCAACGACAGCGAGGTCAGTGGCGATGACTTTGAAGGCGGTGGGTGTGCACGGGTGGCGAGATCTTGCCATTAGCAGAAAATTAAGAACAAAAATGGAAGATGGTGGGCATATGCTGAAGAGGAGAGGAGAGTTCTGGGTTGGGGTGGGTCGGGAGAGAGGAGGAGAGAGAGAGAGAGAGTTGTCTATGTTTTTATTTTTTATTTTAACAAATATTTATTATTTTTTAAAAATAAATAATATTTTATTATTTATTTGTCCACGTGGAAGTCCACGTCATAAAAAAGGGATCCCACAAATGCCACGTAGGTAGATAACAGATTTCCTGACAGTCTCACTAACGGAGGGGGCATTTTGTAAGGTTTCCGTGACGTTGTGTATGTAATTGTAAATGTCCCATAAATTGGGATGTAATCGTAAATGACCCTATAGGTTGGGGGTTTACTGTAGTTAACCCTAATTTTTAATATGTCATTAATATTAATTTGTTTCTTTCGTACTAACATTTTTCTTCTCTTATTCAATTCAGGGGGGGGGGGGGTCCAAATTCCCTTAGATTGACGTCTTTGGTGACGTTTATGTTCGACCTGGAAATGAGTTGGTTGAGTCCATTCATGTAAGTAGTCTTTAATTTTAATTATTATCTTACTCATTCAAGTTTCATGGTTATTATATGAATGTTTTAATTAATATTTTATGTAATGTTCAACAGACGACGATGATTGAGAAGTGCCAGTTGGTTCTTCAGGAGTCCGCCTCCAGCTTCCTCCCGATACGCCGCTTGAGTCCGTGGCTCCTCCACAGGATGCGGGGTTTCAAATCCTCGACTGAAACCTTGGATCAGGCTCTCGGGAGGCGCCCAGGGACATATTGTCGAGGGATGGGGAATGCTAGGCGGCGGCCACCTAAACCCCTTGAATCATCACAGTCAAACGGTCGGTGGTGACCTTTGACAGCAGAGGTGGCCGAGCTCAAGGGTCATTTGTCACATCTTCTCCAGTCCCTCACTCAGTTCGGCATTCCAATCCCGCCTTTTCCTCCCTCGTCGACCTCCTAGCTCCGCCAACCCAAGCATGGCCACCACACCTCTCCCCCTGTCGACAATGTCCAGGACCTCAGAGCCGCATTTGCCAAATGACAATGTAGATTTTGGAGGGTTGTTTGATTAGATTTTAACTTTCTTAATTACATTTTAAATATTTCTATTGTACTAAATATATTCTGTTATAACAAAAAAATTTCTCTTCATTACATTTTTTATTGCAATTTCATTTTATTATTAAAAAAAACCAAATTTATTTTTGTTACCAAAAAAATTATATTAAAATATATTTATTTTTGCGCGACTATATTTTTTCGTCACGCAAATTTACTTTTTAGAAAATACAAAACCGTAAAAATAAATTTTAAACAATTTATTCTATGTTTGCGCAAACAAAGTTTTCGTCTCGCTCTCTGTTGCACCGATACGCGGATTTTGGGGGTATGCTCGTATCCGATACGCGCAATACGATACGGCACCGATTAAGCATCGATACGTATCCAATACGCCATATGGCGTATCGTAGACTTTTCTAAGATGTTGACTTTATGATACGGCTCCGATACTCCATTGATACGGTCACGATACGCTCGCGACATCCTGTGCCGATACGTCAAGGGTTAACTTTGACGGCAACCAAAAGAGAAAAAGAAGAAGAAGGAGGAAGAAGGAAGAATGAAGAAGAAAAGAACTTACTTGCGCTTGCAGCTGCTGCGAATCTCCAGTTGCAAACACCGGCTGTGCGAAGAAGAGGTGGTTAACAAGTGAAGAAGATGATGTTAGTTGCCCTAATTACAATACGCACTGTTTTAGTTGCATAGGTGGCCTATGTTAAAAAAATTGTTTTATTCCTTTTTTAAGTCTGATGCATTCATTTGGGCCCAGCCCAAGAACTGAAACATATGGCCTCGAAAACATAAGGAACCAAAAGAAAATAAAAAAGGCCCAAAATGCTAATATATATATATATAATTTTGTATATATTTGTTTATATATTTATAATATTTATATTTATATTATTTTAATCGCCGTATTTGGTGCCGCCCGTATCCTACTTTTGAGAGATTTGCCGTATCGGCGTATTCAAAATCGTATCGTATCGCCGCACCTATTACCTCGGTGCAACATAGGTCTCGCTAAAGAAACTCGACAAATAGATTTCATCACGCAAAGATTTGAGTCACGAATATTCTCTCGTCCCTGCATGCATGGGCGGAACCAAGGCAAGGGCTGCCCTTGGCCGTGGCCCGGGAAGGTTTGGGAAAAAAACTAATTAAATATACATATAGCCTAATATTTTAACTAATATATATATAATTTCAATATCAATAGGCATAGTCAGAGGTTTTCTACATTTATATTTGGTGTCAAAGTCTGTCCCAATATCAATTTAAAAAAATTTATATTAATTCTGTCTCCAAAAGAGAAGCATTTTTCTAAATGATATTCACCATTTCATGAATAATATGGCTCTAATTTCTTTTCTTTTTTTCTTCTTGTGTTTATAAATTATAATTAGCATGATTTATATGATTTATATGATTTAATATATACTTATTTCTAGAAAAACTATAGAAAATGTAAGTACAAAAAAAAAATTATAATTAGATTTTAAGCTAATAACTCTAGCTAGCCCACCCATTGAAAAATTCCTAGTTCCCTTGCCTGCATGTATGCGCGACGAAGATAAATCCTCGCGCTATTATTGCAACGACTATACTTTCGTCGCTCCAATATTTGCGCGACAAAAAATCTAGCCATCCCAAGACTTTTGGTGCAACGAAGGTTAACCGTCGCTCCATTTTGCGTGACTAAAGCAATAAGTTTGTCGCGCAAAGTCATTCTTGACAATATTTGCCCGACAGATTTTTGCGCAACGACATTTTCTGTCGCGCTACTATTTGTGCTACTCAAATGTACTTTGTGTGACCAAAGTTTCTTCATCGCGCAAAATGTAAAATGTGGTAGTGCCACATGCTATGTAACATGTATATCGTATGAAATTGCATGCTTTGTCACCTTTCTACGTGGCCGGCCCAAAATCATCTCCCTCGGAATCTCTCACACACAAACGGGCACATACACTTGTTGTAACTTGTGAGGGCCATGCATTGCATGCATGTCATTTTCTTGTTTGCACAAGAGGACGTGACGAGTCTTAATGAGGGTGCAGATTCATTTCACACAAGAAACAAAATTTGAAGCTGAGAAAATCAACACAAGATTAGGAAAAACTCATCGATCGAGCAAAAGGCAGCTTTTCTTCAGAACTTAACAAAAACTTATCACTGTTTTCAATACCTACAACATACATGCAGCTTCTATGCATCGGCAGACCATCAGGCATCATGCAGTGCAAGGATCTAATTTTGTACATTTTGACGAATCGGTTAAATTACATGCATATTTATTTATGAGCGCTGTTTAGAATTGGGTACCAAAATAGTAGAATCAGTTATATGGTCCTTGTGACCGGTGCCCTTCGGGGCTTTTTTGTGCTTTTAATGGCTGTTGTAACGAACCTTCATGGGCAATGAACGAAACATCTCCCTATGATGGACGCCTTGAAATTATTGGCTTCAAAGATTTTTTTCTTCAAAGTGAACGTTGTAGCCGCCTTGGTCAGGTCATATCTTATCCTTACAAAAAATTAAACAAATCGAATCGTTTGACAAACAAAAAAAAGTTGGAAGTATATATTAGGATTTTCTCAAAGTTCTAATGTATTATAAGATGTAAATTTAAACAAGCCTAAAATCATTCATGAAAGTTTATTGACATGGTTCACTCTATTACTGTCCTACGCATCTTACAAACAGGTCAGATAAACTAGTTCAAATGCCCATCAGCGTGGGCTGGGCCTCAGAAAGCCCAAGCCCATTAAGATCCTACTCAAGGTCTTTTTCGGTACTGTAGCTTCATAAGGAAAATAGAAAAATATTAAAATATAAAATATAAAAGGAGAATTTAATTAACACAAGGTAGCTGCTTCCTCAATTACTCTAAGCATGTGGTGAATTGCTGTTGCTATGTCATCCACCGAACTCAGTAAGCACCCTTCTTCAATCTGCATGCAGAATTAGAATGTTCGAATTTTAGACCCAAATTCAATGATTTCTTAAAAAGGCAAACAAATATTTGCAAATAAGGAAACGTCATTAACGTACACAAAAATGCAAAACCTTAATTATTGGTGATGAAACTATCAAAATAGAATGACGAAGACGCTCATTCTAGTAGATCAAGGTTTGATACGTATGCAAAAATAATTTATCCGTTTATGTCAAAGTGATTAATACGAAAGTAAAAGTTCCGAACAAACATTTTCCTTATTATTGCGTATATACGTACCTTGACACTGATGGCGTAGAGAACAAAAGGGTCCATGGTGGTAACAGTGAGATGAAGGATGGTGAGCTGAAGGGATTGAATTCCACCAACCAACTTGGAAAGCTGTCTGGGGCTAATTCTGCGTGACATGATCTTAAGGTTTGCATGGGTCTCAATTAATGTTACCTCAATATCGGCTATGGCTGCCTTGGTTTTTGATGTGAATTTGTTGGGGCAGTGAGACCAAGTGTACTGAGGGCATTCTAGTAATTGTGCAAAAGGGGTTTGCACAACTTTGGAGGTGGAGGTGGAGGTGGAGGTGGAGACATCTGCATTGTGTAGAAGTTGGAGTTTCTGAGCTTCAAGGGAATGCAGGAGGTGCTCAAGCTCCTTCACGAATTCTATGGCTCCTCCTACTATGGAGGCCTGGTCACCCTACACACACAAACAATGAGAAGAAAACAAAAACAAGATGAAAAAAGTGGAAGCAGGAGATTACATTATTGCTCCTACTTTTTCATGTATAAAGTGTACACAGCAGTTTATATATGTTGTTCTGAAAAAGTGGACATGCAGTGTATATTATTAACTATGATAATTATATTCCCATAATTAAATTGAGAAATACTATTGATTATGATGGGATTAGAAGTAATTTAACAACAATGTCTAATACCACAACATGATTTAAGGGGAAGAATTAATAATAGAAAGCATGCATGATGCATGTCATAAATTTCTCTAAAATCCTAACCAAGGATGGTATTTTTTATTTAAACACTTCTTGATATATATACTAATTAATCTTTCTTTCTTCTTCAATTTTAATTAGTGAGGGTGTGTTTAGAGAGAGAGAGAGAGAGAGAGAGAGAACCCTTTGGACATAAGAGTCAGGCATGAGAGAGCGCAGAATGGCAAGATGCTCATTCATTTGTTTTCTGCGGTTTCTCTCAACAGCAATGTGAGTCATTCTCTGAGTCTCAGCATCTTCCTTGTTCTTGCAAACCCTTGGCTTTCTCCTTCTCTTCTTCCGCCCTTGCTGCTGCTGCTGAGCATTATTATTGTTTACACCCAGAGAACTCTGCTTCTGCCTACCACCACCACCTGCTGCTGCGGCTTCCAAATTCAACGCCCTCTTAATTTGGGTGTCTTGATCAGATTTCATGCTACTGGTGCTGGTGCAGAAGTACTTGTCTGGAGGTATGAAATTGCTAGTCGTCCCTGAAGAGTCTTCGAAGGTGTAGGGGGTTGCGGAGATGGTATCATAAATGATGAAGTTGAAAGGCTCATTAGAAGTAAGAGCTTCTAAAGCCATTGTCATGTATTTCTCTCTCTTTCTGTTGGCACTTCTTCTTCAGCACCTTTATTTGATTCACTGGCACTTGAATACATATTGACTTATAATTTATAAACACTACCTTTTAGCTCCTTTTCTATTCAAGGACCACAATCATTTTACAGAAAAACCCACCGCACCATCCCTTCAACCTAACACAGAGAGAGAGAGAGAGAGGGAAATGGTGCACGTGAGAGAGGCAGAAAAGGTGAGGTGCTTTTCAGCTTCGAAAAGTGAAGGAAAGAGAAAGAGAGAAAGAGGGTTCTCTCTCTCTGTCTCTCTGTCTCTCTCTCTCTCTTTTCTAATCTGTCATCTTAGTTTTGGTTTCCTTCCCAATTTCGTAGACGCTGTCAAAAAGAGTGGCCCAGTATGTGCAGTGGACCAGAGAAGGGAAGGTGGGGGACCCAAATCTATATAGATATACGCATACAAACAACACAACAAGCTGTGCAAAAGCAGCTCCTCACATTCAAATCTGTGTTTGGTTTTGGAGGAAGTGACTGGCTCACGTACCCTACCAACACATAGATAGATTCTCTCTTCTCTTATTTATTATCAACTCTACATACAATTTCTCCGATGCGGAAATCCAAACGTTAACATCATGTATTTTCTACTATCCCTCTATGCTTTATACCGTGTTTACAGTATATGTTTATCATGTTTATGTAGATATACTATGCATATATGTATCGCCTAATAAACTGAAAATTGGTTTATTACATGTCAAAGACCAGCAGCAAATGCAGGAGGGAGGAGGTCATTGCAACGTCAATTGTCAACCCTGTAGGTGATATTGACATATTGAAAGGAGAATGTGAGCGGCAACACAAAGTATTAAAGGGATTCAAAGCTCATTAATTAACCCTAATCATGAGCCTTCTTCATTCTTTCTATTGCTAATGCTTTGATGCTTAACAATATTAGGCCAATTATATCAAGAAATAGCAAGGCTTAATACGATACAACTAGCTAACTAGTATTATCCTATCCATCCAGAAAAGCAAAAAGGTCGTATTATCATACATAGTATAGGTATCAATAATTGGTATAAAAGGATCCATTATTTAAAATGATCAACTTTATTTAAAAGAGCAAACAAACTATTCATTGAGTGTAAAAACCACCCTCTCCATGTGTTCCATTGTATATAGAAACAGAGTGAAAAAGACTTGTCCCTATGCTCTGCCTGTGCAGCTTAATTTGTACTTTCTCAATCTCAAGCATTAGGGCTTACCCAAAAAATTAAATAAATAAATAAAACTTTATCATAATGAGTAGATCTAATCCAACCACAAATAAAAATCCATTTAAAAGCTTATTTTCATGTTACCATAGTAGATGTTCTTTTTTTTAGTAAATAATCATGGGAGCATTTTTGCTCCCCACTTTAACCGATTGTGTATGCTCATCACCATTATTAATACTTGACGCGTGTTTATAAGCATAATCATGGCTACCTAAATCAAAATAAAAAATTAACTATGCTTATGTCTATGGGCACATGTCAAGTATTAAAAAGAGCATACATCTTGGGTTAAAATGATGAGGAAAAAAAAATTGAATAATCGTAGCATATCAGCATAATGATGTGGTTTGACTGTCAGCAGAATTTTTTCTGATAACATTATGGAAAACTGTACACTAAATTTGCTCCATTTAAACTATTTACAAGCCAATAATGCCCCTTGCATGTCAGAAATAAAAAGAGATTGCAAATATTCAAATGGCTTTATAAAAATAAGAATTAATAATTACATAAACAAAAACAAAGAGAAAGATCTGAAAACTGTTGCCTTATCTTGCGACGAGGACATATGGAGGGAGGATGGTCCAAACTGTCAGATCCTCTTCTCTGCAAGTTAATCCATGTGACCTTCTCTAGGTAAAGTACATCTTTGCTGTGATTAACCATAATCTAGAGGACTTAGGATATCATTATTTTTCTATTCCTATCTTATTACTTTTTGTGGAATTCTTATCACGTCCGTGGAAAATAATTGGTTGGGGATATCAAACGGTGACATCCTATTTCATAGGAGTTTTCTCCATAAACAACCCTAATTTTTTGCCCCACATACAGGTTATTTTGGGTACCGTGTCAAGTATCTTTCTCTTCTACTGTAGTGTTTTTTCTTTGTTGGAAAGACTACTGTAGTGTTTTTGTACTATTGGAAATTGAAAGTTACATCTTCGTTTCGAATGCACAAATCGTTGCATGAGTTGTCGTTGTATTTGCTGAGAAACTGACAACCAATGGCAAATGCATTTTCATGTGCATGCCCCAGACCAGATGTTGCCATCATCAGGACTCGGCGCCATCATGTTAGGCCATTAGCTCCATACTTCTATTTTGCATTATGCATACTCGAATTATACTTGCACAAACCCTCAATTGATTGATTTTTATGACGGAAAGTAATTTTTGGTGCTTGTAGTTTGCCAGATTTTTCACTTCGGTCTATGTTGTTTTGATTTTGGCGACTTGACCTAGGTAATTTGATATCCATAGAAATTCTAAGACGTGCGAATTTACGTCCAATCCAAACGTATCCTTACATTATGATGAATATCAAACTACATAGGTCAAACTGCCAAAATTGAAACCACACAGACCAAAATTGAAACCACACAGACCGAAGTAGAAAATTCGACAAACTACAATGACCAAAATGACTTTTTCCTTCTTTTTTGTAAATTCCCACCCTTACCGAAAAATACATGGTTATCAAGCGTGGATTAGGGAAAAAAAACATGCGTGAATTTAGAGGTACGTTGTAGGAATTTTCATTTAGTTCCTGTCCTTGACTAATTAGATTGTCACACAGATTGTCCCCTTACCAAAATTTCAGTCTGATACCGCAAAAATCTAGCAATCCAATGAGGAAGGATAGGGAAAACGCATAGGCAATCAAAATAAAAAGGGCTTTGACTGATGATGCAAACAGGGTATCCACAAACAAGTTCACCAAACCTGTGAGCAAGTTTGCCTGTAAGAAACAGAAGATTAAGATTATTTCAAGCGTGATCGACGAGCAGCTGCCAAATGTTGATAAAAACAAAACAAAAATTTGTTGGTTACCACAAGAAGGGGAAAAAAAAAATTATACCAGAAGAAATGTCCCCAGCAAATTCCGGTCATATGCTTCTTCGAGTACTGAAGATTTGCTTCCAGGAAGAAAATCGGAGAGCAGCAGTATTGCCAGCACCTGAAAATGAGTGACGATTTGAAGAGTTAAAAAAAATGTACAAACCAGTTTCAAAGAGCAGTTGGTCAGAAATGGGATGTACACTTAAGTCAGCAATAGTTGGACAATTGACAGAATGCAACTTGGAAAAAATAAAAAAGATAAACCAATACAACTCTGTTCCCTATACAAGTTACTATCCAAAATGAATAAATAATATATGACACTAAAATCTTCCGAAATGGATATGCCATTTAAATTTTATAAATCCAAATCACAGGAAATGGGAATAACCTGTAAATTTACTGCCAATACCAGTGTAACATAGCCCAGGTTGCACTGCACAATGTGTACATTTTAGTTTCCTCAAAACTAATATTCAAACACGTACATAAATTAAGGAAAAGAAGACAAAAGTACACATACCGTCCTACGGGAAACTCTCTCACGTGGCGGTCTATAATGACAGTTAATAACCTGAAACATATAACACCTTAAGCAATAACCTTGCTACCAGAGAAAAGAAGGGAGAGAGAATAAATTTGAAAAAGCAACTTGGAGAAGAGAAATACCAAAACAGAAGTGAAAGTATCCAGACTCTAATCTTTGCCCAGTTAGTGCTCCTCATTGTTGCAGAGGAATGGTTATTGAAGAAAAGAAAGTTTCCTAACTGGACACCAACAAGGTACAAACCCCAATATCCTGGGAATGAAAACAATAAAATACTTTACAAAAGGAATAGAAAAAAGCAATAAGAAGCAAAACTCAAAAAGACATGCTTGAATGATTATAATTCAGCTTCCTCTCAGTGTTATGTGATCGTTTAAATTTACTTCCATATCATTTCAGTTCTCAACTTTTTGGATTTTCATACTGTCTTTCATCAGTTTATCCTAATTGGTTTTTGTAGCGTTCATGTCCAGTATTCAGCAGTTCACCTCCTATACATATGATTAACCAAATCCATTATCACTAAAAAGAAAGGTATATAACATGTTAACCGGAATTGTTCTTCCAATGCATAGCAGAACATGACATTCTCTCCAGATATATCAGAGATGTTCATTGGTTACCCACAATTAGGTAATCCAATGAATTAAATCATGAACTAAATGCAACCTAATTGCATCACAACCAAAGTGTAGTTATGGAACCCATTTAACTTCGTTGTTTGAGTTACGGAAAACTCTAGTAAATATCAAGATTAGAGTGAGTAGGCTCGGTGGTGATGGCGATGATCATAAGGATAATGGTAGGTAATTGTAGTGACTAAGAACATTCATAAAACAAGATTCAGAATTCTATTACAATTTTTCAATTATCAAATGATGAATTTTGAACTTTTCATATTTAAAGGGATTCATGTATCATTATGAATGATACTATTGTCCCACTATTATAAAAGATGATTTTGGTAGTTTTTACCATAAAATAAAATAATTCGACACACTTTCATTTTGTATTGTAGCTTCGAACCTTCATTTAATTTAAAAGATAAAAGACCTCAGGCTAAATAACTAATAAAACAAGCCAATCTCATCTTTCTATCATTGTTTATATCCTTTACCTTTTCATAATAATGAGAAAATGTGAAAGCAGCAAGTTGATCGCTAGAACTACTAGTCTTAGACCCTAGCACCAAATTACATTGATTACAAGCCCGACTTAACCATGAAGATTGTAATTGCACAGTTAAACTGCCACACCTTTTTTTTTTCTAAGACTGAATCTAGATTGCTTTTCCCTGTTTTCCAAAATTTACAGTATATCTGACATATGAGCATAGAGAAATATCATGATTGTAGTGTATAAGTTATGCAGAGATTATGACTTAAGAGTTTGCTCTTCCTAAAAAGTAATCTGAGTGCAGCATTCAATTTGGTTATCATACTACAACTTCATTTGAGCCATCAACACCCACTTAGCTGCTTCTCCAAGAAAAAGTACATTTTAAATGGAAAATTTTGATGTTTTCTTTTCTACCATTACTTGGTATAATACAGCATTATGAAAAGGAAAGCTAATATTACACTATCCCTCACAGCATCCAACCTATGGCAGTTTATGTTCAGGCAAAGAATGTACTATTTCATTAAGAAAAACAGTCATGAGATGATTTATGACAGATTGAATACATGAATCCCACTTCTTCTTTTTTTTCTTTTTTGAGGTAAGAAAAACCTGTCCTTTTAACTTGATTTTAGAGTCCAAAGTATATAGATTATCAATAAAGCATAACAAATCTGCAAACTTAAGCACTTACCAAATATGCTAAAAACACCCTCCTTGTTTTGGCTGATTATATCAGTTCCCCTTTCATTAGAAAGCAGATACGAGTTTAACCCATTTGTCAAGCAAACTTGGTAACCTGGAGGATAGAAAACCCCATTAGGCTATAAAATAGTCTTGCATCTACTAGAAGAATAAAAGTAATAAAAGGTATACCTAAAAAAATATTACTCAGTTAGATAGTACCTACTAGAATTAGTGAGCCAAGAATGCCAGAATACTGTGCGGGAACATTAATTATGCACGTAAGAATTGATATTGCAGCAAGTGTGAAAAAGAAATTCCAGTGTACTCCGTATTCAGCCACATGAACCTACAAGGTGTAAATATAACATGAAAAAGCAGAAGAGTTTAGGACAAGCATCAAGAAGAGTTTAAATCAGCACAGCACAGCTTATTGAACACATAAAAGTGCTGGCAAGTTATTTGTCATGACTGATCAGTATCTAAATGGAAGGACTCATAACAACAGAAGCTCAATGGAGTGGTCACCCTACATTCTAAAATTGGCTCAAATTGAACGCTAGGCGTGACCACAATCCGAATACCAAATTGACCTGATAGTCCCTAATAGCTTCAAAAGCCTGACCTCACTGAGCTGGATTCTGGTCCAGGTTGAAGCTTTGAAGCTCATTTTCTTGTTAGGGAAAGAAAAAGGGGCTGTTTCAATTCTCACAGGAACACACTTCCGTCTTCCATTTACTAAACTTTCTAGGAAATTCTCATTATTCATAATTAGAATTTCTAGCAAGAACCTCTAGTTCCAACAGGCATGAAACACTTCAAAACAGGAAACCATAATTACATGTAAAAATTCAAAATTTCTTGATTGCAATCCGAGTTTGATTCAACAAGTATCTATTAAACAGAGGGGCAAAGGAACATCATAAAACCTACCTGATAGTCCACACCTCTGGTAGAGAGAAGACGGGCAAACCCAAGGATGATCAGTGGACTAGAAGATTGAATTGCAGTCTTCCATTTCCTTAAAAATCATAAATAAATAAAAAAAAATTAAAAAAACACGTCACTACATCATAATATATTCACACTACCACAGGAGGAAACTGCATTCCATTTGTTCATACCATACAAAATCCAATCATGCAGACTGAAAACAAAAAATAAGCATTCGAGAGTTAAAAATGAAAACATTTACTAATCATAACCTGAGGATTACTTGGGAGCATTAAGAGACTAGTCTGGGTAACTTTTTTTTTCCATAAGTGTGCTGCTAGGTTTGAAGGAAAGCTCAAACTTCCATATATTGTCCATCATTTAAAATCCTGTTATTCTCTGAACTTTTTGCTTATAGGTATTTGTCTGTCTTTTCAAAAGGGATATGCACATCGAGAAAATAATATCTTACAACAAATAAACAGTTTCACATGAAGTTACATATTAATTTATTATACATACATATATAGCGAGCGAGAGAGAGAGAGAGAGAGAGAGAGAGAGAGAATCAAGACTCACCTGGATGATATATTTCGTGCTTGCCGTGAAACTAATGAATTTGCTACGACAAATGAGCCAACCCCAAGATCCATCTGACATAATCACGTATGGAAAATGTTTCAATAGAGGTCTCCTCTCTTCTTTCTTGATTTCTTTTCTCAATGAACACTCATTCAGTAGAGATATGTATGTTTTAACACATGTGGCATAGGTCTCAAGGCAAAGAGAATATCTAAAGTACACAAAAATTAAGGGAAAGAAAGGCAAAGAAAGAAAAAAGAGACGAACAATATGATCCAAAATAATTCTACATTTCTTCATTCAAAACAAAAATTGAAACTAGTACTAGAGCACTAGTGAGCCTGAGTAACTTAATATGATTGCCTCCCTAAGTCTGCTATTAAACATTGGCTATATTGATAAAGAATGAAAGAAATAGTCACGAGGTTACGTTATCAAATAAAATTCAGACAATTAAAACTAATCAGCAATTGATGATAACCTGGAAGAAAATGCTGGTAATGGAACAGAAATTAAACATACGTTATTGACATATCATTTTGAAGAGTCGTACAGTACAGGTAACACTCTAACGAAAATAAACAAAATCTAGTCAAACTCATCAAAAGTAATCATATAGAACAAAAATATTACAATAAACTTAACAAGATTATAATTTTGTTGCATACTGGTTCAAAATTCTTACCCAGCTAGTACCATAAGTCTCAGTCTTGGCATATCTTCTAGGGAAAATTTTGAAGTCAACAGCCAAGATACACAAGCATGTAATGATCATCTGCAGCAATTACTTTGTTCACACGAGAAAATAGTAAAAGTTACAGGAAAGTTTTTTAATAAAAAATAACCTATGCAGACCTAAGTGAGACTGCATACCGTAGCGACCCTGTAAGATGATATATTTTTTCGTACAGAATAGGGATCTTCCTTCAAATTAGAATAAGAACCAAACCTGTATTGAAGTGCATACAGCAGTGTATCAATATCCAAGCCATATATATGCTCCTCTGCTCATACAAATATCTTTTAGCATTGTGAACATTCCATGAATGACTTCATCATGCAAAAGTAAACCACAAAGATCCAATAATTTCTTTATAACAAAATTGTGATCTAATATATTTTACCTGTTGGCTGCAATTCTGATAAGCAGTAACAATGTCAACAAAGTTGCCCAGATATACATCCACTCTGCTAAAACCTGTTGTGAGTTATGATCATTGTGAATATAATAGGTATATGTCATTTATGCATAATAAATAATGTAAACACACCAGGAGGCCCAACTATATAGATTCTACAGTTGACACTATGACTATGAGAAACTTTGACTGTTCATGAACAAGGGCACTGCTGTCAGATTCTTAAAAAGATGGTGGGAGAAAAATGATTGCAAGCCACAATCCAAAGATTACTCAAAAGCTAACATAAAACTGGTCAAACACAATATGCTTGGATCCTTCAGAAGTTTTCATAATTACTCAAGTTAAAAACACTTACAGTGTAAACTAAGACGATTGGAAGCACAATGAGAAGAAAATCGAAAACCATTGTAGACATGTAAGCTGGTCTGCCCTTAGAACCGACTACTGCATCATCATTTTTCTTCAATGTGACATCTATGGTAAAAGAATCACAGGACAAAAAATAATATCAGAAAAAAAAGACGTATTAGCTGCATCACATATCAAACGAGCTTGGAGACCAGAAGCTTATGGTACTGTAAATAGATACAATATAGACGCATGACTTCGTTTGGTATTACCAAAACAGAGGAAGATGATGTTAGAAAATATGAAACATAATCTTTTAGAGTACAATGCTAGCATCAGATAATATGTTTGCATCACACAGATGACACCTTAGCTTAATCGTTGCAAAACTTCTCCAAAAGCCAAAACCCTACAAAATCTGTCCAAAATTGATTTTAGATTGCACCTTAACTTAATCGTTGCAAACTACTTGGACAGTGTCACAACGACACCTTAGACAATCTTGCCTCTGATTTGTTTCTAGGTGCCCGTGGTCATGAGAATTGCACATGGTTTGGAAGATTAGCATGTGGTCACGAACATGACATGTGAAGGGGAAGTTTATAACGTTGTAGTCCATGACGATTTTTTGGTGATAGTTAAGGCAACTCTTGGCACCAACATGGACGAATAAGATGCGACAAATGAGAATGCATCTAAGCTATCTATATATAATCTAACAGCTAGAGAATAATTTTACCTACATGCACAATCAGTCAGCCAACTAGGCCTGAATTTCAAGGGATAAGTCAACAGTGCTACTGCAAGACGATATTTTACTTATTTCTCATAAATGTTCTATCACACAGCACAAAACCCTTGGTGCCTAATCTTTATCATTAACACAAACACACACCAGAAGAACAACAACAAATTTACAGAACCCATTTTTTGTTCATTACCCCCAAATAATTATAAGGATCAACTTTTAGTAACTTGAGAACAAAGAACATAAAAATTTGATTGGTAATAGAAGTCCTTGTGACTTACCAACAACAGGATTGGAGCCAACTGAGTGCCGCAGTATAATCAGAATCTGATTAAAGCAGGGCAACCAGGAAAATGGCATCAGAATTTACAAAAACATACACACACACACACACACACAAAACATAACCCTTTCGTTATAAACTTGGGAAATGAAAATCCGAAATTAGGTTAATTTACAGGGATTATTGTGGTAAGCGCGGCAATCTCCATCATGGACGATCCAGTCAAATTGCTCACAAACCTGCAAAAGTTTTAAAATTCAGAAGAAGATAATTAAAAAATGAATCAAAAAATTCTAGTTAAGCAGAGGAATTTAGAGAGAGAATAGTAACTCTTCTTTGAGACGTTTGTTTGGATTGAAGGAGTTGGGGAGAGAATCCATGGAGAACGGAGGATTTTTCTGTTCGCCGGAGATAGTGGTCTGACTGACTGGTTTTACTTTAGTCTCGAAATTACCCTTCAGCAATTCTTCAACTCACGTCCTTATAATCTACGGATGGACGCACGTAAGCTGTTCGATGAAATGCCGAAAACGTACTTTGCCTCCCAGTCAGAACAAAATAAACTAACTTCTATATACCTCCCCGACCTTATTCCTACTTCTCTATCAATTCAAGCTTACATGCGTACAAGCACTAGAAAATATATGAAAATAATGACCATAATAACAGCAAGAAGTTGCTTATGGAAGAAAACTTAAAAACAGTTTCAGGATTAATTATTTTGCTTGAACTACTTGGGGTTTTTTTTTTGGGTCGAAAACTTGGTTATAATTCTTTTATGTATATTTTATTATTGTACTGAAAGATTATGATAATTGTTGTCTAGAAAAGTATTGGAGAATTTTTACACGTTGACCCCTCGGTGGTAAGAATCAAGAATCTGCCACTGATAGCAGGTAGTTTATTTGTTTTCATACATAATTTTGTCTCTTAAGTATTATTGACATATTGGTTTGGAAGTAATCTTACATGTGGTATCAGACCAATTAAGACGATTAGGTTAGGTCTGGCACATCTATTAAATTAAACATGTCACATAAACAAGATAGCGAAAATAGAATGATATAGCATGTGTTGGGAGTGCTTTTGGTTTTGGGAGGAAGCACTCCCAAGTGCTCTTTCAGGAAGCACTTGGATTTCTTATGAAAATTTCAACATCTTTATAATAAAAACGCTTTTGCGAGAATCACTTATGAATAGAAGTGTTTTCTAGAGAAGCAGTCTGAAATGATGCCAAACTGGAAAAAAACTTGCACTACAAGATTCATGTTTTTGTTTTGATCTAGGGATGGAATTGAGTATAACATGGACAAACACACATGTATCTAAATGCCCAAAAAAAATATATTAATACTACAATTTACCCTTTTTTCTTAACAGGAATTTACGCTTGATATATATAAAAACTGAGATTGCATTTCAAAATTGACAATAATACACAAAATTAAATTTGATTGATTAATTGAAAGTAAAAAAAGAATATATTACATTCATATATCATGTGTGCACTGGGAAGCAAAATAAACCAAATCAATGCTGGCCATAAAGAGGAATTAGAGCTCCGCAACCCTGCGAGAGAGGAGGAGGATGACGAGGAGCAAGACTTCTTCATAAGTAGGGATTCTTGTTGTTGCAGAAGCAGCAATAGCAGCAGCAGTAGCAGGCAAATGAAAATCAATAGGAAAAAAAAAAAATTATCAACACCACAGGGTTGGCCGAGTTGCCAAAGGTTGCTGACTTTCCTGGCCTCCTCGTCAATGAGCCAGCCAGAGTCACTACCAACCCAGCGATCTCTCCTTTTTCTGTACCCACTGTAAGGGCACAGTCACTTCACGTTGGGTCCTAATACTCTCGTGATTATCTCCAATGTTTGGTGATGTGTTAAAAAAAAAAACAGATTATATTTGCTGGTACAATTATTTCGTGTTATGATTATATTTCGTGATATGATTATATTTCGTGATATGATATGTTGTTCATCTTATTTATATATATAATTGTTGTATTAATAATTGACACAAATTAATGTCCTAATCATCTAATTATAAACTAGAAATGAGTAAAGAAAAGTAAATGAAATGAAACAAATTATATATGCGATTTAAGTGATATAATCATAATCCTAAACTCTTATTTATATGTAATTATATATGTATGTGGGCTTAACGGACCAGATTTTTGTGGGCGGGCCAGACTAGGCGTCTTGGGCTTAATCGGGCCGGACTTTAGACATCCAAGCCCAAGTCTAGCCTAGCCCAAAATAGACCGGGCCAAGTCAGATTTTTTTTCAATAGGCCGAGCGGGCCCCCATCGGCCCATGAGCCCGCGGGTCAAATGATGAGGCCTACCTCCAGAAGTAGTCACAACAAAGAACCCTTTGATTTTCAGCATGGATGCCCAAACAAGGATTAGAATTACGTACCCTCCAATATCTCGGCACGATTGAGGCTCCACATGTACCCATGATCCACTAGGCTCGTGGCCATGGTGCCAGAGCCCCGAGTCTCAGTGACCCCTCACCTTGTACATACCAATTGGTCTCGATTGCGAGCTGCACCTTCCATAGCCACCACAGAATCTCCAATTCATCTGTTTCCCTTGACATCTTTCTATCCATATAGTACTAGTTTACAACAATGGTATGGAAGTAAGACCAAACCTTCTACTTATTATATATAGAACAAAATATATATAGGCATTGGAATTGGAAACACAAATTCTACTAGGAATTCGAATTAATCCCAATCCTACTACCCTCCATTTAGATGAGGAAAAATAATTCAGAATTTATGAGGAGAAATTGACAATTTTTTTTTTTTTTTTTTTGTAACTTAAGTACAGAATTTATTAAATGATGCAAGAAAAAAATTGTGAAAATTAGGGCATCAAATTCCCGAATTTAATTTCCACCAAAATAGGCATCATTTCACAATTTCCATATAGTGCAATTTACAAAATTAGACATACATAAATCCAAACACTAATAGTGCGTTTGGATGAGGAAATTTAAAAGTATAAAGGATTTCATAAATGATGAAATTTTAAATGACGGAAATTAATGTTCTATAATTTGTAAAATTTCTTGTTTGGGTGACGGATTTAAAACACGGAATTTAACCTTTATTTGTAAAGTTGTCTTTTTTAAAAACTCAATCTCTTGGGATTTTAGAAATGACGACTTTTAGATAGAATTTAAAGTTGGGATTTATGATCTCCAAATTCCACGTTTTTTCCCACGCGGAATTTCTAAATTTCTATGTTTTTTTTATCCAAACACGGGAATTGGTTCATGTCAATTTAGAATTTGTCAAAATCCCAAGTTTATTTCCCTCATCCAAACGCACCATAAAATATTCAATTGCCAGAAATTGAAATTATGGAAATCTACATTCAATAATTTTAGAATTCTATGTAATTTTCAATTTCATCATCCAAACGGAGGTCAGGAGGAGTAGGGTTTGCTGCTGTCTATTTGTTTGCCTAGCTTGTGTTATTTATTTGTCCGGTTTCTTTCCGTTACTTTGTTTTCCTTGTTGTTCAAGTTAGCCTGGTGGTTTTTATTGGCAAGCTAATCATATAGCTTTTGAAAAGTTGAAAAATAGCAATACTTATTTTAAAATAAACTTTGATAATTCTGTTTTAGCAAAGGGTCATTCTGTTACGGGTTTCGTTATTAGAAATCACTATGCTCACCCTTTATAAGCTGCATCTATTCCTATTGGCTTTTCTTTGTTTTGCAGGCTGAAGCTATGGCATTAAGGAATGCTTTGATCTGGGCTTCCTTCGTGTCTCAAACAGAATTGAAGGCGATTCCAAAGTTCTAATACAAATTCTAACTCATCATATCTCACCAAACAATTGTTCGAATTCACAAAACAATTCGAACAATCGAAGGCGAATAAAAACCACCAGAATTCCAAAGTTCTAATACAAATTCTAACTCATCATATCTCACCCCCATGGCAGAATTCGAACAATTGTTTAAGACATTTTGAAACTTCAACAGGGTTTCAAAATTATTCCTTTATCACATTTCTATCATGAAACCATTCAAGTGGCGGAGGCTAAAAAGGACATGCTTTTGTGAATATGTGTATTTGGTTTAGGGATCTTCTTTGTAATGTTTTCTTCTTTCCGAAAAAAACAAAAGAAGCAAGCTCAGGTGCGAAAGAGAAAAGGCAAACCAACTAAAATGCATGAACACATCTAAGTTGCTAGCTAAGCTACCCTTCTGTACTTGTAAAAGAACAAAACCAAAGGAGACAAATATTTGAAGATCTTGAAGAGAAACAAATTAACGAAAATAAAAAACATTAAAGTCTGTTAATGTCTCCTCCACCAGCAGAGCCAGAGACCTCTCCAAAGTGGCCACCAGCCGCATTGTGTGTTTGGCGTGAGAACTCCCCAAATGTGGTACAGCTTCCTGTCCAGTTATGATGCCCTCTTAGAAGTTTTATCTTCACATGCTCTGGCAATCTCAGTGTATATCTATCCTCCTCTGCTCTAGGCCTAACTATGGAGTGCCCTGTCGAATGTGACCTTGAAAATCTTTCGGTTTCATTCTCTACATTTTGATGATCATGGTTAGTTCTACTACTTTGTTCATCTTCTGCAACCATATTGTTATTATTATTATTTTTATTCGGAGGCCAGGAATCACTAGTACTAGTTCCTTGATGATGTTGATCTTGGCCTTGTTCATCTTTGATGTCAACGTGGACAGCATCCGGATCCAACAACACAGGCTCATTCCCTTCATGAATTTCCTGCATGGCGACGTTCTCGTGAGCAAGCACTGGAGATTTCTCTGCTAAGTTCGAGGGCATTGATTCGAGATTTCCACGGCAAAATGGACAAGTTTTGTGAGACTCGAGCCAGAGGTCGATGCATTCTTGATGGAAAACATGGCAACAAGCCGTCAAGAGGCGTAGCATGCTATCGTCCTCAAACTCCACCAAGCAAATTGCGCATTCTAGGCCGTACTTCTCAATCCGATAATCCTTGACGCTTGCATACACGAAAGTTGGAAATGATTCTATGAGTGAGACGTCAAGGCCTTCTTTAGGTACAACCGCCGTGCCCACGAGGTCTCCGGCGGGAGAGCGCTGAAAGGAGGTAAGGATATGGTCCATGAAACACTTGCAAAAGTAAATAGAAAAGAATCCCACAAAGAAGAACACGAGGAGAAGGACGGTCAGAACGACAGTAATTGGCGGGGAGGACACATGCTGTGAGGATGGGGGATAAGCTGCATTGGTCGATGCTGACATTCCCTGCATAACTAAGATTGAGCAGCTATACCTTATTAAAAACCACGTGGCCGGAGATCGGCTTGCACTTCCGGCCAGCCTTAGTGCATGGATATTCAGAGAAGAAGAACAAGAATTGTGATGAGATGAAGCTACAAAGAGAACAACAATGTGTTGGTGTTGGTGTTGGTGTTGGGTTCTTAGTTTGTGGGATTGCTTCCAGTCAGTCATTGGCAAGAGAGAAACAAGGAGGCATGTCGATGCATCTGGTTTTTGTGAGCATACAAAAATGATTGGCTTAATTTGGGAGGGTGATGTGGAAGTGTTGGTTTCTAGTCTTTGGTAAGAACCAAAGCTATTGAGCTTTGAGCGAGTCCTTGTGAGAAGGATGGGCTCAACAAATTACTCTCTTCACTATTAATCCAAGCCACCAATATATCACGCCCTCATCTTTGGCTGTCCAAACAAAAGGGTAAACGTTTTTAATTAAATTTGTAGATATGAAGTTTTCATATCATAGAGGGCAGAAACATTAAATACTAAATAGTAAACAATATTAAATATCCAATTGGAAGAAACATTATATTGTTACACGATCCAAACACGACACAAATATAGGACTTGAATATAAATTAGATCAACCCGACCACGACCTATTGCCACCCCGCCACCCCGTCCCTTTACTCTAGTTGAGTTATTTTGCAATCATTTCAGAGAAGAAAGTTTCAGACAGGAAAAAGAACCTTAAAATAGGGAAAACCTTGATACAAGTATTATGATCAACGCCAAAATGGGTGAACGCGAGAGATGTTTAATTATTTTAATTGATAATTTGAACAAAGTGGTACAAGATAATGACCGTCGTCTCTCTGGACGAAGAGGGTCATCCCTTAATTGTATATGGTAATAAGGACAACTAAGAGAGTGATACAAGCTTCAAGTTCTAATTGTAACAACAAAATTCGCACGTGAAACAGAAGGGCTGTGCCTTCACCAAGCCAGGCATGAAACCTAAACTAGAAGCAAGGAAACAAAAACTACTTCTACAGATAAGTTACAGCTACATGATCCCAAAATCTCTTGCAGAGACTTGGTATCTAGTTTTCTATCTAAATCCATGGAGGATATATGTAAGTTACTGCAGTACATCTTTAACATTTGGAAGCGAGGATCCCAGATTTTATTCGATGTCATCAATCCAGTCACCATATATCCTACTGATTTTGTCTGGTCCCTTCCATTTCTGATGGGCTCTCTGCCCAGGCCTCTGAATTACAATCGATGATCTTTGTGTTGGAACTCCGAGGTGATAAACATCAGAGTGAGGAACTAGCGGGACTGATACTACCACAGTATCTGCTGGGGTTTTAGAAGGTACTCCACCCTGCTTATTGTCAGGTGGGGCTGAAGAAGACTCTCTGGCGTCTCCCTCCACAAGCCCACCACCATATCGGTGTAATTCTGTAGTCAGAAGTTTAGAATTCCAAAGTTAGATAACGAAAGCATCATCAGTTTAAGTTGAACTGCAGTTTGATTATTACAATTTTCTTTTCAGGAAAGAGGATATTAATGTGATCACTACAGTCTCTATAGATATTGCACCCAAACGTAAAAAAGCACCCTTAAATAGTTGAAGACAAATCATCCGCATTCCAGACAACATATTAGCATGCTACTCTTCAGTGGCATACAAATTTAAGACCTACAGATGATAAGAGCATATTTTCATTTAATGTAACAAAGTGTGCACACTCGTGACCTTAACAGAAACATCACACTATACAAACTCGTACTAACACTTTACTTTGTTCCTTTTTTAGGCCAGATCTTAAACTAATGCTTAAGTAGCTGATAAACTTACAAATTAGAGAAAAAAACGTAAAGTCAGCAACATAAACAAACTAGTAATCCTTACCAAACCAACTCACAATACAACAGTAACAGCATTGGCAGGAAAACGAGATCAAGTTGTACAACAACATTATGCATCTACATGAGCCTTGCTTAAGCTTTATCTCTTGAGATGTAAATTCCATGCAAGCCTCCCTCATGCAAGATGTAGGATTTTTTCTAGACTTCAAGCCAGTCCCTAATTTGTGTTTAACACCATCAGTACAGTTCGTCAAGTGATATACATACTTGGTTTACCAGTTGCCCAAAAGCTTAAGCTGTAAGGGAATGTATATCAAACTAACACCCTCTCTCGTGCAAGCGCCATCCTACAAGCGGAGTGGCAGAGAAATTCAGAGAGAGAAACGATAGGTGCAGCCCCATCCTGCACCTTGCAAACCAACAAAGAAGTGAGAATGGGGATTGGAGATTTCATACCAAGGATCTCCACCAACCAATGCTCTGATCCTATGTTAGGCAACCACTAGATCCCAAAACCTTAAGCTGTTAGGACATGTGCAAACAATTGTTTTAAACTTTAACAGTTGGAATATTAAATACCCCAGGTTCCTTAGCAACATCCAGAGTAGGAACTAGAGTTTGTGTATTTGTTTTCTTCCTCCCTTGAAGACATAATAGGAGTTAGAAACTTGTATGGCTTAAGGAGATATTAAGCAGTAAAAAGAAAGAGGAATGTATGCGTGTTTTACTTATTATATGGCACTATATATGTCAATATATATATACATATATATATGCTTACGGGCAGCGCAAACCAAAACAATACAAATTTCCACAAATAGTTTCTGTGTCAGCAGTGGAGAGTCAGTACACCATCTTGTTCTCCACTGCTAATTATGTTGAAAGCTTTGTTTCTTCCAAAACTATAGAGGCTCAGGTGGTACGTCCAATTTTAGTTTTGTAAAAAGGAATTAAAATTTGATATAGAGCTTCTAATTAGGAACTTTCCTTGCCTAGGCTTAAATATGCATGTATTAAATATTTTTGAATAATACTTGTGGCCTCCTCCTTAGTCAGATGTAGGCCTTTTTTGGACTGATTGTTCTGTCCTGGATTTTCTGCTAAGGTTTTTAAGCGGGTTGGGGAATAGACCCAGCCCCCTGGATGAATTGCTGATTGTGGATGGTCTTTTATTCTTTGTATTCTTCCAGGATTAAACTGCAATAATTCGTTCTGGAGCAATGGTAGCCTCTTACTTGGCTGCTGGAGTCTAAAGAGAATTCTTCGGCTGGCCTTCTTCCTTTGCCTTCCTATGCTCTAATCATGCTCATGTAGACTTCTACTAGAATTAAGAAACAGAGAAACTATTTAATTGCCCCAATCAGCATAGGAAACTTCAATAGCACCTTGCATCAAGGCTATAGATGGTTAAAAATAAATACAAATAAAAGAGAGAGAGAGGGGGAGATTTCTTCCCTCCGTGCATAATGAGTATACACTCTCTATCATAAGCAATAACAGGGGTGGGCAAGTGACAATAACTTGACATGGAAAAGCTTAGGCTTAACTGCAATAATTTAATCTGTACTGATGGTAGCCTCTTACTTGGCTACTCGAGTCCTAAGGGCATTCTTCAGCTGGTCTTCTTCCTCTACCTTCCTATTCTCTAATCATACTCATGTACACTCATATTAACAATAAAGAAACAGACAAACTATTCAATTGGGCCAATCAGCATGGGCAACTTCAATAGCGCCTTGCTTCAAGGCCACAGATGGTTAAGAAAGAGAGAGGAGGAAATTTCTTCCCTTCCATGCATAATGAGTATACACTCTCTGCCATAACCAATAACCAAGGTGGACAAGTTAAACAATAAGTTTACAATGTAGTTTGCATATTTCTGTTCAGGTAACTTTTCACTGAAGCGCCCTAGAGCTTGGATAAAATAAAAGATGGGTTGGCCGGTCGGGAATAGAATCACGTTATGATCTGGCAATCTAGAACTTCTGTCCAAGGTTCTCTATGATAGACAAATGAACGCGAAAGTGTGTTGACAAGTGTCTTTGCTTTATGAGGAAAAACAAACAATAATGTGTTCATGTTTCTCTTTTACAAGGAAAAAGCATAGGTAGTTAGTCTTTGTTAATGATGCGCCAAAAGAACAAGTTAACCAGTATACCAATATCTTGAAACTATTACAAAACCAACAATAGTGGTAGTTAACCATATTTGATTTCTTAATATACTCAAGTGCTTTCCTAAATCAAAAGCAAAACATGGAAAAGTTTGGACTTAAATGTTGCATGAAATTAAAATTTCTACCACAAATTAGAGGTAGCAGTGTCTCACTTATTTGGACATCGGAAATGCAGGACACCAAGCATCTAGGTAATGAAACTGAAAGTAGAGATAAAAGTTACAGAATGGGAGCCCAAGCAAGATGGCTAGCTCTATGAAAAGTTACATTGAAAAAATGGCAACACAAGGGAATTATTTACTGCTATGCAAGATGGATTAATATCATTCCCAAATCTTAGAGCAAGCAAAATTACTGAATTTTCAAAACTGAGCTATCATATATAAAGAATCAACATCAAATGCTTTCCGTCAAGCAAAAACGGAAAAAGTAAATAAATCATACCTGCAACGCCATGAGCAAAATGGCATTTACTTCCAAATGGGCAATATCCTGTCAATTCCCACTTATTGCAAATCCTTGTTTTCCAATTTGATGGCTTGTTATTTGCTCCATTTGCAGCACCACCATACCCTCCTGGACCTAAACTTATTGCCACACTCTCTCGATTCTTCGACTGCTCATCATGAAGAAAAGTACAATTATCCCCATAAGGGCAGCCTTCCTCAGTATAAAACTTCTTGCAATGCCTCCCTTTATACGACCTCTGAGTCTCCACACCATAACCTGTAGAGACTATTGGAATTTGATATTCTTCCCTTGGCTCCAAAGATACCCCCTTTTCTTCCTCATGAGCGGCCACAATTTCTTGCCAATTTGGGGGTGGCCTTCGAAGCTCCTCAATGCTATGAGCAAAGTTGCAATTAGTGACGTAGGGACACGTCCCAGCACGGAATTTGCAACAAAGTTTGGTTTTGAAAAACATTTTCCCAATGGCTTTTGACCGGTTAGACGAAGTTGCATCTTGGGAGTTCCTTGATTTCTTATTTGGGGGTTCGCTTCCAGAGCGACTTTGAGATTGCCTTTGATCATAATTCGAGTTGGACATGGTGTCCGCCAATGCGTCACCATTATTCCAAACTCGGTACTCATCCTCAGTAGCCCAAACTGCTTGATCAGCAGGCCAAATATCACCACCAACACTACTCCCAGTGATTACTTGGACTACATTAGTTTCTCTTCCATAATCCATTGCAAGTATAATTCCTCAACACAAAAAGTACAGTGCTTGAAAGAAAACAAGAGTATTACAAACCCTAAGTGCTATCTTACAGGTTCTCGTAACACAAAGGAAAGTACCCACAAGCTGAATTCACCAAAATTCTATACAAATTGCTGAAATTTTGAGAAATCTTAGCAATATGAGAAATGGGTACTTCAAGAACACATCTACAACACAAATTACAAAGCTTTTAGCTAAGAACCTTCCCGATACATAACAAGGAGCTACTGCTACTACTACAACAACAAATTAGGAGGCACAGCGCAGATCAAAGCAAGATACTTGAACAAAAATCTAACCAAAATGAAACAAGTTACCAAGTTGGAATTGCGGTTGGATCTACAGCCTCAAAATGTCCAAAAGATAATGACGAGACCATCAGAAAGTGGCTTAGCAAAATGGGAAATTGTTGAATCAGTAAGGGGAACGTGGTAGAGGAATTGATAGGAGTGAGGAAATTAAAAGGAAAGAAAAAGAATGAGAATTTAGAGATAGATTTGGTTCAGAGAGCCCCCAAAAGGAGGAGATTTCCAAACTTTCACATCAAAGGAAGGAGAGACAGAAAGAGGCTCTGTACATTTGTTCCATATTTTAACCATTTTCGGTATTTTTTTCCCTTTTTTCCTTTTCAAGGTTTTGTCTTTTACTGTGGAAGTGATCGTCTACTCCCGAGCGTGCGTTGTTTTTTTGACCACCACATTCATCTCTCTCCGCTATACCGACATCCATCTATTTTTTGTTTTTAATTTCTTTTTATCTTTTTATATATTTATATATTTAACTAATTAATAGATAAGAATTAAAAATAACAACAAAAAAGCCCAATTGGCCAAGAGGCCAGTAATGTTTAAACTCGTTCCTTAGATGTGTTAGTGAGTTAAATATTTTAATATGTACTATACTTTACATGCGATTAATGAGATTAAAAGTGTTTAACTAACCCTTAACATAAAATCTTTGATCGGAAGGTTCCTCTGTGAAAATACTAATACTAATTAGGGTGGGCACGGTTTATGGTACGGTATTGGGCTTGGGCTTTGACCGCTACCAATACCGGAATTTAAAACCGGTATGATTCGGTATGGGATTATGGTTTGCCAAAGTTGGTACCAGTACCATACCAGTTACCAAATCGGTTGGTATGGTACCGGTACCATTTTTCGTATTCAAAATAACAAAACTCATAAATGAACCAATTGAATATTCAACCTATTAATTCACCAAAAATTCAAAGATTCAACAAATTCAACATCCAAATCCTAATCAACCAAATCAATATACATCAACAAATTCAATATCCAAATCAACCAAATCAATATCCATCAACAATTCAACATCCAAATCCTAATCAACCAAATCAATATCATAGTTAAATAAAACTCATGCCTTATGGCTTACAAACCAAAATAAGTGATAATTATGCCTTATGGCTTACAAAATTACAAACACAATCCAAACATAAATGACAAAAACAGAAAGTTATGCAATCCAAGCTTCATTTGCAGCCCCTAATTTGGATTCAAGTATCCCCATCATTTGCATATTCTGCAAAATACCCAAACAAACAATTATTAGAAAGAATTCAATGCAAACTAATACAAAACAAACTACAAACATTATTTAAAATAATTTGCCTGATTCAATGGTTTCATAAAATTCAAATTCTTCAATCGAAGGTGTATCTTCCAAGCTAGAAATTTCATCCCCTCTCAACCAATTTTGCATGCATATCAAAGCCTCCACTGATCTAGGAGTTAATGAACTCCTAAATGCATCTATGACTCTGCCACCAGTACTAAAACAACTCTCAGATGCCACTGTGGAAGTTTGAATTGAAAGGACATCCTTCGCAATTGCTGCTAAGACAGGATACTTGGGCCCATTGAGTTTCCACCACATCAATATGTCAAAATATGCATCTTTGGAAACTAAAGCCAAAGGATCTCCCAAGTAACAATCAACTTCATGTGACACCACAGCCGAATCACTCTCTTCCACCTCTCTAATCCAATCATCTAAAAAATCATCACAAGCAACACTTTCTTCAACCATATTAGTACTACCACTTGTAGATCCTACATTTTCTGTGGTAGAAGAAATTCTCATGTGAATGCCACCATCTACCTTTGGTACATACTCATCATAGAGGGCCATTAACACACCTTTCACTTCTCTTGTCTTTATTTGCACATCATCCTCATCAAATTTTTCCTTTTTAAAGAGATGGGTGATATGCCTTAACTTGAACCTTGGATCCAAAACAAGTGCAATCAATACCAACATGTTCAAATCCTGATATTTGACAAAATACTTGTTGTATTTTGTTCTCATAGTTCCAGCCATGTCAGTCAACACTTTCTCTGCATCTGAACCAGTGGCAAATTCAGGTGCCACAAACAACTTGTCAATCTCCTTTTCCATGGAAATAACTCGCGTGAAATGTTTTATGAACTGTGGGGTGCAAAGATGCACTCACCTTTAAGGTCACATCATAAAACACCTTCAAAAACCTCACAAAGATTGTTGCATTGTCCTAATCTACATCAGTTGGTGGTCCAACCCGACACTGCCTACTGTAGTTCTGAACTACACCGTCCTCATCAACTACCTCATCTGGCTCTTTGAAATAAGCCATGAATGGGCTGTTCAAATCCTCTGCCATTCTAGTAAAAGCCTTCTTAAATTTCAAGGCTGCATCCAACATCATGTATGTTGAATTCCATCTTGTGGGGACATCCATGCATACAAGACTTTTGCAGGTCAGCTTCTCCTTCTCAACAGAGGTTTTAAAATAATCCAATCTCTGTGGAGATGACCGAACATACCTCACAGCATTCCTAATTGCCAAAACAGATTTTTGCAGCTTTCTCAACCCACTAGACACAATTAAATTAGTGATGTGAGCACAACATCTCATATGTAAGTACTTCCCACCCAAAACAGCTTGTGAATTGTTCCATTTGTTCATTTTATATCTCACCCAATCAATTGCCACTTTATTTGCAGAGGCATTGTCCACAGTGATGGTTAAAACCTTCTCTATACCCCACTGTAACAAACAACTCTCAATGAGGTCTCCTATGGTGTTGCCTTGGTGATTAGGAATAACACAAAAATTTAAAACTCTTTTGTGCATCTTCCAATCACAATCTATAAAGTGTGCAGTGAGCACCATGTAATTGGTGTTTTGGACACTTGTCCAAGTGTCAGTCGTGAGGTTGATTCTATGTGCACTTAAATCTTTCTTCAGCTGTTGTTTTTGTGCATCATACATTTTAAGAAATTGCCTCACTGTTTTTCTCCTACTAGGCACTTCAAACATTGGGCAAGCAACACTACAAAACCTCATAAAACCTTTCTTTTCAACAAAAGAAAATGGCAGCTCATCAATCACAATCATTTCAACACATGCATTCATAATATCGCTTTGCACAAACCCCCTAGCAACCAATTTGTTACTCTGACCCCTATCACCAGTAATGATCTTTTGTGTTTTATCTTGGTTAGGTGGGTAGTATTTGCAATATTTTCTAATGTGGCTTATCATTCCCGAAGTCCCATTTTTCCCACTATCACATGCATAATCTCCAAGGCCAACTTTAGATTTTGGACAATATCTGCATTTAGCTCTTTTATTCACAACTTCTACATCTACCATTTTCCCTGTGGCCTCATCCTTTCTTTTGACAGTTTTTTTATCATCATAGGGTGTAAAATGATCCCAAACCCAACTTCTCTTATTACATCTACCTTTGCTATCTAGTTCAGTTCACTAACCATTTCTATGTCTTCACTCTCAAGGGCTTGCATTTGCTCAGGCACAGGAGCTTCAGAAGGTTCGGCTTCTGGCTGCAAGCACACGCTGGTGGTGCTGGTGATGTTGCCGTTGAAGAAATAGCAAGCCCACTGTTCTCCTTATGCTTACTTGATCGAGACTACATGACAAGAATTAACAAAAATCAAAATAAACCCCACAATAAAGTTTCTGCTTCAGCAACAATTTCATCAATTCATAATTCGGATATTGTCCTCATTAATTCATCAATTCATCAATAAAGTTTCTGCTTCAAGCAACAATTCATCAATTCATCAATTCCAGGAACAATTCATCAATTCCAACATCAATTCATCAATTCAGCAACAATTCATAATTCGGATATTGTTCTCATTAATTCATCAATTCATCAATTCATCAATAAAGTTTCTGCTTCAGCAACAATTCATCAATTCACCAATTCCAGCAACAATTCATCAATTCAGCAACAATTTCATCAATTCATAATTCGGATATTGTCCTCATTAATTCATCAATTCATCAATTCATCAATAAAGTTTCTGCTTCAGCAACAATTCATCAATTCATCAATTCAGCAACAATTTCATCAATTCATAATTCGGATATTGTCCTCATTAATTCATCAATTCATCAATAAAGTTTCTGCTTCAGCAACAATTCATCAATTCATCAATTCCAGCAACAATTTATTCATAATTCCGGATATTGTCCTAATTCATGAATTCATCAATAAAGTTTCTGCTTCAGCAACAATTCATCAATTCCAACATCAATTCATCAATTCAGCAACAATTCATAATTTGGATATTGTTCTCATTAATTCATCAATTCATCAATAAAGTTTCTGCTTCAAGCAACAATTCATCAATTCATCAATTCCAACAACAATTCATCAATTCATCAACAATTTCATCAATTCATCAACAATTTCATCAATTCATAATTCGGATATTGTTCTCATTAATTCATCAATTCATCAATAAAGTTTCTGCTTCAGCAACAATTCATCAATTCATCAATTCCAGCAACAATTCATCAATTCCAACATCAATTCATCAATTCAGCAACAATTTCATCAATTCATAATTCGGATGTCCTCATTAATTCATCAATTCATCAATTCATCAATAAAGTTTCTGCTTCAGCAACAATTCATCAATTCATCAATTCCAGCAACAATTCATCAATTCCAGCAACAATTTATTCATAATTCGGATATTGTCCTAATTCATCAATTCATCAATTCCAGCAACAATTCATCAATTCATCAATGCAAATCAAAAGCTTATTATCAAAAGTTTCAATTCCAGCAGAGAATTTGTTGAACATAAACTTACCATTTGAGTTTGAGTCTTCGATTTGGGGCTTCCAGTTCCAAGATAGAGAGAGTGATCGAGAGGAGCAAGCTTCTTCGATTTGGGGCTTCCAGATAGATTGAGAGATCGCAGGAAGATTTGGGGCTTTGTCGATTTGGGGCTTCGTCGATTTGGGGCTTCCAGATAGATTGAGATTGAGAGAGAGAAAGATCGAGAGGGCAGAGAGACAGAGATTGGAGTCGAGAGAGAGAGAGATTAAATCAAGAGTGGGACTGAGATCGAGAGATCGATCAAATTCGAGAGATTGAGTGACTTGAGACAGAGATCGTGACAGTGAGAGAGTGAGAAAGATTAGCGTTGCCAAGGGTTTGGCCTGGTTTGATCGATCGAGGCGACTGAGAAAGATCGAGAGTTTGAGAGAAAGATAGAGCTGGCTAGGAGTGGGAAGAGAGTTCGATAGTCTGGGTTTGGGTGAGAGAGATCGAGTGTCGAGAGTGAAAAAAATTAGCGTGTATTTTTGTTTAGGGTTACTATTCGGTACGGTACGGTGGCTGATATATGATACCGCACCCGTGTCATACAAGATTGGTACGGTACGGTATATTACCGTTTTAATTCGGTAGGGTTCGGTACGGATTTATATGGTACGGTATGATACGGTATTGACACGGTTTCGGTATATTCGGTATAGATGCCCAGCCCTAATACTAATACTTCAAAATATCGGGTTTATATTTTTTTAACTTAAAAAGAAAAATAATGAAAAAAAATTACTTCTCCTTTTTTTTTTGGGGGGAATTCTCCTTGTTTTATTATTCAAGCTTTAGAAGTTGGAAAAAATAAATTAAAAAAATCAAATCTCCCTCTCCCCCGCCAGCCAAAAAAACAGCCTAAACGCAAACAAAAACCAAAACCCATACAGACCCTGCGCCTGCGACTGAGCCTTCAGACCCTCCTCGCCTCAGTTTTCCCAACATCTGAACCGGTAGTGCCTTTTTTCTCTCAACTCTCCCACCTTGAAACTTACTCGTCGAGCCCTTCTTTCTTCAGCGAGACCAAGGAGACGTTCTCTTTCTCTCTCTCTTTCTCTGTAACTCAGTGAATCGAAATCCATGATTCAAGTGTGAAAATGCCGACGACAGAGAAGCTGTTGGTGCAAATCTTCGAGAGGAAGAAATGGATCGTCAACCAAGCCAAGCACCAGGCCTACCTCTTCGAGCAACACCTCGCCTCCAAATGCCTTATTGACGGAATTGCCCCTCCTCCGTGGCTTTTGTCCTCCTCCTCCGACCCCAATCATGGTGCGGTACTACTTTCCCTACCTTCATTTCCATTTTCATAATTTCTCTACAACTCTTGTCATTTTCACTTCGAATTGCGTGGTTTTGGAAGGCATCGTTTTAATAACATTGTTAATTTTGTTGCTTTAGACTGAAATAGTTTTTGTGTTGTTTTGATTTTAGCAGCAATTAAGTTTTTAGATGATGAAACAAATGAATCCTAGGTTTTTAATTTTGCATTATGCATTAGTATAATTCGAACCGTCAAGGATTTCTTAATTCTCTGTTTGGTTTCCAAGAAAGTTTGTAATTCAGGATATTATTTGTAATTTGAAGGATACATCAACTGGTCATGACAAGTATCTCAGAATGGCTTCAGTGAAAAGGGAATTTCAGTTGCACGGCCTGAGCTAACACACACACATCTGTATACTGTATGTATATTGTATACTATCTGTATGTATGCAATGTCCTTGCCCTTATGCTGTGCCCATGGCTTAAGAATCTTTTGATTTGTTCATTGCAGTATTAAACAAACAAGAGCTGATTTCAGGAGTTCCACTCCCTTGCGCACAGCCTGTGATCCATTTTACCGGTAGCCATTGCCCTGTGTTTGACAAGCCAGTTCCTACAGCTCACAATGGGGAGCTACCAAATGGTTTGTGCACTGAACTTCATGGTTTTGACAGAGGTTTTGGTGTAGGAGAGGAGGTTTTGATTTTGCCACACTGTCCTGTAAGTAATGCTGGGTGTGCCTCCAATGGCGTTCCTCAAGACCAGAGAGAAGAGGATCCTAGTGTTACATCTCCAGAAGATCAGAAGGATGCAAGGATCTCAGACATTTACCACGACCCAGCTCTATCACCGGTTACAGGTGCAGGAGATGAGGTATCTATTTTTCCAAAGTGCCTCATTAGTAACACTCGTTGTTCCTCTGATGGTGTTCCTCAAGATCAGAGAGAAGAGGATCCAAGTGTTACATCTCCAGATGATCAGAGGGGTGCAAGAATGTCAGACATTTACCATGACCCAGCTCTATCACCAGCTAGAGGTGCAGGAGATGAGGTTACAATTTTGCCAGAGTGCCCCATTAGTAATGCAGGAGATTCCTCCAATGGTGTTCCTCAAGATCAGAGAGAAGAGGATCCAAGTGTTACTTCTCCTGAAGGTCAGGGGGATGCAAAAACCTCAAACATTTATCATGACCCAGCTCTATCACTGGCTAGAGTTCAAAGATCCAAATCCAGACAAAGAGCTCTGGCAATTCGCAACAGTGCCAATAAAAGCAGTTCACAGGTTAAGAACAATGCTAATGGTTGTGCTGGTGGGATTATTGGGTGTGCGATATCTTTCCTACAATCTGACCATGTTGATGAAATGAACTTAGTCAAGCCTCCTGATACATGTGATAAACTAGAGTTAAGTGCAGTAAATGGGGAAAAACATTCAAGTAAGGAGAATCGTTCTTTGGAGTTTGTCTCCAGAAGTACTGGGTCACAAGTTGTGCGTAGTGTTGAAAGAATAGCAAAAGGTGCCAGCTCCAACATGTCTGGTCAAAGAATTGTAGCCAAAGATACCAGCAGCAACATATCTGGTCAAAGAATTAACCAGTCAATGTCTGCTGCTTCGAACAAGTCTCATGCTGCACAGAGAACTCAAATATCTACTGGAAGGTCTATTCCAATTCAAAGGGATCTAGACCTATGTGCAGTGAATTCAATAGATTCTTCAGACAAGGAAACTGTTGCTGATCACTACGCTGGTAGAAATACATGCACAGAAATTAATTGTGGGACAGAAGAAATGTCAAAACCTGTCAATTCCCAGGTTTTGGGTCACAGGCGTACACAGTCCAGATCTGCTGCTTCAAACAAGCATATGCCAGAAAACCTGACTCATGGGCTGGCAGGTATCAGGCATCAGGATGTGTTCAGTACTATGGTACAAGAGGTACCTTGTACACAAACCAGTGAATTTGTTGAAGTTGCAAGTGTTGGAAAAACTGAAATTGATCCTGATGGATGTATTGAAGCTAATCCTATTCGTTCTGGATCTAACTTGGATGGTAATGGGCTTAGAGTTGGAGGAGAAGTTTTACACTCAAGGCAGCCCGCTGATTATGCTTTTGTGAATCCCAAGCAACTTAATTTTGATGACGTGGAAGAGTCCTGTTTGAATGGAATGTCTACTCCTGCTCTTAAGAAGGGAATGCAGGGCTGGTCGTCAGAAAAAAGTTATCTTTCCTTGATGCATGCTGAAGATATACTGGCTGAAGGAATAACTGTCAATTACCAAGACAATTGTAACACACCACTGGAGATGAGTTTTCTGGGGGATCGGGAAGTTTCTGTCAGAGGAAAGGAGCTCCAGAGGAGTTTATCCGAAGCCCCAGAAGAGCAGTTGCATAAATCTGGAAGTGCATCGAATGAAAATGCTGCCTCATCAGTAAAAGAGACATCCAATGCTCGTAAGGATGGAGTTGCTAATACTTTGCTAGAAAGTGGCAAAGTTCAGAAATCCTTTTTGATAGATAATCCAACTGGCTTGCAAGTAGCCCGGGAAAGTTTGGTTGAAAGCCTGTCTAATGTTAATGCTGCAAAACCAACTGAATTGGTCACAGAAGAGAGTGCACTGGATTCTCATGCCATTGGTAATCCTACAGCATCAACAGATTCTGATATTACTATGGTGTCCGAACTTGGTTCTTTTACAATCCCGGATGCAAAGAATCTTGCAGTTGAGAATCCTTGTGCTGCTTCCATGGATGAGATGAAGGGTAACTTGCCTCAGCCAATTATACAGTCACACATTTTTCCAAACTATGAAATGTGGAGTATTGGTGATAAGGTAGATGTGGGTTATACCAAATCAACTGAATGCCGGATTGCAGAGAAATCCAAGGGAAGAAGTCTTAGCTCTTCTATGGAGGGTTCATGGCCTCAGCATAAACGAAGAAAGATTAAGCACACAATAGTTGATGACCTGTCTTCTTCACGGGACTTGATAGAAAAGGTTTTTCACACTGTCAATAGAGATTTTATTTGTGGAAACTTGGGAAGTGTAGCGCATAGTCCAAAGGCCATACTAGAATCTCAGGGCCTTTCAATTTCCCTGGAGGATGTTGTGAAATCAATTGTCAGTAGAAGTCCAGTTGAAGAATCACATCAAAATGAGGATCACCAAATGATAGAGAGGTCTGAATCTTCACCTAAAGCACATATGAAAGAGGTACTCAATTTTCTGTTATGCATTGATCTCTCTCTCTCTCTCTCTCTCTCTCTCTCTCTCCAGCTAAGCTACTTCCCTTATATCTTTGCTATCCTATTTAGCAGTCTGATTTTATTTGGGATTTTCTGTTTACTTGTGCTCTTATATTGGTCAGGTTGCTTGTCTGCTATTATTTAATCTGTTCTAATAAGATTGTGTTTCACAGGGTGAAATCAGCGTGGGAGAGGGGGACAGAAGTGGGAATGCACCTTTCACTTTTATGCATGAAGAATTGGAAGCATCACTTCTCTCAAGTTTGATGAAGCACGGTGCTGGCCAGTCTCAAGATTGTTTGATTGTTGATACAGGAAGTACATGCATAGAAGGGAACCATGTTTCTCTTCCTCTTGAGGATAATCTTACACTAGGAAATGTTGAAAATTGGACTTGCGCTGGAAGAGCCCTGCAGGAAAAGAGATTTGATCTTGGGGGGACCAGAAAATTTTCATATTTTTCAGTTGGTTCTCCACGTGGCCAATCCTTGGATTTGATTGGTAGTGATGATACAAATCCTGAGCTTGAGGGGTTCGTTTTAGAAACAGATGACGAACCAACAAGCATTGCTCAAGAGGATATTAACTTTGATGAGTGCAACCTTCCGAGCACTACATTTGAACGTGCCAGCATTTTGGAGCAGCTTTGCAAATCTGTTTGCATGCAAACTCCAGTAGCATGCTCTTCAGCTTCATATAAGTTGCACAAAATTCCAAATCTCTACAAGTCTGTTCCAACTGGGCTTCTAGAGGGCAGTGTGGATATGAGGACCGGCTTGCCTATGAATGATGCTGTCAAGCCATTAAAGGATGGTCATAGTTGCTTGAGTGAGGAAGTTGGCCAGGCGTTTAATGGAAGGTCCTATTCTGATTGCCTACCAAATCGTTGTGGTCAATCTGGTTGGGACATTAAGAAGCCTTACATATCGCCAGTTGGGAAATTCTGGGATAGAACCGGTTCAAGCACTAGCAGCTCAGGGAAGCGAGGGAGCTTAAATCCAGAGCTTCCCTGCATTAGTGAAGAAAATGAGAATTTAGATGAGGTAGCTGATACTTCCCGAGATGGCATTGTTTCAGAAGTATTAAATAGCTCAATACAAAGAGTACCACTTGCTGACATTACTGAAATTCCAAACCCTCCTGCATCAGTTTTGAAAGCTGAACTGCATGCTGATAGACTCAGTCTAGATTCAGTAAACACTGAATTCAGCTTAACGGGGACTCATAAGAGCTTCAAACTGAAGCATGGAATCCAAAACAGCATCAAGAGAAGATATAACAACAAGGAGAACCTGAGCATATCACGAGGAACAAATGATATTAAGAGGACCACCGGATCACTTCGTAAACCAAAATTGTCTGGAAAAACCAGCTTGAGAAAAGGCGGTCCAAGTTTGTTAGAGCGGGAGCCTAAGCGTAACAATATTGTGTCGAGTATGACTTCCTTCATTCCTCTTGTTCAACAGAAACAATCAGCTGCTGTTGTAACAGGTAATTTCTTACTAGTAATTTTAATCATGAGGAATCGTCAATTCTATAGTATGGGTGATCATTTTGTTTTTACTGAATCGAGGAGTGTTATGTTCAGAGCAGTAAATTAGTTCTACATGTCTGGGATCATTGAGTAATAAAGTATTTTATTGGTAAACTCATCATATCGGTAGGAGCTTGACAATGATTCATCTGTTGTTTGATTGTATCATTGTGAATGTCCGTGAAGATTTTGGAATCTTTTTCTTTTCTTTGTTTCTTTTTGTTCTCCGATGATTTGATTCAGTATTTGGAGCTTCTTGTGCTTTCTTGTAGGGAAGAGGGACATCAAAGTGAAGGCCCTGGAGGCTGCCGAAACTGCAAAGCGTCTTGCACAAAAGAAAGAGAATGAGCGCAAGATGAAGAAGGAAGCCTTGAAGCTTGAGCGGTCAAGAAAGGAGCAAGCGAATATGAGGCAGTTAGAGCTGCAAAAGAAACAGAAAGAAGAAGAGAGGAAGAAAAAAGATGCTGATATGGCGACAAAGAAGAGACAAAGGGAAGAAGAAGATAGGAAGGAGAAGGAAAGAAAAAGAATGCGTGTTGAAGCACGGAGACAGCAGAGAGAACATGAAGACAAGTTACCTGCAGAAAAAGAAGATAAAGAAATGAAGTGCCAGGCCATTGTATGATTCTTCATGCCATTTCACGTTTTATTAAGTCTATCTTTGTCCTATTTTAGAAATCACATTCAGTATTGGACTGTCTTATATAGGATGGAAGAGAACATGAGAGTAAGGAATCCAAGGATGAAACAGCGCATAAGTCAATGGAGGAAGAAAGGGAATATGACACCTTCAGGAACATTTCAGAGACTGAGCCTAGGACTTCCAGGGTTTCAACAAGTAATGCCAGAAGAGAGAGTATTATCCATGAAGAACACAGTTTGGCATTGAGTAATTTTGGATATAACGCAGAGGTAAATGCTAATGACTTCTTAAGAATTTGATATTTACCTATCTTAGGATCTACTTGCATATTGTACAGCACACGAGACAATTAAAACTATTCCTTTCCTCTGAAATAACATTTCTTCATATGTTGAGTGGTTTTACTTGCATAGTTCATACTAGGGAGGCCTATGTGTAAGAGAATTTCTGAGCTTTTGCTGCAGGCTGGAGGGTAACTACTAACAGCTTATTGTAAACTCCAACCTGAGCCACCTTTAGAAAGTTTTCTTGAACATGAATGGCTGCATATTTCGTGTACATTACTTTGTCTTACAGCTTCATGCTAATACTTCATGTGAGTTTTAAGGTACCGAGCAATTTAGACAAAGCAATAGACAATGGGAATTTCGCTGCCAATACACATCCAGAACAGTCATATGAAATCTCTCCATACAAACAATCAGATGATGAAAACGAAGAAGATGACGATGCTATGCTAAATAGTAAATTTGTTCCGTCATGGTCAAGGTATGCTTTTCAATTTTTCTCTTTCGTTTATAGAGCTCTGCAATCACCTTGATGAAAGGAATACATTGTGTACCCTTTGAAACTGCCAACTCTGGTAATGCGCCTCCAAAACTCATTAATTAGTTGTATCTTGTTCTCAACAGTAAAAATTGCCTGGCTCTGGCTGTCTCTTGCCGGAATAGAGCAGACCCTGGGGCGATCTTCCCCGAGAAAGCTTTTGCAGCATATCTGAAGGTACTTTTATGGTGTAAAGTCATTATCTTAGTAGCTAGCTATTGCTTTGCCTAAATATCCAAGTTATGCTCGTTTGTAGTTCTCTTGCCTCGGAAGCATCAGCTAAACTACAATGGAATGCTCTAAACTCTATTCAATGTATTCTTCGCTCAACTAGTCGAACAGCTTTTGGTGAAGAAGAGGGTAACAGTTGCACCCTGTCTGCATGTTACCGTAAGTATTTTTCAAAGAGAAATAATCTTGAATTTTAATAATGTATCTTGTAAATTTAAGGAACGCTTGTTTGTGGCAGGTTTTCAAAAGACTATTTGAGCAGGCGATCCCTCCCAGCAAATTTGTAGCTGAAACTTGTAGAATTGTTGCAATGTATAGGATTCTCTTGTAACTGTTATTGAGCTAACATCATGGATACTTTGGTCAACACTAATACTATTTTAACAGTTAAACTTAAAGCAATGTGTAGGAGTTCTTTAACATTAATCCTAGATTTATTTAACTAGCGACCTAAAAATGCTAGATTTCTTTAAATTAATATTTGAACTCTAACAATGACTCCCACATGGAGAAAATTAATATGATAGCCATAATTACAACTTACAAAGCAATTTGAAACTTTGTATTCTACGCCTCTATGGCAACCATACAAGTGCTTTGGTTGATTTTTGAAATAATAATGTAACATACAAAAATTTCAAAAAATGCTAAGGACAATCGCCAGCGCCTTTGCTCACAGAGTCGTCCATGGGCGATTGTCCAAAGCACTACTGAAAACCTTCTAGCTTCAAAAAGAAGGAAATCAAATAAGATATTACTAACAATTAATTATACTATTATATATATTAAATATACATGAAAATTAATTATTTTGAAATTCTTAATAACATGCGCCTTCTAATTGCCAACATCATCATCAACATTCTTGGGATTGACTCTTGAAATCCACCATTAGTTTATTCAATTTCTTGTTGCTAATCCGCTGTTGAATGATCATCATATCATCTTGATCTTGGCTTTTGGGATGTGAGGGGGCAGAAGGGGTCAACTTTCTAGCAAGCTCTACAGCATCTTCAGACCTATTGATGGTGTTGTTGAAGCACAAATATCGACCGTAGGATGAGACATCTTCGAATACGCAAATGTGAGCATCCACCAAGAAATCTACATCGACGGTCACCAACACGCCATCTTCATACATCTCAGCCGCTCCTTTCATATAGGGGTTAGTGATGGACAGATCAGGACCCATCAACAACCCTGCATTGACAGACACCATATTCAAGCTCCTGTCCATTGCTAAGGCCCATGCTGTCTTCTCTGCTAGGGTTTTTGATAGGGCGTGCCACAACTGTTCAAGACCAAAACATGTAAGGGTTAGATTTAATTTAGTATTTCATTACGTTTTAGTCAACATCAAGTAGATCCAGAAGTAAAGAGGAAATCTAATAATTTCGAGGTCACTTTTGGACACAAGGGAAATATATGCCAGCTTTGCTCACCAGATGGAGCCAGAAAGCTTTTCATAAGGGTTAGGGATCTAAATATTTTACTGGAGGGAACCATTATAATTATATATAGCTTTTCTAAAAGTCATATTATAGTTTGAGTAATTTTCTACTGGAGGGAGCCATTATAATTATATATAGCTTTTCTAAAAGTCATATTATAGTTTGAGTAATTTTCTACTTTTGTTTCTAGTTTCAATTTTCAATCTTAGCCCACATCTCGTGTCATGCTGCCACATTAGAGCGACATAAGATTTCCGTCTTAGAAAACCATAGGACTGAAATTATCAAAATTGAGATTATAGGGACCAAAGTGAGAAGACTCAAACTACAGGTATCAAAAAGTACAATTTCATCATATATATATTTTAATATTTTGTGAAAAAAAGAATATAAAAAAACTAAAATATAGTTGATATGCAAACTCAGGAGTCTATGGTCGCCAGACCAACATCATGAAGCTCTGCATTATCATTATTAAGAATTCAAACCAACAAACGGTAAAGTTCAAAGTTACTAAATTCCACACCAACAAACCAACTGTTAGCAAGTGTTGGAGCAGATTTTTGGTCTCCATGCGTTGTTAAGAGGATCACATTCCTCCTAACCTAACTACTCAATCAGCACACTCTGTAACTACTACTACTTAGTGTGGGGACATGAAGCCCCGGCGTCAAAGAAAAACTTCTATATCTCGGGACTAGTCACATTCCACCACTCGTGATAAGTTTTACAAGTAACAGAATGTGATTGGTTTGGAGATAGCAACGTAGTACTATCCCGACGTGATATATAAGTTTTTCTCCTTGGCTTGGCACCATACACTTTGTCCAAGTTGCTACTGGTCTTTGGGCCACAAGCACCAAAAAGTCTTGTTGAAGTAAGACCCTATGTGACAATAAATAAACACACCCAGTTGACTAGTTGGGAATTTATACCTTGAAATTGCGACAGAAATTGACATCAGTCCAGTGTCGTTCATCCAACTCCAGAGCCATTGATTTACGGTCGTCTCTCCAAACCACAGCGGTGGCTGAAGATGTGAACACAACCTTGTCTATGGTTTCTGTTCTTGCACATGCTTCTAGCACATTGTGTGCTGCTCTCACCTCTACGTCTGCCATGTATTCCTACACGTCACCATCAAATCTCAATAAAATGATCAAAATTTAAAAAACTGTATATACAAATGATGCAAAATTTTAACGTATTAATGAAATAATTTAAGAGGAAATGACAAAAAGGCTTTTGAAATGAGAGAAACTCTCGTGTAACGGGATAGGTTTGTTTGATCTGATTTTCAGTAAAACTACTATTATACAGCTAAGTAGCATCTCATCTTTCTAAAATGATAGAATTCAACTGCTCATATGTAATCAAATTGGCTACCCCATTAGAATAAGAAAAAACAAAGAATAAATTCCAAGTGGTTGCTAAATCGTGCAATTAGAAAACTGTATACCAGCGGATGCTATCAATTGTGCTTCAAGTCCCTATTACTTACTGAATAAAAATAAAACTAGGTCCCATTTGAAATGACTGATTTTGAATCTAAATACTTAATTATTATTATTATTATATAGTTAAACAGACCTTGATTGAACTATTGACAATACATAATTTTTATATTTGCATCAGAAGAAACAGAAGCACATGGAGATCATACATGCATGTGGATTGAGTTACATCTAAGTTATAATTTCAAATCTACTTTATAATATTCGCATGTAATGTTTTCATAGTTCTTTTTTTCACGAATCTAAATTCACTGTCAAATCCAAATACAACACATTCTTGTATTAAAAGAAAAATAATAATAATTTATTAAACTAATTTTGAGCCCATTTAGAATCACTGTCAAACGACCGAAATGTTTATTAAAAATCCAAGTAATTCATAAGCCCTCAACAAACAATCACTTATTTATTTATATTCACTACTCCCAAAAAAAATAAAAAATTCCAGTTTACTGAAATGACTGTCGGCCCTCAAAAGGAAGCAAGAGATTGAAATAGGAATTGACAAGCAACTCAGTGAGCAAATTAAACTAGAGTGATTTAAGTTTACTTGACGTAAATGAATGTTGCTCCTCTAGCCACTATTAAAAGTGCACGAAAATTTAATCCCCAATCAGAGAAAGGTTAAGTGCATCACTTCACATCATTAAATTTCCTTTTAATTTTTTATTAAAAAAATGTTTAAAGTTCATGTTGTATACTTCACCCTTCCCTCCCTCCCTCCACCCCCGCCCAAAAAACAACCCAAAATGCTCACTACCTTCATTACATAATCATCCCAACTTCAACAGTTGCCTTATCAAAACAATAAAAACTTCCACAGTTGCAGTTTTATTTTTATAAAAGCGATATTGGGGAAGTACAGGGGTAAATTGCACTTAACCATTGAGCTACAAGCCGTTGCAACTTTTATTTTTTTTTGGGGTGAGAAAATCACAAAATTAAACTCAACTAAAACTTGAAAAGTGCAGAAGATGGATGGGAAGAATGGAACATACATCATAGTTGGGTTGGTCTTGTGGAGGCTCAAATGCATAGAACAAGCCAGAGCAGCCTTTGAGAGCATCAAGTATGCTCTGGTAGTCAAATGGGTCTAAATTGAATACTTTGAGCTTCTTTTTGTCACAAGAAAGCTCAGCCAACCGCGATTCACCTAAGTATATTCAAACACCCCCAAACCAATTAAGAAACAGAAAATGATAAGAATAATTCATAAATAAATAAAAAAATAGAATGTAATTACAAAGAAATTAAAGAAAAAGATATTTTTATTAAAACCAACCATGGCTCTGAAGGGCAGCATGGACTGTGTAACCCCTTTGCAGCAGGCGCTCTGTGAGGGTGGTGCCTACGTGGCCTGATGCATCCATTACACAGACTGTGTTGGAGGTCTGGTTGAAAGAGTCCGATGCTGGTGCCATTTTAGAGAGAGAGAGAGAGAGAGAGAGAGAGAAGAAGTTTTTTTGGGTTTAAAGAAGGAGCTGGCAAGATCAGTGGGGTTGCAAGTTTTTGATTATAGAGAGAGGGAGAGATGAGCTTTATATATAGGACAAGTTTTCCCACACGTTACCCAAATTTAATTAAGATGGGGCAAACAGTCTAGAAGAAAATTATAAATACATTATTAGCTCATATTTGAGTATTTAAACTTTTATACATCTCGTCTAATACGATATCAGAGCTCTAATTTGAAACCTTCAACTTCATCCTCACTTATCATTTATGATATTGCAACCGAAGGTGTGCACAAAAAATGCACATACCTATCTAACGTTCTCTTGATATATATTATTGTTCTATACTTTAAACTAATAGTCCTTTAATATTCATATACATTTAATATTTTAGGTAAAGAAATATAAATATGGACTCGAACTAAGATGATTGTACAAACATCTCTACACGTGAAGGTTTTGATCATCGTAATAAGGAGGAAAGCTGTTATATTCAGTAGATTGATGAATTATTGATGGTCATTATCTAGTGAACTCTTGGAAGTAATGAATAATTAAGATCAGAATGAATTTATTGCGTTGAAAAAAAGTAGGGCAGGTTTAGATAGAGAAGTAGAAGGGCCAGAATGGAAGGAGGGAGAGAGACGGGTGGCTGGCATTCAAAGAGCGTGGAGAAAAGAGGATAGTTGGGAGGTAGTTGCTGTTATGAGGGGAAGAGGTAATTTGGTCACATAATAAATGTATATATGGAGTTTGGTGGGAACATGTGACGCCATTATATTTCACACACCAGACATTCACATACCTACTCAACGCAAGCCCAGCCATCTACGTGCTACGTACAACAACAGCTGTATTTATTTCTTTAATTCATTGATTTATTATCATCTCCATTTTTTTTTGTTAATACATTAGCTAAACTACAAGGAGGAGAGATTTCTCATACACCTGAAACTACTTGTGTGCAAATCAATGCCCTTTTTCGCTAAGTTAGACCATGTTGGCCATCTCCAACCATGTTTGGAAAGAAAAACTTGCTCGCATATAGCTCATATGTTATTCATATAGTATCTGAAGTATCTCCAATACAGGAATGCTAGTTATATTTCACTTTTGCCTTTTCGTGCTTATGTTTCTGATTAAATTTAGGCTTATTTACTATAGAGCCCCTGAAACTTTGGTTAAATTTCACTTTGCCCTCCAAAAGTTAAAATGACCCACTTAACCCCCTTGACCATGGTTTTGTGTTCCACTTTGCACTTTGCTGTTATCTCCATTTATAACTCTGTTAATTTTGATGACGTGCCCTTTGTAAAAATACGAAGTTATGAATGGAGATAACAACATGGGGCAAAATGAAACACAAAACCATAGTCAAGGGGATTAAGTGGGTCATTTTAACTTTTGGGGGTAAAGTGAGATTTGACCAAAATTTCAAGGGATACTACAATAAATAAGCCTTAAATTTATGTCATGTGTATTCCATTCATATATAAATCTATGTATTTAATGTGTTCAAAAGCCGGAACAAAATATTAATACTTTGTATTACATAGATCGATATATGAGTGAAATAAATGTGACATAAAGTGAATGAGAAAGACGAGAACAAAAATGCAAGATAAAAGTAGCTAGCATTCATCCATCTATTATGAGACACCCGTCAATAAAACGAGTCTATATAATTTTTTTACTTGTTTTTTTTGCATTGTCATTTACATGATCATATACCAAGTGTGAGACACCCATCGTAAAACGGATGTAGACAAACTTTTCTCTAGGTGAGGGGAGTTATGTGTTTCGCCTCTTTTGGGAGTGTAGGTCCCATGCAGTTATGACATAGAGTGATAGACGTGTTTTTGTTTTTGTTTTTTTTTTTTAAGTTTTGGGTCCACCGATTGACCAATTTAGGTCTCACACGCACACCCTTGCGCCATCAGAAGGAACGTTTGGCATTTGCCTTCTTGTGTCTAGCAAATTTGATGTCATAACACTTACAATCGGCACAACAATTTTTTGTGTTCTTTTTGAGTATACTCAAATTACAGAACGAAACTACGAGGACAACCAACATCCCAACAATCAAAATTAAAGCATTGGGATAGCAGAGAGAGGAAGAAAACATGACCATATATATAGCGATGAGTCGGAAACTTTATTAAGAATTAACAACTTAGAGCATTCATAATGAGTTCATTAAACCACTTTTTTAGACAAATTTTAAGGAGAAATTGAAAAAATACAACTCCAACTATACTCCCTATTTACCTCCTAAAATAGAAAGACCTTTAGGAGCTCTTAAATCTAAGGAGAGAGAAATGACTTCAACCATACTCCCTATTTTTTATTGAGATATTTAGTTGAATACCCATTCTTAACACTAAAACTATAAATAAACCCTACACCATTGAATTTCTATAAACAAACCCAAAAAATAAAAGCTGGCCCTATTGAATTTAGTTTTGAATATTAAATTACTTTGATACCCTATTAAGTGTTTTTGGTCTTTTTATGAGGTTTTGGGGTTGGATTTGTTTTAAGAAATTAATGGTAATTTTGTAATATAAAAGAAGTTAAAAATCTTTTTGTTATGTTATAAATGGGTTTTTGGTGTGTTTCTAAAGTCCATTTCATATAGAGTTATTTTTATAATTTGGGCTCCTATATTGGGTATAATAGTAAATCTCCCTTTTTTATATTATTTTTTAATAGGGATAGACCAATTAAAAAAGAGTTATAGCATTTATGACTCTCTAAACTAGAGAGCATGATTGAGGTTTAAATTTTATAGAGGACTCCTAAAATAACTTTTATATGTTTTTAGCTAAATTTTAACTAAAAAATAGAGAGCATGATTGTGAATACTCTTATAAACAAAAATTAAAATAAACTAACAGTAAAATCTAAATAAACGACTTATAAGCACAAATTTAGTTAAGAAATAACCTTAACTATGTATTTAACATAAAAACTACAATTTTGATGTGTAACGAATCTAATCGTCGTATTCGAAAATCTTAATCACAATGAAAATACTAAAACCAAAAAAAGATTTTGTAATTTCAAATAAATGACATCAACCAATGTAACATGCAATTTTTTGATTAGAAAATTGAAAAAGGAAACGATAGAATTGCAATAGGCCCAAAATATGAATTACAAACTTGACACAATATTTTGGGGTCCATTTCGACCCAAAAAAAGAAGTCAAATTTGGGTCGGTCCTTGCTTTTCAACTTTAAACCCAATATTTTCTTAGACAGGACCATAATTCTTCTAACTCTTCTTCATTTAGAGGGGATCAGTAATTATATTTTAAGAAAGTGCGAGGGCCTGCCCCATGCAATTGTAGCAGTCAGTGTTTTGGCTACCAAAGACAAGCGCAGGTTTGATGAGTGGGATATGGTTGGCCATAGCCTCGGGGCTGAAATTGAGGGCATTGACAATTTTTTGAGACTTTAGATATGAAGCATTCTCTGGTTACTGAAATCCTGAAGCTCAAACATCTACATCATCTACTGGTATATATCGTTACGAATTTGTGCCTTCTGGAGATCTTCACTCAAAATATGGCTTTAAGGTCCTCGTAAAAATAGGGGCTTCAACTTCCCTTCAAAACCTTTGTGTTTGTTTCATCAAGGCAAACCAAGATGGTGGTGCCATATTAGTTCAGTTGAGAAGGTTAGGCATAAGCTCATGGATTCTGGGAACCTGGTGTTAAGATGGTAACGATCGGTTGGCAGTGAATAATATTTTGTGTCAGAGCTTTAAAAGTCCAACTGATACATTCATTCCTAGGATGATAATGGATAAAAACATGGAATTGACTTCATGGAGAGGTGAAGACGACCCAGGAATTGGGAACTTCACCTTCAAACTAGACAACCAGAATCAGTATATGATCACAAAATTGAAATCGATTATTTACTGGAGAAGTCAAGAATCAGCAATTCAGCAATTGGTATCTCAGATGAAATGCCTCCAACAGTTGCTTACTTATTATTAAATTTCAGCCAGAGTTATTTAAAAAAAATAAACTCCAGCAGCATTTTCACACATACAAGTGGGAACTCTTCTTCTTATAAGCAAATAGCAATTCTGCCACAGAGAGAATACAATGATACAAGATTGGTGATAGATTTTACGGGGAATATACAGTTTTGGAGGTGGCTTGAGATTGAGAATAAATGGACTGGGATATGGTCAGAGCCAAAAGATCAATGCAGTGTGTTTAATGCTTGTGGGAACCTTGGCCGCTGTAGTATGAATAATGGGCAGTCAGTGTGCAAATGCTTGCCAGGCTTCAAACCCCAGTCTCTAGATAAATGGAAGTCTGGGGACTTTTCTGATGGATGCACAAGAGGGCTACCATTATGTCTCAAGAACGAAACATTCTTCACTTTAAAGATGATGAAAGTGGGAAACCCCGACATACAAATTGATGTTAGCAATGAAACAGAATGCAAGAACAGCTGCCTCGAGAACTGCCAGTGTATTGCTTACTCATATGCTGAAGCTGGAAAAACAAGGGGAAGGGATGCTAGTCAAATATAAGGATATATGGTAATTTCTGATATATTATTTCTTCTCTCAAAGAGGTGTATATATAGTGTACAATGCCTTTTTACCCTAGGAAAAGATAAAAGCTAATCTTGATAGAACAAGTAATACAATATTTACAAGAATCCTAATAATAATTTCCTACCTAAAATAGGACTCACGCCAACACTCCCCCTCAAGTTGGTGCATAGATGTCACCAATGCCCAACTTGTCAAGTGAGTCACTAAATACATGGCTAGACACTGCTTTAGTCAAAATATCTGCAAGTTGTTCCTCTGATTTCACATGTGGTACACTAATCACATTGCTTTCCAATTTTTCATAAATAAAATGTCTATCAATCTCCACATGTTTAGTACGATCATGTTGGACTGGATTATTAGCTATGTCGATTGCAGCTTGATTATCACAATACAATTTCATGACATCTTTAGCCACGAAGCCCAATTCCTTTAATAATTTCCGAATCCACAACATCTCACATACGCCATGAACCATGCTTCGATACTGAGCTTCTACCTGGACAAAGAACAAACCTTCTGTTTCTTGCTTCGCCAAGTAACAAGGTTACCACCCACAAATGTAAAATAACCTGATGTTGAACGCCTCAGTTTCGATTTCCTGCCCAATCAGCATCTGTAAAACCTTCAATTTCCAAATGTCCATGTTTTGAGAACATCAGCCCTTTGCCAGGTGCAGACTTCAGATCCTGCAAAATTCGCATAACTACTTCCATATGAACTTCACTAGGTGAATGCATAAATTGACTCACAACACTAACAGCATAAGCAATATCTGGCCTGGTGTGAGATAAATAAATAAGTCTTCCAACTAACCTCTGATACCTGTCTTTATTTGTTGGAACTTGATCTGGAAGAATCTCAAGATTATGGTTCTGCACAATAGGAGTATCAGGTTTTACACCCAAGCATCCAGTTCATTCAATAAATCTAACACATATTTTCTCTGACAAGAAAATACCCTGTTGAGATCTAGCCACTTCAATTCCCAAAAAATATTTTAGCCCTCCAAGATCCTTCATCTCAAACTCAGTTGATAAATAATGTTTCAATTTATCAATCTCTTCTGTATCATCACCTGTTATTATCATATCATCAACATATATAATTAAAACAGTGACCTTCCCTTTCCTCTTCTTCAGAAACAACGTATGATCTGCATTGCTTTGACGATAACCATATTTCTTCATGGCACAACTGAATTTTCCAAACCACGCTCTAGGAGACTGCTTCAACCCATAGAGTGATTTCCTCAACTTGCACACTAAATTTGGATTTTCCGATAGATCAAATCCTGGAGGTAGGCTCATATAAACTTCTTCCTTCAATTCTCCATGTAGGAAAGCATTTTTCACATCAAATTGTTGGAGTGGCCAATCTAAATTTGCTGCAAGCGATATTAGAACACGAACTGTGTTTATTTTTGCAACTGGTGCAAAAGTTTCCTGATAATCAACACCATATGTCTGAGTATATCCTTTGGCAACCAATCTCGCCTTGTATCTATCAATGGTACCATCTACCTTGTGTTTAATTGTGAAAATCCATCTGCATCCAACTGGTCGTTTTCCTTGTGGCAATGAAACTAAATCCCAAGTTTGATTTTTTTTCAAAGCCAACATCTCTTCATCCATAGCTTTCTTCCATTGAGGAGCAGCCAAAGCATCTTGCACTTTAGATGGAATAAATTCAGTTGTCATCTGATTAGCAAAAACTGCACATGCTTCAGATAATCGATGAGTAGAGACATAGTTTGTAATTGGGTAGTTTGACTTCTTTGAATTTTCAGGTGAAAAATGATCTGGTGGAATTCCTCTATTACGTCTGGGAGGCAATTGATACCTTGTTTCTGCAACATTATCAATATCGTTTAAATTATTAGTATTAATCAAATGTGGTTCTGTACTTACCTCAGGGTTATCCGAAGCCTCAGGAATTTGGACATGTACTGTTGGTGTAGAAGAGGGAGAACAATTATGTGGGATATGTGGAGTTGCAGGGAACAAAGTGGGGTTAGCAACATGTGATGCCAAGTCTTCAACTAACGTGACTACATTTTCTTTTTCATTGCAGACCACTTCTTCTCTTTCTATGGTAATATCAGGTAACATACTTGTCCAATTCCAAATCTGCTCTTCAATATTCTCCCTCTCCCCCTGAAGAGGAGAGTTGAATTCATGATGAAAATACATGGACAACTCTGAGAAAGTGACATCCATTGTGACATACGTACGCTTTGTCGGAGGATGGTAGCATCGATATCCTTTGGAATATGGGGAGAAACCCACAAACACACATTTAAGAGCACATGGATCCAATTTAGACCGTAGGTGTTTAAGGATGTGAACGTAGGCTATACAACCAAAAATGCGGGGATGGAGAGTCAGGGACTGACGGTAGGGGGATGTGTCGAAGTCAAAACATCCAATGGTGTCTTGTATCCATGGACAGAAGAGGGCATACGATTTAATAAATACACTGCATATAATATAGCATTACTCCAAAACATCTTAGGCATGTGAGCTTCTATCAAAATACTCCTGGCCGTCTCAAGAATATGACGATTTTTCCGTTCAGCAACCCCATTTTGTTGAGGGGTATAGGGACATGTAGTTTCATGGAGAAGACCGTTATCCTGGAAGAAAGACACAAAATCATGATTCACATATTCACCTCCATTATCTAATCGCAGAAACTGAATTTTTGTGGAAAACTGTTCTGAACCATCTGATAAAATTGCTTGAAGAGACCAAAAACCTCACTTTTATTTTTCATAAAATATATCCATGTCATTCTCGTATAATCATCAACGAAAGTCACAAACCATCTAATGCCAGAGATTGTAGAGACTGGGGAATGACCCCATACATCAGAATGAATAAGAGCAAAAGGTTTATCATTCTTATTGAAACTAATAGGGTATGAAACACGGTGACTCTTGGCAAGAATACAAGTTTCACACTGAAGACTAGAAATATCCAAATCCAAAAATAAAGCTGGAAATAAATGTTTTAAATAACCAAAAGAAGCATGTCCTAAACGCCAATGCCATAACCAAATTTGTTTCTTCTTGTCTGCAGCTCAGTCATGAGCAATAAGGGCCTTTCCCGTGCAAACATCATCCACATAATATAGTCCTCCTCTCTTAGTACCACGCCCAATTATTTCCTGGGTTCGAATATCCTGAAGAAGGCAAAACAAGGGATAGATTAATACAAAACAATTTAATTGTTCAGTCACTTGTCCAACAGATAATAAATTCTGGGATAAAGAAGGAACAAGAAGAACATGTTCCAAAGTTAAATTTGGAGAAAGATCAACAGTGCCTGCCCCAGTCAGGGGTAGGATTGGCCATTCGCATTCGCCATACTAGTAAGGCTAGGAGTAGTACGAGTCTTCAAATTTGTCGAGTCAAATGTCATGTGATTTGAAGCACCTGAATCAATAATCCAACCAGAACCAATACCTAAGCCAGTAACAGCAGCAAAAGCACTACCTGAGGTATTAGAAGAAGTGCCCGAATCACCTGTAGGGAGGGCGGCAAAACCTGGAGGAACAGTGGATGAGGAGACGGATGGCATAGGGGAAGCTTGTGGGACAGAAGGGTCGGAAGATCCTATGCAGAGTGCGACCTTGCCTTGTGCATATCGTTCAGCGGCTACTTTGGCCTTGTTACGCTCCTTGACTTCATCCCACCATTCTGGATAGCCATGTAATTTAAAACAATCAGTTACAAAGTGATTCGATGCTGTTGCAATGAGTACACCTTTCGCCATTCTGAGGTTTAACTCGTTGTGGACCATTGGGTCTTGTAGAACCTGTAGGTTCGTTAGCTGTAGAACCTAGGTTTGTAGGAAGAGGCAGGCATAGAGTGCCTTGTAGAATCAGCAAGTTTGTAGGAAGAGGCAGGCCTGGAGTTCCTTGCTACCATAGCAGCTCCAAGTGTTCATCGGGGTTGGTGGTACCATCATGGTGGATCGCCGCTGGTCTTCTCGCCTGACACATGAAAAAGCTTTCTCCAAATTCGGAAACGGATCCATGCGAAGAATATCGCTACGAACTCTGTCAAACACATCATCTAATCCAGCTAAAAATACATAAACCCTCTCAATCTCAATCTCCTGTTGACGAAGCAAAATATCTGATGAATTGGTAAATTTATTGGGTCGTCGATAATCAATCTCATGCCAAATACTTTGCAATTCTGCATAGTATGTGACAAGTTGTCGTCCAGAGATTGTTTCGCCTTGAATGCCCGACAAGTTAACTCATAAATCTGTGACTGATCTTGGCCATCATAGTATGTTTTTTTCACATTCTCCCATACATCTTTGGCAGTTTTGTAGGGAAGGAAAATTTGCATAATATCAGGCTCCATAGACTGAATCAGCCATCCCTTCACAACTGCGTTTTCAGCATACCACTTATTGTAATTGGAGTCTGCCAAGGCTTGGTGCAGCAGAAGCGCCTGTTAGATACCCATATTTTCCCTTCCCAGCAACATGTAACTCAAGCAGTTGGGACCAAACTGAATAATTTGTTCCATTCAATTTGACAATTGTAGGAGCAGCGGAAGAATCATGATGAACATTGACAATTGACATAGGCTGACCAGGAACCCCCTGAGGTAATTTGTGGTACCTCATTGGATTGGCCATCTTCATTAAACAAATCCTGCATATCCCCCATGGAGCCAAATAACACGGCAAGGAATTAAAACAACTAATAGGCAAAAAGGAAGAAATCTGTAGCAGTAAGGGAGGTCTGCTATGCTAGGGCAAATATAACCAGGCTCTGATACCAAGTCAAATATAAGGATATATGGTAATTTCTGGATATATTATTTCTTCTCTCAAAGAGGTGTATATATAGTGTACAATGCCTTTTTACCCTAGGAAAAGATAAAAGCTAATCTTGATAGAACAAGTAATACAATATTTACAAGAATCCTAATAATAATTTCCTACCTAAAATAGGACTCACGCCAACAATGCTTCTACTTCTATGTGCTGGATATGGGACTCGCCGAATCTAGATAGTCTTCAAGAAGAGGATGCTGACGGCCGAGACCTCTCTGTTCGTGTTTTCTTGGCTAATTTAGGTATTCTACTTCTCTATTGTCTTTCACTTCTTCCTATGTTCGTGTACACAATCATACTGCTAAAGCTAGCTAGCTCCTGATGCAAGATGCGTAGGACCTAAATTTATTAGTGTCCTAATGTATTTGTTTGTTTTCTAGATTCTCTAGTTTTCCAATTACTAGTAGGATTTCTACTTTTCCAAATTTCCAAATTTCTAGTTTTAAGTTTCCTATTTTATTTGGGTTAGAATTTCTATTTAAGTAAGTGATTTTTATCCTATTATTTATAGGTTTTAGTTTGCTATAAATAACCCCATGTACTTCTTTAAAATTCAAATTTGAATGTTGAGTAAACCTTTTCCTAGAACTCTCTGATTTCGTCCATTCGATCTATATTTTCTTCTCCTCGATCTTCGATATTCTTCTTTGTTCTCCTGTTTCTACCCTTTATCTCATCTTTTCGATCTATATTTCTTCTCCTCGATCTCTTATATTCTTCCATGTTCGATTGTTTAAGTGCTTAATCTAATACCTACGGGCTGTACTACATCAATTGGTATTCAGAGCCTGGTTGCTCCATCGTTGTTCCTCTGCTTCATTGCGTTTACTTGTCGCCATGGCTCCCAACATCACCGTTGCCAATTTGGATGCAAAACATCAGGAATTCCAAGCGAAAATTTCTGCGGATGTCACCAAGCTGGAAGATTAGGTCGCCAAATTGACGGCTGATCAAAAGACTAACTTTTTGTCCATGTCAACAGATATTGCCAAGTTACAAGCATCCGATGAAGCTGATTGTCAACAACCTCACAACCTCAACTCCTGAGCCATCCTCCACGTGCGTTGTTCGATTCGGTCCGTCGTCACACCTTCTCCATAGGCTAGTCTCCTTCCCAACCCGTCTATGGATTCCAAGTTCCAAGGCCACCTGGGCCTTCCATCATCTTCTGCGGGGACATTTATGGTTCAACCCGAACCAACTTATGCTTTGGGATTTCCGCCTAAACCACTTATACCCAACATGCGATGGGTTCTCCTCTGGTGGACGCCATTATCCATCCCCTGCCGCCCCGACCTCCCGAACAGAACGTCGTCCACAGAAACTTGGGTTTTGAGATCGCCTGTCATGCCAAGCCTACCTGCTCCTGACTTCGATGGTCGTGGGGATCCTACTCTCTTTGTTGATTGGATATTGGATTTTGAATATTATTTTGAATGGTATGATATGTCCGAATGCACAACAGATCTGGTTTGCCAAACTCAAACTGGTAGGAGCCGCAAAGCAATATTGGAAGGCTACCGAGCACCATCTTCAACAACTTGGACAAACCCTTGTGATTTTATGGGACAAGATGAAATTGAAACTCCAGGAACAATACCTTCCATCTTTTTATCATCACCAATTGTTAGAACAATCATGGACTCTTTCCCAGGGTACTTCAACAGCCCAGGACTATTATTCCCGCTTTGTGGAGCACAAATTGCATTATGCTCTGCAGGAATAGCTCGTAGTTATAGTTTCTCATTTTATTCATGGCCTCAGGGATGATCTCGAACAAGAGGTAAGTAGGTCACGTCCGGATGTGTTCGAGGACGCCTATTGCCAAGCCTTGGAAGCTGAGACATATTTGTGCCACAACATTCAGGGTACTCCTGGTCAACTTGCAACTGCCAACCTAACTCACACCAGTACGAGTATGAAGACGGGGTTTCCAGGACCATCTAACCCTACTACACCGCCACTTAACAAAGGACCAGTTGTTTTCACTAATGCTCACATTGAATGTTTCAATTGCCATGCCAAAGGACATATTGCCTCTCGTTGTCGGCAGCGAACTTTAACTATCAACACTCTTGCTTGCGAGAATGTGGAGCCTCTCGAAGGTGTCTATGATCGAGACATCGACGATTGCTGACCCTAGTCCCCTGTTATTCATACTAGCAGTTGGAGCTGTTGTTGTTAATTTACATTTTGTGGATGTTTACTTGTCAGAGTTGAGTTCTTTTCAGGGAGAGAATGATGCAGGACGCGTAGGACCTAAATTTATTAGTTTCCTAATGTATTTGTTTGTTTCCTAGATTCTCTAGTTTTCCAATTACTAGTAGGATTTCTACTTTTCCAAATTTCCATATTTCTAGTTTTAAATTTCCTATTTTATTTGGGTTAGGATTTCTGTTTAAGCAAGGGATTTTATCCTATTATTTCTAGGTTTTAGTTTGGTATAAATAACCCCATGTACTTCTTTAAAATTTAGATTTGAATGTTGAGTAAACCTTTTCCTAGAACTCTCTGAATTTCGTCCCTTCGATCTATATTTTTTTCTTCTCCTCGATCTCCGATATTCTTCTTTGTTCTCCTGTTTTCTCTCCGTTTATCTCGTATTTTCGATCTATAATTCTTCTCCTCGATCTCTTATATTCTTCTATGTTCGATTGTTTAAGTGCTTAATCTAATACGTACAGGCTGTACTACATCAGCTACATATCCAAAATTTATCAAATTAATGTACGTAGAGAACTACTTATGCCACCTTGTGCAGAATCAACCGTAAGAGACTGCGAACCTTGTGGCACAACCATGATTCCTTATCCCCTGAGCATCCAACCGGGTTGTGGTGATTTTGTGTATTTTCGTTTCAAATGCATCGCCTCCACATGCCAAGTTAGCTTCATGGGACCAAGTGGCTATGGGACATATAGGGTTATTAGCGTAAATCCAAGGACAAAAGAATTTCTCGTAACTGTAGATAACCTGCGATCCTAGAAACCAAGGCGAAGACCAGGAGCTGAACCAGCTTCCATTTAGGGTAATCAAGGGGTGCCATGCAAACGTGGGAAACTTTAGTTCTGAAGATTCATCTAGTGGTTCTCCGGTAATAGAGATGGGTTGGGATCCACCCCTTGAACCAACCTATGCTACATCTCCAGGGCTGGGGGGTTGGCCACATTCAACTTGCAATCCAGCAAAAGATGGAACGAAAAGATGCCATTGCAATGCATCTTTCGATTGAATGGCTTTAACTTGAATTGTACTCAAGGTGAGAATATCATGTTAGGGTGTGCCTGAAGGGTTTGGACATTATCTACCTGGAAGATTTGAGTGGGGTTGCTAGACCCAGAAGTTTGCTTATGTAATTTTTTTTTTTTGAGCTTCGGTTCCTTAGAACCAAAAAAAAAGAAAAGAAAAAGAAAAGAATATCATGTTAGGCATATAATTGCAATGATGTATGTGCCTCTTGCAAATTCATATTTCCTATTGAGATCCGCAGTGCTGCCAAAGATGATGGTATTAGCATCGCTAAGTGCCCGTTTGGCATTGCTTATTTGGGGTGATAAGTGATTTTTAAAAAATTTTGGGAATGCCAACCCATTTGGTAAACTGTGAGAAAATCACTTATTGTTAAAATTGTTGTGAGAGAAAGCTATAAGGGAAAACAACTAATGAGGTACTGTCATTTTCTGATTATGCAGAAATCAGTTTCAAAGAGGGGTTGAGTTTAATGATTATGCAACAATTATTTTCTGATTTTGTTGAAATCAATATCAACAACACTTTTAACAAAAATTTTACCAAACGCCAAACTGCTTTCTCTTACAGTTGATTTCTCTCACAGCAAATCTAATAGCGATTATTTTCAAGGCACAGTAATGCCAAACTGGCCCTAAGTAAGGAGTGCTTCGATTGTGATTTAATTTTTTTCCATTAGCTGAACCATTTTATTCAGATTTTGCTAATAAACTGTGACGGTCAAACCCTCCAGCACTTTTGAACTGAGGATGAATTCTGCTTGTGTTCCAAGGGAGAACAAAAAGAAGTAAATCCCATAAGTTCTTAGGTGTTTCCTATACTTTTCAAAATCCTGTTTTAACAAAATCTTCATTAAATAAACGTATCACATATTGTGATAATCTATTTTAGATTAATTTAAAAATCATAATTGAGAAAGGAACTGAAACCAAGTAGAGTTTGACTGAATCCAAATATTTATTGGCTTATTATCATTGAATTATGCTGTTTTAAATGATAGTAAATAACACGAACATTGTCATTGCTTTCTTGTTGAAGGTGGTCCTCAAGTAGAGCCATTTAAACTGCCACTAGAAGAGCATTCAAGAAGACAAATACCATTGTCTCTTATAGTTGTGGCCGTGCTTGTTAGTTGTTGGAAAAATTGGCTCGCATAAAGTTTAACACAGAGACGAAGTCTAGAGCATTGTCGACTCGCGACCGGTCGCGAGCTGTTTGCGCGACCGGTCGTTTTCAGGCAGAATGGAAGTCTGGAGGTTCTGTGCAAAAGCGACCGGTCGCTAGGATGTGTGCAACCGGTCGCCGACACGTGCTGTTTCAACTATTCACTATTTTCAACAGTTTCTTTAGTGTGCTATCGCTTTCTACCCACTTGCAAGGATAGTTTAAGTCATTTCTGACTTAAATGAAAGGTGGCAAGTTGCTGGAAGCCATGAGAGCAAATTGAGGAAAGATGTTGGCTTGTTTCAAGGTGTTCCTACCTTATGGTTCTAAAAGGGGTGGCTGAACATGGAGCCATGAATGGAGAGTCTTTTGTTTGCTCAAGTGTGGTCCAAGTCAGGAAACCAAGGGGAGAACGTGGGAGGAAAAGAGGGAGTCTTTTCTCAAGCCCAAGGACTTGTCTATTACATGGAAGAGGAAGCAATAGTGAAGAAATAAGAGTGAAGTAGCTGGAAACTAGTGAGTCAAGAATAAGAGAGAGTTCTCAAGTGTATCAAGGTGTTGAGCAAGGGTGTGAGAGAAACAGATTGTGAGGGTAGTGTTCTAAGGAGGTTTCCATTTGCAAACCAAAGTTGTAACCTATCTTCATTAGTGAAATTTCTCAAGGGGATCACCAAGAGGATGTAGGCAAAATTTGCTGAACCTCTATAAGACCATCTCCAACCCAATGGGTGGAAACCCAAATTATAGGTTTTGAGTCCAAAAAACTTCTCCAACCCATGTATTTGGAGGGGTGGAAATTTGAGAAATCTCAAATCTGGACTGGAATTCCGCCCAAACTATTGCCTGGACTGATAATGTTTGTGGGCCCCAAATCTGCTTTTTCTTCTTTGTTTTTCCCTTGGAAGCCCACGTGAACAACAAAAAGTGCTGGCCCCACATGAGTTTTGCAACCAGCTGGCCATTTGATTGAATCTCAATGGCTACTTTTTATAAATTATGATGTGCTCTTTTTTTTTATAATTATTATTTTATGTATATAAATATTCCAACAGCTATCATTTGTGTCAACTAAAAATATTTTTTTTTTCTCCCTTTCTTTTTCCTTTCTCCGTTATATTTTTTCATTTTACTTTCATTCTTATATTTTTATTTTTAAGTGAAATTCTATTATGTTTTGGAATTTTAATTTTTTTAGTTTAAAATATTTAGAAAATTAAATCATGAATGTTGAAACAAAAATAATATCAAGAAAATTTAAAGAAAAAAAAATTTATGGGTTAATCATTCTTAAACAATTTAAAAAAATTTGAGTCCTGAAAATACATGAATAGTTGTATTTTGGAGGGTGGAAATTTGAGTTTAGCCCCAACATGGTTGGAGATGGTCTAAACACTTGTGTCATTTGTGCTGAGATTTTCTGTGTGTGTGTGTAAGATTCATCCATCATTGAGTCTTGTTCATAGTCCATCAACAACAAGGTCTAAAGGGGAGTGAATTGGTTCTAATTCACAACATTAGCATCATTTTTGTGGCATGCATAATTTCTATTTATATATGGAGAAGAAAGATGACCAGGAACGAGGTAACCACTTTGCTATACGCACAACATGCACAAACAAACATCTGCATAATTGTTTCTATTGAATGAGAATAAAACTCTTCAATTCCATGTATTAGATCAAATAAGTCGAGGACAGTTTGATGGTGAAAGACGACTCAAAGAGTTGATGGGGACAAGTGAGTTCAAGGAAGAAGAAGGTATAGATGTCCCCCTTTTCGATTTGCAAATCATACTAGATGCTACGGATAATTTTCTTAGATGCAAACAAGCTTGGACAAGGGGGCTATGGGCATGTTTATAAGGTAATTTAGGAAGACTTGTTTGCCATTTATTAGCAACTGAATCACTTTAGCAATAAATTTTTTTTTAACCCGTAAAAAAGAATTTGTCATTAATGTTCATATATTCTTGTTTAGTGTAAATTTGTCTAAGGTATTCTGTTGCCATGGCAAGTTCCTTGGAGGTCAAGAAATTGCAGTAAAGAGGCTATCAAGGGTTTCAGGGACAGGGCTTACAGGAATTTAAGGATGAGGTGGTGCTGATTGCCAAACTTCAACATCGAAACCTTGTTAGACTTAAGGGATATTGCATGAAAGGAGAAGAAAAGATTTTACTATATGAGTACATGCCTAACAAAAGCTTAGACTCCTTTATATTTGGTTCATTCCTGGTACTCATTTCAATATGTTTAAGGCACAAAATATTGTTTGTTTAGTTGACTAATTGGTGATCTATCAAAGCCACTAAGTTTTTCTCTAAATGGAAAATTTAACTTTGCATATCGTACTCAAAAAATGTTTCTCAATTGGGAGATGCGCTTTAACATCATTCTGGGAATCACTCAAGGACTTCTTTATCTTCATCAAAATTCCAAATTGAGGATCATTCACAGAGATTTGAAAACTAGCGATATTCTCTTTGACGAGGAGATCAATCCAAAAATATCTGACTTCAGCTTGGCAAGGATTGTTGGAGGCAAAGAAACTGAGTCAATTACAAACACAGTAGTTGGAACTTGGTAAGTTTTGTGCGGACGATTTATTTTCAGAGTGGATGTTTCACTCGTTGTAGCACAAATAACAATTCCCTAACCCTTTTAGAATAAAGTTCTTCGGTTCTTGCATAATACCTGAGTGTTATAAGGCCCAATCCAAGCTCGGATGAAGAAGATAAGGCCAAAATGAACTTCTACCTCAGTCTCCAGCTTTTGCACGTTTTTGCACCATATTGCTTCAAATGCCTTAAGTTGTATTCCTCTCATGCCAATCAGCCCTTAATATGCATGGATTGTACCAAAAGTGATCTCTTGCTGCCTTAACATGCTTTAATTGCATGAATTATGCTCTCTTGCTCTATTGGCCTACAAAACACACAAAGAGAGGCAAATAACTCAAAATTCTAAGAAACTAAGCAAAATGAGTAAGTAAATTGGGCATGTATATGTATGAAAATATGAGCTTAACACACCCCCAAACTTAGATTTTGCTAGTCCTCGAGCAAAAGAAAACAAAATAAAATACAAAAACGTTAACCTTCCAACCGGACAGAAATATTAAACTTCATAGACATGGCTCAACAAGGAACAAAACAAGCACTAAGGAATTTCTAAACATTATTCAAGTGCTACCACAATCTCACACAAATCATGCTCAAGGTGTGTGTGTGTGTGTATGAAACAGCCATGAAGATACAACTCATGCTTCTCAAACAACGATATGAATTCCTGCAAGAATGAGCACAAGTTTGCCAAGCTAAACCAAAATCAATAGGACTTTACTCATGGATGTGATGTAATGGTTAGAAAAGGAATGGATATTGGAACACAAAGTCTACGGAACAAAGTAGAGCATATCATGTAAACAAGATCATGCACATTTGAAATGTAAGGCACCGAAATTGAAAAGCTCACAACACCAGATTTTGCAATTGAATCACTTCACAATTTGATTTTGACATTTACACACTTTGTATAATATTTGGCCCAATTTTGTGGCTATTTACCCTAGATCACCTTGATTTCTCCTTATATCACCCTAGGGTCGTGACTACATTGGCCACACTTCTTTTATCTTTTTCTTTTGAATTTTTTTTTAATAGCTCATTTATTGCCTTGAATACATTACAATCTCAAATACAATCACGCTCTACAAGTCCCCTAGATGGTAGGGTGTTTAATGGATGATAAGGTGATAGAAAGAAATGGCTAAGTGTTTGGGCACAAAAGGGTTTACAATGGAATTGATGGAGGAAAAAGAAATAGGTTTAACAAAGATGGCCTAAATCATATCTTAGTTATAACCTAACATTCCAGTGAATCACACAAGAAAAAATGCATACAATTGGGTAAGACATGCAAGAGTTGTATAATCATGGCTTAGGTGCATAGAAAGCTCAAGAATAATTATGTGAGACTTAGCTAGCAAAAGAATAAGATTCAGACCTAACACAATGCTTATCAAATTCCTAAGAGCCATATTAGAAGTTAGACTCAAGATTTATCATTGGTGTGGGAAGGAAAACTGAAAATGACTCAAAGAAAAAGAAACATAAAAGAAAAACGAGAGGTTTCAAATTGCTATATTGCTCAATTTCAACATATAATCTGTTTTGACATGTAACTTTCAAACCACTTGGTAAATTTTAACGTTCTTTATGTCGTTGGATTCAGCATGAAAAAATGAAGAACACAGCGCGGACCAAACTTTCAAAACAGTATCAGAAAATAAAATTTTGTAGCAATGAAGAAGCCTACGTTTTCAAACACAAACATAAAAACTAAAAAAAAAAACTAAAACAAAACTTCCTGCACCCCCAAACTTAAATGAAGCATTGTCCTTAATGTTTGAATCCATGAAAGGCATGCAATGCACATGAAATCCAGGGTAAAGAAATGAAATGAAAAAAATAAAAGAAAGAGAGTTTAGAACTTCCCCTTGAAGACAATGAGAGGGTAATGCACATAGTATAGCAGCACATATTCTTCTTTGAGTATTTGGATCAGCTGCTCATCATGTTCTCCCACATCAAGGAAAAGAAAACCCTAACAAAAACAAAACAGAAAATGAGACACAACTAAGAATGAGTAGCAGTTATTATACAAATGAAAGAGATATGATTGGAATGCTTCCCCTTAAAGTGATATCTGGAGCGTGGTTGGCCATAGTAGCTGGAGGTCGACTTCTCCGCTACTCCATACTCCATGTTTCTATGGATTGGGTTGTCTCCTCTCTCTCCCTCTTTCTTATTGAGCTACTTCAGAAATGCTTAAAGAAAGACAAGGAAACTTGAAACAAAATTTCAGATTTGTTGGATTAGGAAACCATAACTTAAATGAAAATGATAAACTAAACTAAAACATCAAGATTAGGGATTCAACTTCACCACAAACATCTAATTCCATGCTTCAAAGTAACAAGCATCAAAGTAAATCAAACTAGCTTATGGAGTTCGTTCTTTCTCAAATATGATTATCCATTTGGTGTGTGGTTGTAATCAAGTATTCAGAACAAGTATTTAGCTATGGTGTTTAGTCTAAACACAAATTACAAACCCATTAAGAACAAGAAGAACAATAAAGAACCAAGTAGAATTTAAACATGGTGTTTGTCTTCAATATCTACCCATCCATTCACTAATCGGTCCAAGAGTCATATGGTGTTTATGTAAACTTGAACAAGATATTTAATTAAGAGCAAGTGAATGAAACCAGAAACTAGCAATAATCAACATGCTACTTGAACCTCTTTTGTGTTGTGTAAGCTGGGTCTCAAACCCAGTTCTCTTGCTTGTTGAGGCAATTGTCCTTGTCCGTTGGACTACAAACACAACTTATCAATTAACCTCATTAACTTTAAAACATGAAACTGTCTAGTTATAAAAAAGATAAAAAATAAAAATAAAAAGTAGGAAAACCAAATAGAATCAAGAAATGTTACCGATCCCCGGCAACGACGCCAAAAACTTATTGCTTAGATTCAGCTGCACCAAAATGGATTCAGCTACATCCTCAACTTGTGATACTCGCAAGTGCACGAGCCGTTGGTAGTTTAGCATATGTAAGTGCGAGGTCGATTCCACAGGGATTGGTGATTGAATAATCCAATTCAGTTTTCCTACACAAAACAGAAATGAAAACAAGAGAAACAAAACAAGAAGAAAGAAAAGAACTAAGAGAAGATGGTGAGGTTTTAGAATCCACCATAATTGTTCTAATCATGTTATGGCAGCAAGTAAACAAATTAATTCACTCATGAAGATGCTCACAAATAAGTCCATGGTGTTTGGATCAAATTGTATTGAACATCACAAGGACTCCAAGCATGGTGTTTACATTAGGAGACCTAGAAACCAAATCACATGAGTTGCTAATTGATGGAATGAAGATGATCCCCAAACCTTCCCAACAAGAGCAAAATGCATAAAACCTCAGGTGATCAATCAAAGGATGCAAAAACAGCTCCATTAAAATAGTGAAGAAGAATTCATGAATGAAATCAAACTTTATAAACTCAAACCATGATACAAGACTAGCAAGATGTTTATTACAACTAATAACAGAAAAACAAAGTAAAAAAAAGAAAATACAAGAAGAAAATAAAAGACAAAGGGCGGAGAAGAAGATAAGGACAGCATGCTAGAGATGGAAAAGAATCATCTCCATGGCTGCCAGGAGGCCAAAGCCTCTAGCTGCTGCCTTCTCCCTTCTCTCCCTTTGTGACTCTCAACTTTCCCTCTCTTTGTGTACAATGGAAGTGTAAATGATGGATCTCAGGATATGAGTTATGATAGTGTTTGGAATGGAAGTGATATTTATAGGGAGAAGGGAGTGATAAATCTGAATTTAATATGGCTAATGCATACAAAACTTGTATTTAGATAATCAGAATTGGTTGCTGCACTTCACCAATAACTCCCACTAGCAGCCCTAGCTCATCAATATGTCAGCATGACCAAGCATCCATCCAGAAACCAATACCTCATGCCTAACTCACCATGACCAAGCATCCATCAGCTCATCCTTATGTCAGCATGATATGTATTTTCATGGGCTTACGAATTGAGCTTGGCTGATTCAAATGATGACTTTAAGATGTCCATTGTGAAGTTCAGAATGTCTCTGATCCAACCACACAAGTATTGGCCCAATCCAAGCTCGGATGAAGAAGATAAGGCCAAAATGAACTTCTACCTCAGTCTCCAGCTTTTGCACGTTTTTGCACCATATTGCTTCAAATGCCTTAAGTTGTATTCCTCTCATGCCAATCGGCCCTTAATATGTATGGATTGTACCAAAAGTGATCTCTTGCTGCCTTAACATGCTTTAATTGCATGAATTATGCTCTCTTGCTCTATTAGCCTACAAAACACACAAAGAGAGGCAAATAACTCAAAATTCTAATAAACTAAGCAAATGAGTAAGTAAATTGGGCATGTATATGTATGAAAATATGAGCTTAACAGATGATAAGTTTTCAGTGCAAAACATTTTATGGCTGAGCTTTCAACATCCAACTAACACATACATTTCTGGGATGGTGATGGATAAAAGCTTAGAATTGACTTCATAGAGAGACCAAGATAACCCAGGAATTGGGAAATTGACCTTTAGTCTAGATCACGAAGGAGACAATCAGTTTGTTATTTCAAGAAAATTAATTCCTTATTGGAAAAGTGGAGAGCCAAGTGAGTTTTCCACCTCAGCTGAAATGCGTCATTCTATAGCTGATTTGTTATCAAATTTCAGTAAGCATTTAAGGATGAGGTGGTGCTAATTGCCAAACTTCAACATCGAAACCTTGTTAGACTTAAGGGATATTGCATGAAAGGAGAAGAAAAGATTTTACTCTTTGAGTACATGCCTAACAAAAGCTTAGACTCATTTATATTTGGTTCATTCCTGGTACTCATTTCAATATGTTTAAGGCACAAAATATTGTTTGTTTAGTTGACTAATTGGTGATCTATCAAAGCCACTAAGTTTTTCTCTAAATGGAAAATTTAACTTTGCATATCATACTTAAAAAATGTTTCTCAATTGGGAGATGTGCTTTAACATCATTATGGGAATCGACTAGAGGACTTCTTTATCTTCATCAAAATTCCAGATTGAGGATCATTCAAGAGATTTGAAAACTAGCAATATTCTCTTTGACAGAGGAGATCAATCCAAAAATACCCGACTTCCGCTTGGCAAGGATTGTTGGAGGCGAAGCTGAGTCAATTACAAACACAGTAGTTGGAACTTGGTAAGTTTTGTGCAGACGATTTATTTCCAGAGTGGATGTTTCACTCGTTGTAGCACAAATAACAATTCCCTAACCCTTTTGGAATAAAGTTATTTGGTTCTTGCATAATACCTGAGTGTTATAAGAATTCGATGATGCAGTGGTTACATTTAACTTTCTTCAAAGTACATTTAAATAAAAAAAAATTGAGTAGATTATTGTATGGATTATAAAAATTAAAACTTGAAAAATAAAATCATTATTTTTCATATGAAGAAAACATTAAATTTTAATCATATTATTAGAGAAAATAAATAGGCTTGAATTTAAGATACAAATGTAACAATATTACGTATTAATTTTTTTCTAACACAAATGTAATTTAATAAATGGGCTTTAAAGGGGCCGGCTTGGCCCATTGGTCATAATTACCTTGTCTAGGCACAGCCCAAATATATTGGCCGTGTGTGTCAAGCCTTACTTAAGCAGGTCGTGCTCATGCCATATCGGGCCAGCTCGGATCCGTTTGAAACCTCTAGTTCAGGGATGGTGAAGATGATAAGTTTTCAGTGCAAAATATTTTATGGCTGAGCTTTCAACATCCAACTGACACATACATTCCTGGGATGGCGATGGATAAAAGCTTAGAATTGACTTCATAGAGAGACCAAGATAACCCAGGAATTGGGAAATTGACCTTTAGGCTAGATCACGAAGGAGACAATCAATTTGTTATTTCAAGAAAATTAATTCCTTATTGGAAAAGTGGAGAGCCAAGTGAGTTTTCCACCTCAGCTGAAATGCGTCATTCTATAGCTGATTTGTTATCAAATTTCAGGAAGAGTCCTGCCAGACCTACAAGTCCAATTAAGTTTTATAATTTTTCAATAATTATGACAAGATTGGAATACAATTATACAAGATTGGTGATGAGTTTTACTGGGAGGTACTATTTATGACCTGGCTTGAACATGCAAAGCAGGTGGAAGAGTTATGGTCGAAGTCAAGAGATCGATGTAGTGTGTGCTTGTGGGAAATTTGGCACCTGTAACAGTAAAAATTGGCTTTTGGTGTACAAAGTTTGCCAGGTTTTAAGCCCAGTTTGCAGAGAAATGGGAAGGTTGAGATTTTTCAGGTAGATGTACAATAGAGTCGAAATATGTAGCAAGGACACGTTCTTGAGCTTGAAGATGATGAAGGTGGGAAAACCGGGCTCACAAATCTATTAATGTTGACAATGAAACAGAATGTCAGAACGAGTGCTTAAATAACTGTCGTGCTAAGCTTTCTCATATAATGCAGGTGTAAACAACACTATAAGGGATGATACTGCTACTTCCTTATGATGGACATGGTTGAGGGATCTAAATAATCTTGAGGAGGATTATGGAGATTATGGCCATGGCCTCTTTGCTCGAGTTGCATTGTCCGATTTAGGTATTACATTTCTCTGTTTAATTTTGAATTATGATGGAATATATGCAGTTGTTGGTTTGCTTCACCAAACTACTTTACAGTTTTCATATGTGCGTAGGAGTAAAAAACTCTACACACATACACAACTAAATATTCAGTGTTATACACAAGAAGCATTCTGCGTTAAGCTTTTGCATGTGATCATGATTGCAGAAGCATGTTATTATTACTAAATTTTAGTTCGTTATGACAATCAAGAAATTATATCTTGTGCATAATCAATTGTAAGAGACTGCAAGCCTTCATGGTTAGAGGTGTCAAACATCTCGGACCGACTTGGCACAACACGCTTAAGTAAGGCCCGACACGAGATGACCCCTATATTTGGGTTCGTCCGGGACAAAGTAATTAGGCCCAAGAGGCAAGCTCATAACCCGTTGAGAGTTGTGCCGGCCCAAAACTTAACTGGTCAGCCCGTTTAAAGCTCATTTATTAAATTACATTTGTTTTAGAGAAAAATAATACATAATATTATTACATTTATATCTTAAATTCAAGTCTATTTATTTTCTCTAATAATATGCATTCAAATTTAATGTTTTCTTTATATAAAAAATAATAATTTTGTTTTCAAGTTTTATTTTTAAAATCCATACAGTAATCTAGTCATTTTCTATTTAAATGTACATTAAATAAAGTTAATGGCCACTTTTTTCAACTAATAATGAATCTTATTAGTATAATTATAAAAAAGATTTAAATGAAGTTGTAAAATAATTTTAAAAAAATGCAATACATAAGTCAAATTTGGTGTGGACCCATCTCAGCATGTTTAGTGGTCCTACATGAGCACAGCTCGTTTATTAAAGGGGCCGACTCTAAACGGGCTGACACTACTCATTTGACATCTCTAGTTATGTGGGAAGTTGATTGTCAAAGATTTCTATCTTCTTTTTCTTTAAATTCATGGTCACTAATTTTCTTACCTTTCTTCGTATAGCACTCCCACATGGGTTAGGTTAAATACTTCCTTTGTATGCATATTATCCTGTGTAGTTTCTAGAGGTGTCAAACAGGTTGTGCTAGGTCGGCCTAACCCATTTGGAGTCGGCCCATTTAATAAACGGATCATGTCGGGCCTGTCCATAGACTAACAAGATTTATTATTTGTTAAAAAAGTGGCCATTAACTTTCTTTAAATTACATTTAAATAGAAAATTACTAGATTATTGTATGGATTTTAAAAATTAAAACTTGAAAAAAAATCATTATTTTATATATAAAGAGAAATAAATAAAATTTTAATGCATATTAATAGAGAAGAAATAGGCTTGAATTTAAGATATAAATGTAATAATATTATGTATTATTTCTCTCTATAACAAATGTAATTTAATAAATGGGCTTTAAACAGGTTGGCCAGGCCCATTGGGCCTAGTTATCTTGTCCATGGCCCAAATATACGGGCCGTGCTGTGCCGAGCCTTATTAAGCGAACCGTGCTCGTGCCGTGCCGAGCTGGGTTAATCCGTGACTCCTCTAGTTCAATGATGGTGAAGATGTCTTGTTCTTGTGTTTCAGACAACCTGCAAAACATAGATTATTTCAAACATGCATTATACTCGCAAGTGCACGAACCGTTGGTAATAAAGTTTATGTAAGTGTGAGGTCAATCCCACAGAGATTGGTGGCTCAATTCCATTTGATTTCCTAGTGAACATAAGAAAATAAAAAGAAAGAAAAATAAAATTACAAAATCACACAACACCAAGGCTAAAATCATACTTTAAACACACAACACATAGGGGGTTTAAAATAAGAAACTAATTCTAGAAACACGTGTGACAAGAAATGCTAACTAAAAAGATTAACAAACGTAAGTGATAAAATGTAATCTAAGAACATTAAACCTAGAACACTTGGAAGTCATCCCTACACTTTTACTCATGTTATTGAATACTCAAAGCAAATAAACTCTAGACAGATTGATGAAGATGTTCGCAATCAAGACCGGGTTTAGTGGCTCAAGACGCATGATTCTTGATTAAATAAGTAAGGTGCGTATAATGCTATAATATTTGTGCCTCCAATAAAATCAATCTATGTGTGCTTAGTACTTCGATTTAATCATATGAAAAACCCATTAAGTTTGAAGAGAATATGAAACATCACAAGAACCCTATTAACATGGTGTTCACATTAGGCATTCAAGAAAGCAATTCACATGGATGATTTTTACTTAATTCATCAGTTTCTTAGGAAAACATGAAGGTACATATAATCTCAACAATCTTAAGAAGCATACTTTCAAGGGTGATCAATCAAAGAAAAACATAGATCAGGGATAGATTATTTTAGTGAAGAGGAATTCATCAATTGTTGTTAAGAAACCAATTCACATAATGCCCACTTAGAAATGATTCAATCATTTGTTGCTAATTAGAAATTATGTTCTTGAATATCATACACAAACTTTAGTTAGATGCATACAACCTAAGGCGATCAATCAAAGGACGCAAACACATAACATATGATTAATTTAGTAAAAAGAAATTCATCAACAACATCTATAAATCCATAAACTCAAAGCATCAAAACAAAGATAATCATGTTTAGGGCTTCAACCTCAGTCCTAGAAAAATAAGAAGTTACATTGAAATTAATAAATAAAATGTAAGAAACTAAAAACAAGGAGGAGAAAAAGAATTGCATCTTCAACCTCTTGGATCCTTGCTGTTGCGTAGATTCAGCTGCACCAAAATGGATTCACTGCATCCTCAACTTGTGATACTCGCAAGTGCACGAGCCGTTCGGTAGTATAGCATATGTAAGTGCGAGGTCGATTCCACAGGGATTGGTGATTGAATGATCCAACTCAGTTTTCCTACACAAAACAGAAATGGAAACAAGAGAAACAAAACAAGAAGAAAGAAAAGAACTAAGACAAGATGGTGAGGTTTTAGAATCCACCCTAATTGTTCTAATCATGTTATGGCAGCAAGTAAACAAATTGATTCACTCATGAAGATGCTCACAAATAAGTCCATGGTGTTTGGATCAAATTGTATTGAACATCACAAGGACCCCAAGCATGGTGTTTACATTAGGAAACCTAGAAACCAAATCACACAAGTTGCTAATGGATGGAATGAAGATGATCCCCAAACCTTCCCAACAAGAGCATAACACATAAAACCTTAGGTGATCAGTCAAAGGATGCAAAACAGCTCCATTAAAGCAGTGAAGAAGAATTCATGAATGAAATCAAACTTTATAAACTCAAACCATGATACAAGACTAGCAAGATGTTTATTACAACTAATAACAGAAAAACAAAGTAAAACAAAGAAAATACAAGAAGAAAATAAAAGACAAAGGGAGGAGAAGAAGATAAGGACAGCATGCTAGAGATGGAAAAGAATCATCTCCATGGCTGCTAGGAGGCCAAAGCCTCCCAGCTTCTGTCCTATCCCTTCTCTCCCTTTGTGACTCTCAACTTTCCCTCTCTTTGTGTACAATGGAAATGTAAATGATGGATCTCAGGATCTGAGTTATATGTGGAATGGAAGTGGTATTTATAGGGAAAGGGGAGTGGGAAATCTGAATTGAATATGGCAATGACCTAACACACTTGCATTAGATAATCAGAAATGGTTACTCCACTAAATCCCACTAGCAGCCCTAGCTCATCCTCATGTCAGCATGACCAAGCTTCCATTCAGAAACCAATAGCTCATGCCTAGCTCATCATGACCAAGCATGCAATGAGCTCATCTTCCTGTCAGCATGATGTGTATTTCCATGGGCTCACGAATTGGGTTGGGCTGAATCAAATGATGACTTTAAGATGTCCATTTTTGAAGTTCAGAATGTCAGTGATCCAACCACACAAGTATTGGCCCAATCCAAGTTCGGATGAAGAAGATAAGTCTGAAATGAACTTCTAACTTAGGCTCCAGTTTTTGCACGTTTGCACCATTTTGCTTCAAATGCCTCAAGTGTATTCCTCTCATGCCAATCAGCCCTTAATATGCATGGATTTCATGAATTATGCTCTTTTTCTCTCTTGGCCTACAAAACACACAAAGAAAGGCAAATAACTTAGAAATCTAAGAAACTAAACAAAATGAGTAATTAAATTGGGCATGTATATGTATGAAAATGTGAGCTTAACACACCCCAAAAACTTAGATTTTGCTAGCCCTCGAGCAAACAAAAGGAAAACGAAGAAAAACAAAACAAAATAAGAAGTTAACTAGACCACTTTCGTAGGTAACTCGATTGCATTGAGCGTATGCAACAAGCCTTTAAACCTCTAGGCATCCCTAGTAGGAGGAGTTGTGTCTCCTGAGGGTTTAACAAATACGATATCCACAAACATTTTACTGACTCTACAAAACAAAGTGGTTAGAAAACTTAATAGATTTGTTAGTCCTTAAGAAAAACAAAAATCAATAACAAAATACAAAAACATTAACCTTCCAACCGAACAGAAATTTTAAACTTCATAGACATGGCTCAACAAGGAACAAAACAAGCACTAAAGAAGTTCTAAACATTATTCAAGTGCTACCACAATCTCACAAAAATCATGCTCAAGGTGTGTGTGTGAAATAGCCATGAAGATACAACTCATGCTTCTCAAACAACGATATGAATTCCTGCAAGAATGAACACAAGTTTGCCAAGCTAAACCAAAATCAATAGGACTTTACTCATGGATGTAATGTAATGGTTAGAAAAGGAATGGATAATGAAACACAAAGTCTAAGGAGCAAAGTAGAGCATATCATGTAATCAAGATCATTGACATTTGAAATGTAAGGCACAAAAATTGAAAAGCTCACAACACCAGATTTTTGCAATTGAATCACTTCACAATTTGATTTTGACATTTACGCACTTTGTATAATATTTGGCCCAATTTTGCGGCTCTTCACCCTAGATCACCTTGATTTCTCCTTATATCACCCTAGGGTCGTGACTACATTGGCCACACTTCTTTTCTCTTTTTCTTTTGAATTTTTTTTAATAGCTCATTTATTGCCTTGAATACAATACAATCTGAAATACAATCATACTCTACATATTCCCTAGATTGTAGGATGTTTAATGGATGATAAGGTGATAGAAAGAGTTGTATAATCATGGCTAAAGTGCATAGAAAGCTCAAGAATAATTATGTGAGACTTAACTAGCAAAAGAATAAGATTCAGACCTAACACAATGCTTATCAAATTCCTAAGAGCCATATTAGAAGTTAGACTCAAGATTTATCATTGGTGTGGGAAGGAAAACTGAAAATGACTCAAAGAAAAAGAAACAGAAAAAGAAAAACGTGAGATTTCAAATTGCTGTTTTGCTCAATTTCAACATCTAATCTGTTTTGACATGTAACTTTCAAAACACTTGGTCAATTTTAACGTTCTTTATGTCGTTGGATTCAGCATGAAAAAATGAAGAACACAACGCGGACCAAACTTTCAAAACAGTAGCATAAAATAAAAATTGTAGCAATGAAGAAGCCTACGTTTTTAAACATAAACACAAAAACTAAAAACTTTCCAGCACCCCCAAACTTAAATGAAGCATTGTCCTCAATTTTTGAATCCATGTAAAGCATACAATGCACATGAAATCCAGGGTAAAGGAATGAAATGAAAGAAATAAAAGAAAGAGAGTTTAGAACTTCCCCTTGAAGACAATGATAGGGTAATGCACATAGTATGGCAGCAAATGTTCTTCTTTGAGTATTTGGGTCGGCTGCTCATCATGTTTCTCCCACATCAAGGAAAAGAAAACCCTAACAAAAACAAAACAGAAAATGAGACACAACTAAGAATGAGTAGCAATTATTATACAAATGAAAGAGATATGATTGGAATGCTCCCTTTGAAGTGATTAGCTGGAGCGTGGTTGGCCATAGCAGCTGGAGGTCGACTTCTCCGCTACTCCATACTCCATGCTTCTATGAATTGGGTTGTTTCCTCTCTCTACCTCTTTCTTATTGAGCTACTTCAGAAATGTTTAAACAAAGACAAGGAAACTTGAAACAGATTTTCAGATTTGTTTGATTAGGAAACCATAACATAAATGAAAAGGATAAACTAAACTAAAACATCAAGATTAGGGATTCAACTTCACCACAAACATCTAATTCCATGCTTCAAAGTAACAAGCATCAAAGTAAATCAAACTAGCTTATGGAGTTCGTTCTTTCTCAAATATGATTATCCATATGTTGTGTGGTTTTAATCAAGTATTCAGAAAAAGCATTTAGCTATGGTGTTTAGTCTAAACACAAATTCCAAACCCATTAAGAACAAGAAGAACAATAAAGAACCAAGCAGAATTTAAACATGGTGTTTGTCTTCAATATCTACCCATCCATTCACTAATCGGTCCAAGAGTCATATGGTGTTTATGTAAACTTGAACAAGATATTTAATTAAGAGCAAGTGAATGAAACCATAAACAAGAAATAATCGACATGCTACTTGAACCTTTTTTTGTGTTGTGTAAGCTGGGACTCAAACCCAGTTCTCTTGCTTGTCAGGCAATTGTCCTTGTCCGTTGGACTACAAACACAACTTCTCAATTAACCTCATTAACTTTAAAACATGAAACTGTCCAGTTATGAAAAAGATAAAAATAAATAAAAAGTAGGAAAACCAAATAGAATCAAGCAATGTTACCAATCCCCGGCAATGGCGCCAAAACTTGTTGCGTAGATTCAGCTGCACCAAAATGGATTCACTGCATCCTCAACTTGTGATACTCGCAAGTGCACGAGCCGTTCGGTAGTATAACATATGTAAGTGCGAGGTCGATTCCACAGGGATTGGTGATTGAATGATCCAACTCAGTTTTCCTACACAAAACAGAAATGGAAACAAGAGAAACAAAACAAGAAGAAAGAAAAGAACTAAGACAAGATGGTGAGGTTTTAGAATCCACCCTAATTGTTCTAATCATGTTATGGCAGCAAGTAAACAAATTGATTCACTCATGAAGATGCTCACAAATAAGTCCATGGTGTTTGGATCAAATTGTATTGAACATCACAAGGACCCCAATCATGGTGTTTACATTAGGAGACCTAGAAACCAAATCACACAAGTTGCTAATGGATGGAATGAAGATGATCCCCAAACCTTCCCAACAAGAGCATAACACATAAAACCTTAGGTGATCAGTCAAAGGATGCAAAACAGCTCCATTAAAGCAGTGAAGAAGAATTCATGAATGAAATCAAACTTTATAAACTAAAATCATGATACAAGACTAGCAAGATGTTTATTAAAACTAATAACAGAAAAACAAAGTAAAACAAAGAAAATACAAGAAGAAAATAAAAGACAAAGGGAGGAGAAGAAGATAAGGACAGCATGCTAGAGATGGAAAAGAATCATCTCCCTGAACCCTGCTGCCTTATCCCTTCTCTCCCTTTGTGACTCTCAACTTTCCCTCTCTTTGTGTACAATGGAAATGTAAATGATGGATCTCAGGATCTGAGTTATATGTGGAATGGAAGTGGTATTTATAGGGAGAGGGGAGTGGGAAATCTGAATTGAATATGGCAATGACCTAACACACTTGCATTAGATAATCAGAAATGGTTACTCCACTAAATCCCACTAGCAGCCCTAGCTCATCCTCATGTCAGCATGACCAAGCTTCCATTCAGAAACCAATAGCTCATGCCTAGCTCATCATGACCAAGCATGCAATGAGCTCATCTTCCTGTCAGCATGATGTGTATTTCCATGGGCTCACGAATTGGGTTGGGCTGAATCAAATGATGACTTTAAGATGTCCATTTTTGAAGTTCAGAATGTCAGTGATCCAACCACACAAGTATTGGCCCAATCCAAGTTCGGATGAAGAAGATAAGTCCGAAATGAACTTCTAACTTGAGGCTCCAGTTTTTTGCACGTTTGCACCATTTTGCTTCAAATGCCTCAAGTGTATTCCTCTCATGCCAATCAGCCCTTAATATGCATGGATTTCATGAATTATGCTCCTTTTCTCTCTTGGCCTACAAAACACACAAAGAAAGGCAAATAACTTAGAAATCTAAGAAATTAAACAAAATGAGTAATTAAATTGGGCATGTATATGTATGAAAATGTGAACTTAACACATGCCTCAAGGCTCCCCAAGGTTCTCTCCTATTATCATGTCATTCTCCCATATTTTTGTTTGCTCCTTGCTCACCTCATTCTCTAAAAATCAGAAATTGCAAAGTGTTGAGACTAATCCTTCTTTCTTGGCTGCTACCTCATAGATACATTTTCATCTTTCTCTCTTCCTAATTATTACTCCATAGGATAATTCACTTTCTACCCAAAGTTCTTTGGCCCTTCTCTCTACTTGTCATCATTTTCATCATTTCCATCATTTCTTTGACTTTCAATATATTGAGGGAGATTCTAGCTTATCTAAGTGCAACATTGTTACCAAGTGGAGCTCAAATTCGGATATGTTGCAGTCAAAATCCATTGGAACACGTTTCATTAAGATCTTCCCTGTATCTGAACAGGAACATGCTAATCCCAGGCCAAGAAGTTGACCTATGAAAATGAGCAAAAACTGAATTTATATTCAATAACACACTTTTAGCTGACATTTATTCCAACTAAGGCAAAATCTATAACAACAAAAAAAGGAAAAAATAAAATAAAATGTCAAGAACTAACTCAAAACATTGGGTGAATGATATGACAAATTATGTATAAAAAGGAACCTAACAAGATGTTAAGTTTTCAATGCAAAATATTTTGTGACAGAGGTTTCAACATCCAACTGAGATATTCATTCCTGGGATGGTGATGGATAAAAGCTTAGAATTGACTCCATGGAGAGGCCAAGATGACCCGGGAATTGGGAAATTCACCTTCAAGCTAGATCACGAAGGAGACAATTGAGTCTGTTATTTCAAGAAAATTAATTCCTTATTGGAAAAGTGGAGAGCTAGGTCAGTTTTCCACCTCAACTGAAATGCCTCATTCTATAGCTGATTTGTTATCAAATTTCGGCAAGAGTCCTGCCAGACCTACAAGTCCAATCAAGTTTTATACAATTATACAAGAATGGTGATGAGTTTTACCTGGGGAGCTATTGTTTCTGACCTCGCTTGAACATGCAAATCAGGAGAGCTATTATGGTCGAAGCCAAGAGATCGATGTAGTGTGTTTAATGCTTGTGGGAAGTTTGGCAATTATAACCGTAAGAATTGGTCATTGGTGTGTAAATGTTTGCCAGGTTTTAAGTCCCAGTTTGCAGAGAAATGGGAAGGTGGAGAGTTTTCGGGTGGATGTACGAGGGAGTCGACAATATGTAGCAAGGACACTTTCTTGAGCTTGAACATGGGAAAACTGGACTCACAAATCAATGTTGACAATGAAGCAGAATGTCAGAATGAGTGCTTAAATAACTACTAGTGCCAGGCTTTCTCATATAGAGCAAGTGTAAATATCACTATAAGGAATTATACTGCAACTTCCTTGTGCTAGACATGGTTGAAGGATCTAAATAATCTTCAAGATGAGTATGGAGCTGATGGCCATGACCTCTCTACTCTAGAATTGCATTGTCTGATTTAGGTAGTACATTACTATGTTTAATTTGGGAGTTGATTTCCCCACTCCCCTTTTCTCCACTTACACTCCATTTTCCTTTTTAATACTTTTTAATCCATTCTGTTCTTTCTCTTTCTGATTCTATCCTTACCCTACATTAATTTTTTTTTATACTTCACTTTTATATTATTTCTTTTTCTTTATACTTAATTTTCCAACTTACACTCCATTTTCAATATTAAATGGGGAAAAAAACTTAATTTCTTGCTCGAGTAAAGGAAAAAAAAATACTTCAAATGGAGTGCAAGTTGAAAATTAAGTATAAAGAAAAAGAACTAATATAAACGTGAAGTAAAAATAAATTAATGTATGGTAAAGGTAGAATAGGAAAGAGAAAAAACAAAATTGATTAAAAAGTATTAAAAATCAAAAGGGAGTGTAAGTGGAGAAAAAGGGAATGGGAAAATCATATCCCTTTAATTTTGGATTATGATGGAATATATGCAGTTGTTGGTTCGTTTCACCAAACTACTTTACAGTTGAAAAAAGATGTAAGAGAGTGAGAGTTTAAAGCACCTCAGTTAGGATGAAATTAACTACAATCAATAATGTTGAGGGATGTCATACGTGGAGTAACAAACTCTATACACAAGTAAATATTCAGTGTTATATACTAGAAGCATTCTGGGTCAATTGGGCATGCCAAAAATCTCTACTTTTTGGGCGTTTATCTCTCATCTCACCTTTCTTCTCTCCCTCTCCTGCTTCAGAGGCTGTACTTACGAGGACGATTGGAGACATTACCTCATTGTATACCTTCTCTGCATAGCCTTGTTATGTTATATTTGAAGTGGAGTGGGTTAAAGGATGATCCACTTGTATTCCTTCATGTTTGCCCAATCTAGTACATCTTGAGTTATCTCGGGTGGTTGAAGGAGACAGTATGTTTGGAGCTGGAGGATTTAAGAAGCTCAAACATTTAGGTATTGATGAATTTGACGAACTTAGATGCTTACAGGACAACTAGTTCACCCATTAATTACATAACAAAGACACCGACAATGACAATAACTTCCAAGCAAAACAATCATAGATAAGCAGGTTCCCACATCGATAACTGATGTAATAATAAGTCCGGAAGGTCAGCAGGTTGACATCATGCAAGACGGAGGAGCTTGTTAACTCCTAAGTCTAGAGCATCAACATTTCTTCTCAAGATTTTTCTGGACACTTAAGGAATCCGAAACAATACTGACATCACAAAAGCAAAGCACTCTCAGGAATTGCAGTTCAAGGGAATTCTAAATACTTAACTGCGTTTAGCTATTTTTCTCAACTGGCAGCCTCTTGATACTAGACTGAGCATCCAGATGCCTTCATATCAGCAGGACAGTTGGATCAATCCTTGATTTCAGCATAAGTAATTGGTACAATGGAAGGCCAAAGCATAAGCTATGCAAGACATGCACATAGGGTATAATGAAAATCAACATTTTTTTATGCTGCAAAAGCAAACACGCGCGCCGGGGGGAGGGGGGGGGTATCTATGTCCCAACAAAAAGAGAAAAAGTTGCCTAAAAGTTTAATTCCTCTCCATCCTAAACTAAGAAAGCACCCAACAGATACTAAGACTCAAAGTTACTGAGATAGTCATCTATCAGTGCTGCATCAACGGGATTTGCTCAAAAGAAAACAAAGTTAAAAACTTCCTTTTGAGAAAGTAGTCATGTGGCTAGTCATCACAAGGATGTGCGCCATGTTGGAATCCCACATCGGTGGGTTGAAAGAAAACAAATGGGTTTAAATAGAATTACCATACTCTAACTAATATCGAGACCTTTTGTGGTAAAACCTCACACCTGACGGATTGGGCAGGTGGTAAAGTGAGGACAATATTGATATTGTTAGAGTGGGACTCATTGGGCAGATCCAAAAACTTCAACACGCCACATGTTAATAGCAAACATCTCTCCGAATTACACATGCAGACTGCAAGAATACTTTTCTAGATGACATGCATTACTTGTTAGTAGGAAATAAAGATCCTGAGAAAACAAACGGCATGTTAGATAGTCCGATTGATGGCCGGGAATCAAATTTTTATTAAGAACAAGAAATGGTTATTGTAGAAACCACAATTCATTAATCAAGGTTATTGCAGACATGTTCATACCATATTATGCATAAAAGGTTTTGAGTGATCCCACCATATTCAAAGCCATTTCCATTTTCTAGTATCTATTAAATGGTAAGAGAAGGTGATCAAAGTCTTCAATAATACCTGAGACATGAATTTATATACCGATTTCCCTTGGTAGTAGAATCAACCACTGAAATTGAAAATTCAAGAACATTGTTATCTTTCAATTATTCACAACTGAGAATTAATAGCAGAATCAAGCATAATCAGAAAGTTTATTTTTACACAAACAGATACCGGATTCTTGAAGGCAGCCTGCAACTTCGCTAAAGCAATGCGCATGTGATCAACCAAGTTGCTAGTGACCTTCATTTTCCTTCATTCTGTTAACTTTAGTTAATTAATAGGATATGAGCCCCCGTCAAAAAGAAAACTGTCAACCGGAGGGCATTTTTGTTTTTATTCTTGGGCGCAAGAGGCTTCCAGCCCAAATAGTTTTGCAAATAGAAAATGAAAATCTATTTACTATTTATTAAGACCTTTATTCGTCTCTTCGAACGGAGCCCGGGTTGAACCCACCCTCTTGCAACTTCCAACTAGAGGTTATGAAATGTCAAAATTTTCCAATTTAACCTTTAAAAATGAATAATGAATTTTAAAAGCTAAGGGTAATATCATTTGGTAAATGGTTACTTAGTTACCATATTACTAATATGGTCAAACTTTTCCTCTCACAGTCACCCTACTTTTTCTCCAACAACGTCTATTGTAATTTGCAGGAACTTAATAATTTTGATCATGATTTATAAATAGGGTTAACATCATTTTACTATCTCCATTTTTGCCCTCTTTGATTGTTAAAAAGAAGTTGTTCATTTGACTTATTTGTTGATAGAAGGCTAGGTTAAAAGATTATGAATTTGAATGCAATTTCTCTGTCCCATCTATAAGGTGGCTATCTAGCTATCAAAGGGATCACAACACAAAAGCTATGCCATATGGGGAGATTAGATGAGATGCTTTTAAGTGGCAAAGTAGGATTGGATCTCAAGTGTTAGGATTTATACAGTTTTCTTGTTTAGCTAACCTCTGGGTCTAAGGTTTATTTAGTCCATAGAACTTTAGCAATATACGATTTTAAAAGCCATCTTGACACAAACTATTCCATTTCAAACTCCGTCGTTCAAATCATTTGACCAAAGAAAAACAAAATGGTCAAAGAGAAATGCTTCCTCTGAATTTTTATGAAACAGCACATATGAGAACATGATGGAACCGCAACAATTTCATGTATATAAAAATCCCTCAAGGGAATTGTTTAGTATATGAGAGATTGAATCGAAAAACAACTAAGGATATCCAATGTTTCAGCCAAAAAAAAAAGTTCTCCTATAATATCATTAGCTTCATTGCATTCATCACATGGTGACTCTATAGTTCTACAAAACCAAAGAAAAGCTTGGTTGAGTTTTCCTCCAAATAACAAATTGATAACCTAAGGCAACTTTGAACTAATAATTATGAGATATGTAATGAAGAAAACAAATTTTTATCTCCAGGCAAAACCAGAAAATACCTTGACACTTTGCAATAGATTTTTGGCAGTTTTGTCATTCTTGAAGTGTGCGCGTCAGGCTGCATTCAGGAAAAACAAAGTTAAGCCTACTTCCAGTGTTTTGTTTAAAATGAGAAGAACATGGCATATAAAAAGCAAGCCTACCTCCAATATTTTGTTCAATGCTTTTGATAAAGCTGATTTAAGGTCAGTTGGATGTAGCTCACCACTTTCATAATCAGCAGCCAATTCTTCAAAGCTTTTGAAAGTCCTGTATGGGCGGAATGCGCAAAAGGAACAATTACAACCAACATGAGGTTCAATTAGGTAAACAAGCAAAAGGTTTTTAAATAAATTATTTTTACCAGTATAAATCTAAAATCACTTACTTATTTCCGCCGTTCTTTTCAGAGTGTTCTACAATGAACTCATTGAACCAAGGTAGGATGAGATACTTCACATACTCCATACATGGATTCCCTTCAACAACATTTGGAGGGCAGTAAGCTTTCTTTATCTTCAAATTCACTTCGGCCTAGATTCAGTGAGATATGTCAAAAAATAGAATAAATATTTGGTGGCATACATTGAAAGCTAAAACCCGTAGCTTAAAACAACCCACCTCTTCATCTTCCATGAATATGGACGACGATACATCACTTTTAGACATCTTCTCCTGCCCTTGCTTCAAACCAGGTAACATGTCTGCAAATCATCATTAAGAAAAATTAACAAATACTGTGTAAGTACTCTCATGATAAAACATAAAACAATAGCATTGCAACAACCTAAATAGGAATTAGAATATTACGGTGTGACAAGATAATAGGCTTGTTCTTCTTCTTGATGTCATCACAGTACTCTCTTGCAAGAACATTTACTTTACACTGATCCATTCCCATCTAACAGATGTCCGCCTATTAAAGTAAAAACATTTCACAAGTCACCATGACATATTCATTGAAAGTGAACATTGCCATTTTTTTTTTTTTCTTTTGATGAGAAATAAAACATGTATCAGATTAGAAGTTGATGAACAATGCTCGAATTAAATGCATCATGGCCTAAGTGCACCTATCATATACTTCATACATACATAAAAACTAGCATCATTCCCTCACTAATCAGTGCAATATTTAGCAAATGATGAACAATGCTCGAATTAAATGCATCATGGCCTAAGTGCACCTATCATATACTTCATACATACATAAAAACTAGCATCATTCCCTCACTAATCAGTGCAATATTTAGCAAATGATGAAGCCAAGTCTCCAGTATGTCACAACATAAGGCAACATGGGAAACAAAACCTATTAATATAATATACAAAATTAAAACGCAAGCACCTGAAGGAAGAATATATCTGCACATTGCATACATGGGTAGAGAATTTGGGCTGCACTTATATCATCTAGCTCATTTCGACCCATAATTCTGACAACACCTGGATATATAGAAGGAAAAAAAAATACATAAGTCGAGATTCAACATATATAATAGGCACAATAAGCATCATAATAGGCTAGCTACCTAGTCATCCTTTTAACTGTATACTTTCGAGCTATGTCCATCACACGAGGCCAATACTCATGTGATCTTGCATTAATCTCCTCTGAAGACCACACAAACTCAACTTCGCCATTGTCCAAATTCATCCCAGCAGCCTTCCATATCTCTATCATGTAGCGCCCAACAGTCTCTATCTTTTTCAAATCAACCCCCATCTTGTTGTTTAATTGTGCAAACCAATCTGCAATCAATATTTTCACTTTGCAGCCAGCGGAGGTCATCTTGTTTACATTTATCGTCTTCATAACTCCCTACACAACAACACATTTGAATCTCACAAAATTAGCAATGATATAATGAAAACATGCCCTTAAATTTTATTACAATTATTCTTTCAAAACACAAGAAAGTCAATGACAATCCAAATAATCAATACAAGAGAATAACACACAAAAAGTATCAAAATCTTGTTCAAATTGAACTCCTGAAATTTAGGATATATAATCAATATCAATTATGTGTTATGAATTTTATGATTGCTAAAAAATTTGAAACAACACCTGAGCAATGTGCATTCAACCGGAGGGTTCAAACACATCATAGCAGATGGGTTCAGACTTATGCGCCAGCAAATTCCGCAGCTCGTCATCTTGAATACATTCCTCTCCACGCTCCTCATCATCTGGTACTTCTCCTCCAAACTCATTCTTCACCAAAATCACACCCACAAGTTTGAAATAAGTTCAAATCAACGGAAAATAATAGGAAGAATAAGAAAAGCGAGAGAAGCTTCCTGGATAGCTGGATTTGATGAGCTTAGTGTGGGAGCTTTCCCAAAAGCTTTGTAGAGTATACCTAGGGCACGTTTGCTTAGCTTTGCAAACAAATCAGCAATCCATATTTTCACTCTTAAGCCAGCAGCGGTCATCTTGTTCACATTTATCATCTTCATAACTCCCTACACAACAACACATCTGAACCTCACAAAATTAACAATGATGTAATGAAAGCATGCCCTTAAATTTCTTACTACAATTTGCACCAAAATGGATTCAACTGCATCCTCAACTTGTGATACTCGCAAGTGCACGAGCCGTTGGTAGTTTAGCATATATAAGTGCGAGGTCGATTCCATAGGGATTGGTGATTGAATGATCCAATTCATTTTTCCTACACAAAACAAAAATGAAAACAAAAGAAGAAAAAAGGTTTTGTACAACACTCGAGAACATGGAGAGTTTGGATGAGAATAGAGAAGTGTTTGGGAACTTAAGGAGGGGAGGAGAGAAAGGTGTTTGTGAGTGTTTGAGAACATGGAGACTTTTGTGAACTTGGAGAGATGTGTTTGAGAAAGAGAAGGGAGGAATGTTTAGGAAGTGTTCAAGAACATGGGGGCTTTTGGAGAAGAAAGTAGAGAGGTATTTTGAGAACTTTGAGGATTTTGGAAGAGAATGGGAATTGTGTTTGAGAACTTTAGAATTTTAAAGAGAAGAAAGTGTTTGGAAAGTGTTTGGAGAAGAGAAAGGAAACGTGTTTGGGAAGCTTGGGGAATTTGGAAGAAGAGAAAAGAAAAATGCTTGAGATTTATAGTACTAGGATCTTGTTACAACAATTGAGAACTACAAAGGGAAACTAAGAGAATTTGAGGGAGAGAAGGGAAGGGAGCTCTAGAGAAGTGTTTGAGAGCTCCCCCCCTTGGGGTGTGATTACAAGCTTAGAGAACTTCCCTATTTATAGGCCTAGGGGAAGTGAAAATCTGAATATACAAGTGTGTTCACTAACCACACTCACTTCACCAACTTACAACACTTAATTCACCTAACACATTATTGCATTTGAAAACAATTCTTCTTGTCATTAAGCTTAGTGTTGCATCATCCATTTCAACTTCAATTAATTCATTTGGCTGCTGTAAAATTCCACTCAAAAATAGGTATTGAATATGCTTCACCAAACTTTCCCACAATCAACAACACTTCATCATGCATATGTCATGCATGCCAATGCATTGCAGCCAGCTTGTGGGCTCGTTTTGGGCTTGTGGCTTCATTCTGAAAAATCTGGAAAAATATGGATCTTAAAGCTCTTTGTCTTATCTTTCCAAGCATATGCAGCCCAGCTCCAGGAAAAATCGGAAAGGCCTTCAAATATGATTTTTGGCCCAGTAACGCAGATGCTGCCGAATTTGACCTTAAGTTGCCAAAACATGTATAACTTTCTCTAGAAAACTCGGAATCATGAACCGTAAAATTCTACAGAAAATAGACTTCCGTAGTTTTCCAATGATGTCTGGCTCATTATCTGATTCTTCTTGAGTAAGTACAGTCCAATCCTTGAAGTTGACTGATCTGCAGACACCGTTTTGAGCTAATTTGTCTCCAAAATGCAATCAGTGAGTCTCAAGCTTATAACACTGAAACATACACAAAAGAAGTTAAAAGCACAAGTTTAACTCAAAAACATAACCAAATCATAAGTAAAAATGGTACAAAATGATATGTAAATATGCACCGATCACAATTGTTCTTTCAAAACACAAGAAAGTCCATTGCAATCCAAATAATCAATACAAAGAATAACACACTGCAAAATCTCAATTTGAGTACCTTCTCTACAAAGTATTTTATGATCTTGTTCAAAATCAACTATTGAAATTTACAGATCAATCAACATCAATTATGTGTTATGACTTCTATGATTGCAAAAGAAAATTTGAAAAAACACATGAGCAGTATGCATTCTCCAGGAGGGTTCAAACCCATCAGAGCGAGTGGTTTCGGGCTTATGAGCCAGCAAACTCCAAAGCTCGTCCTCTTGAATACATTCCTCTACCACGCTCCTCACCATCTGGTACTTCTCCTCCAAACTCATTCTTCACCAAAATCACACCCACAAAACCCACACAAGTTTGAAATTAAGTTCAGATCAACGGACAAATTTAGAAACGACAAAAAAAGGATAAGGAAAGCGAGAGGAACTTCCTGGATAGTTGAATTTGAAGATCTGCATGGTGGAGGCTCGGAAATTGAAAGAGATTGGATTCCATCAGCTGGCGGGCTTGCTCTGGTGCTTCGGTTGCCATTGGAGAGGTAAGTGTGAAGCTTTCCCAAAAGCTTTGTAGTATATATCTAGGGCATCTTTGCTTGTTAGACAAGAAACGGGATTGGCGCTATTTAAACGACCGCCTGGAGTAGGTAGGAATTTAAAACCTGGATTGGGTTGGATTAGAACCGTAGTCAAATCTTGGGTCCATTTCGACCCAGAAAAGGGTCAAATCTTTTGGGTCGGTCCATGCTTTTCAACTTGAACCCAATACTTTTCTGACAGACGGGCCCATAATTCTAACTCTCTTCGTCTTCTTCATCGCATGAGCAAAGGGCGCTCTTCAGATCCTCTCTCATCTCACTTTGGCGCTTGATGCTTCCCTGCCTGTGGTATGTTTTGGCTGCCCATTCTCTCTCTCTCTCTCTCTCTCCCGTAGGGGAAAGAATAAAAAACGACTGGGATATTATTTGATTGGGAATTTCGGGATTTTGGGTTGGAATTGATTGAAGCTGAATTGAGATTTGATTTGGGTTTTGCTCACCTTTTTGCGTGTTTAATTTTCCGCAGCTGCAGCACTGTTTGGAAAAATATAAATCAACCATTTGATTCAATTTCTCTACTTTTGAAGTCTCTGGGGAAGCCATTGGAAGCTTTGTTTTAGCCCTCTTCTTCGTCAGGTAGCACTCTCTCTTCCCTTTTGGTTTTATTTGCTGGTTTTTTCAATTATCTATTTTTGTGTTTTCTTTTTATTATTTAGAGTTCGCAGTATAAGTGGAGATTAATTTGTGTTAAGCAAGTGGACATGTGGCAAATGGAAAATGGGCAAACTTCGATTTGAGAGGAACTAATTCAACCACCAATATCGTTAGGAAAGTTTTCCCGGAAACCCCGAGAAACGGAAAGAATTTCCCAGGAAAATGAGCAGTGACCACACAAACCCACCGGGACTGGTCGTCTCCACCACCGAACCCATCCTCTCATTCCTCACCTTAGCCTCCACAGACCCACACCTCTCTCAGGAACTCCAGCAAATCGCTTCCAATCTCTCCTCCAAACCCAATGTTCCGTACAAGTCTCTCCGAGCTCTCTGGCTCGCGTCCAATGCCTCCACCCGGCCCCAATTGGTCCAACTCTTCTCCGGATCCGAGTTCGTCCTCACCAGCCCCAAACCCAGAGAAAAGGTGAGGACACAAAACAGCATATTACCCTTTTTTCTTTTTCTTGTTTGCCTCTAATTTCTGGGGATTACAAATGAAATGTAAAGTTAATTGTTCTTATTGTGTTTTAGAGTGAGGAGTTGAAGGCTAGACTTCAGAAGCTGGCTGAAATTCTGGAGAGGAATGCATATGCAGAACTTGTGAAGGATATTACACCTAAGAAAGAGACCAATGAGCCTTTCTCTTCTTACAAGGATCAATTGGGCTTTGGTAAGATTAAAGAGTTTGTACATATCTTACATGATATTTTACTGCTCGGTTCAGAATGCTATTTCTTGTGGCCATGGATACCCTTTTCCATTTTAAATTCAATGGACATATTGAAAAGGGTTTCAATTTGTAGTACGATTGGTCCACTGATGGCAATCAATTTTTATGTGAATGCATTTGAGGGGAAGGGAGGCCAAACTATGAACAGTTTGGAAGCGAGATGGTTGATACTAGTTGGTTTACTGGAATATGACATGATATAAGAATGTTGCTTCATATTTCGATCAACTTTTTGGTTGTTCTGAAATTCATATGGTAATTGATTGCATGTAAATGTTGTTCCTTGGTCTTGACTCTTTTTTTTTTTTTTTCCAACATTGGTCTTGACTCTTGATTGCACCAAAGGTAGGATATCTGTTCAATTTTCATACAAAGGTCAAACAAATTGCAGTATCCAAACTAGTGATGTTTATGATGCCAAGCATGCATAAGTACGGGAAAAAAAAATGTTGTATGATGTTCTTAGTGTTTTTGTTGTTGCATTTGGCACTTGTCGAGTTTTCTGTCTTAATAGCAAATCTAGATGTTTTCATAAGCTTAAGGAATTATGTTGCAGAAGTTGACTGGAAGTTTCATGTTTTTTGGCAGTGTGGGGACTCTTATCAGTTAGCACTTGTATGATGAAATCAAATTTCTTTACTTTTCTTTCGTGTATATTAGCGAGACTTTTTAATGGCCTTTACTTTCTATAATATTGCAGTTTTATTTTTGCTTGCCATTATCTTATTCCCAGTGGAAGATATTGCAAAATGAGAAGGGGGAGTTGAAGATTTTCTTTATGCTTTAGTTGAAACTTGAAACTGGATTGAAGGCAGTGCAGGCTCCCTGGCCAAGAAGATTTGCTTCGTTGGAAACATTTTTCTTTGGGAATTTATTAATATAGTTTTCATGCATATTTCAAACTCTCTTTGCGTTTAAATTAAACCCTTTAGAAATTTATTCCGCTTATTTTTAAATAGAGTTGGGTGGTTCCATTTATTTTAATGCATCTATTTCTGTGATTAAATTTTTTTGCTTGCCCTCTAGTAATGCTTGATTTATACTCTTTTAGTTTCTCCCTTTTTGTTCTCTATGTTCTGTAAATTTTGTGTTTATTTTAGATCGTTTCTTAGAAAATATGTATTGGATGTTCCGATGATAATCAGTCAAAAACTTCTACAGGTTTACATGTTGTGGTGACTATGTTTACCGGCTATTTGGTAGGATATGCTGCATTCAGAGCCTTGTTTAACCACAGTCCCGTGATGGTATGTGTGAATTTCTTTTTTGGATTCTTGGTTATTTTATCCTTGGTGGTTTATTGCTGGATTTTTATTTATCTAAAAGTTATTTTGTGTCTTTCACTTTTTCTAGTGTTACAGAAGTTAATGGCACCCTTATTTTCTTGTTTCAGAATGCTGCTGGAGGCATTCTTGGATTGGTAGTTAGCATGCTCGTAGAAACACTTATTTTCATAATTAGAAGTTCTGGTCAAGATCTTCGATCATCTTCTTCCACACCCAAGCTAAAGAAGAATCAGTGACTTGGTCTTTAGAGGTTAGTAAACTTTATTGAACAATATAAGATCTGAACAACACTATATACTTTGTATATTTTCTTATTGTATCATTCTAAATACTAAGATCTGAACAATAAATTACAGCAACCTTACGTGTAGTATTATTGTTGACTTCATTATTCCTTTTAGCATGACTCTGAAGCTAGTTACTGTCATGTTTTAGCTTTTAGAAGTTAAGTAGTTGACAGATTAGGATAAGCTTCCAGTTTTAAGGCTGGCGATGGCAGTATATGTGAATGGAGTATTTAACAAAGAACTGAAACAGGTTATTCTTTTCACATTAGCATGGCCAGCCTTACATCCTAACCTGTTAACTTCCGAGCAGCCTGACAACAAGTCATTAACAACTTCTTAGTTCTAACAAACAACTAATGCCTGCTATTGACTATGCCTGCTAAGTAATGATGCTGCTGACGTATAAGGTTACAGTCAATGTTACAAAAGTGACATCTTTCTGATCAACTGTAGTATATTATCTTGAAATTTAAAATTTGAGGATCACGAAGAACTGTATACGGATGTGAAATGTCTATGTGCAGTGTTAGACTTGAAATATTGAGCAGAATAAATATGAGAAAAACTCATATACTTGAAATATCAGGTACATCCATGTACTCATAGAGCTGTCAGTCTGATTTGCCGGAAGCCTGATTGATAGTATGGATATTTTCTTGAATTTCTGAGCGTAGCTTTTTGGTGCTGATTACCAGGTGCTGCTGGTTTTACACATCGTGGGCAACCCCTAGAAGATTAAATCAATGTATTATAGTGGAATTTTTTTTATATAATGTTTTTTTTTTGAAACGCTGCGATTTGGGGAGGGGGCTCATTTTCCAGGCTTTCCTGGGATTCGAAGGGTGACCAAGGGGGGGGGGGGGAGGGACCTAACCACTGAGGTGAACCCCTTAGTCTTTTATATAATGTTTTTATTTACTTTGTTGGGTGTAAAACAGATCGAAGGGGAAACGGGTGCCGACTCGCTTGAGTGTGGAGGTAAATGGTCTCTACAACTAGAGCTACAGGTTCCAACGTTGTAGTTGATATTTTTCTATGTTGCCTGCTATAAAGATCCTTATACCTTTTCAATGTTTTGGGACTAAGAACTACAAATTATTTTGCTCATAATTTGAATAAAGATAAAGGCTTAAAAATAATTTCATACCCAATTTGAGTTTTCATTGATTCGGATGCATATTATATACATGGAGATGGAGAGTAAACAATAGGGGTAGCTGGCCTGTTTGAGTCGGGTTGGTATCGCGCAAGGTAATAAACGGGTTAAAATGCCTAACCTGATTACAACTTGTTAATTAAATGAGTGAGGAATGTCCAATCCGAACAAGATTAGGATCTAGAGCCTCTACATTTAATATTTAATATGGGTGCATTTATATGCATTTAAAGAAATCTTAACCATTTAATTAATCTTATGATCACATTAGTAAAATTGTATTAAATTGAAAACTCGCCTTACGCATTGTGTCTTATGTATTGTATCAATTACCCACATGCGTATTCTCAATTGTCTTCTACTTTCAAATGTCATTGCTTCGGCCGCCCCACCCCATCCTCTCCTCCCTCGTCACCCACATATCTTCCTTCCAACATCTTCCATTGTCTCAAGACCAAACCCCAAGCTCCCCACCAAAAAAAAAAAAAAAAAGGGAGATTCACTATTTGAAAGGAGAAGACAATTAAGAATAAGCATGTGGGTAATACAATACATAAGATTAAAGGGAGATTCACTATTATACCCAATATAGGTGCTCAAATTATAAAAAACTCATATATGAAATGGACTTTAAAACACACCCATAGTTCATTTACAACATAACAAAAAGACTTTTAAATTACAAAACTGCCATTACTTTCTTAAAACAAACACAACCTCATAAAAAAAACTCAAAACACTCAACAGGGCATCAAAGTAATTTAATAATCAAAATTCAATTCAATTGGGTTAGCTATCATTTTTTGGGTGTTTTTTTATAGAAATTAAATTGTGTATGATTTATTTATAATTTTAGTACTAAAAATGAGTATATGACTAAATATCTCAAAAAAGATACCATTTGAACCAAACTATATGAACAACTAAATTCTCGAGGCCATTGAATGGCATTTGTTTGTGGGTCTCTATTGGGTTGAGAATGCTAGGGCCAAAATTTTCATATTTTCTATCTAATCCTCATTTGCAGGCAAATCTAAATTAACTATTCTTTAACCCAACAATGAAGAATTTGTGAAAACTTAAATATTCTATTGGATATTGGACTTGAGAAGATTCCCTCAAGTGCATAGAACAATTTATCTGAAACGGTCCTTCATGTTTAAAACATAATTAATTTCAAACATCACATCTTAGAGGGGAAATTGTGTACATGCCGCTGGTTTTATTCAAATCTATGGAAAAAAAACAAATAATATCTCAGGAGCACCTACAAAACCTTCATTGTCGGTTGTGCGATTAGCAATGGCCAACTTGCTGCTGTCCACCGCTATTCACCAGAATCACTATATTCATATTATATAGAAGTATATGCTTGCTGGACGATCTTGATGATGATAGGGGGTGATTGATACAATACATAAGGTGAATTTTTAACTTAATACAATTTTGCTGGTGTGGTTTAATTTTAGTCATAAAATTAATCAAATGGTTAAGATTTTTTAAATGCATATAAATGCACTGATGTTAAATGTAGAGGTTCGGGATCCCGTTCATTACACAGGTAATATGACATGATCCATATAACCTACTGTGTAGGTCAACTGTATATTTAGGTTAAATAGTTTTTGTTTAAGTTACTAATAAATGAATTACAGGTTAGATATAGATTGCCGACATCTCTAATATACTAGCATGATAAGATAAGCACTTCAAATAATTAAATTATGTGTTGCCAAAGACCCTGACGAAGTTGCAAATACTGGCAATCATAATCTGACATTGTCAAAGAAAAAGGACACTCCTAATTAAAAAAGAATGCTTGATTAATTGACGCTTAATGCTTATCATAAAAATCTGGGAGACTTTTTCAAAAAGAAACGAAAAGATAAACCACTTGAGAAAAAGAAGATTAAATTGATTTTGACATGTACCATTAAAAGTCGACCAATCTTTCTTGTCTTTTTCTTCAGCTGATATAACAGATAAGGTGCATTTGTTTTGTTTTAATTCCAACTCACATCATGATGGGAGTAAAGTTAGCTTAATGTCAAAAATATCATCAAGGAAAAACTGGTAGACCCATACGTGCCTGTTTACCTAGCGGTTAACCACATCAACTATTTGCACAACGGCGAGCCGACATTTTCTGTGGGTATTTTACCAAATACCGGCCAATATTTTCGCTCGTTTGTCTTCATTGCCCTTATCAACTGACAGACCGAGTGTCGAGGTTTGTTTGTGCGTGATTATCCAAATCAAGATTAAAAACCTTTGTCGACAGTCACTATGTCTTGTCACTTTTCATGCTGTATATGACTTATTAGACACTTATATCGTTTACTTTTACATTTTCAGTTGCACTTCTAGAAAATAAAATACTTTGTTAAAGTAAACGATATAGTGACTGTCGACATGTGGATATGTGTGTGGATGAGAGTACAAAGCAGTGTTGCAGTGTATCGGGAATGAGTGGGTTCCGACCCATAAAATAAAAAGGAATGAGTGGGGAAGGAAAGAACAAAAGAGACAGAAAAATAAGGGGCACAGGGAGGATGGATCCCTATTTCTTGCAAACAAATTACAGTATCAGGTTAGAGAAGCAAACCCATCGTAATTTTTTTGGTTTTTCCGTTTTTAATACAAGAGTTACAAACTATAGTCTAAACGGCATGAAAAATGTAATTTTTCATACATACATTATTAAAATTTTATAAAATTCGAACCACGACAATTGATCTATAAATTAAAATTATTTTTTGCTTGAATAGACTCCGTTGCTTTGTTAACTTTTTAATTGTATTTTAATTTTAATAAATTTGAGAAAGTGTCTTTTTAATTTAGTGGTTTGTCTCTTACTAAAACAGCATGGCCCAGGGGATGGGAACACTGAAACTATGCCAAACCATATGCGGCCAAACCGTATGGGGCCTCACCGATTCCTAACGTGGTATTTCAGTTACTTTTCATTGTAGAGGTGGACAATCTAGGATGGGATTCCTGTCTCTGTATCCTAGTGCCATTGGGTTCTCATCGATTATAAATCAATGCATGGTTTACTTTGTTTCTCTTAATACACGGTAAATTTGCATCAATTAGTTCTTGATTAAGTGATACTTATATTCGTAATATTTGAACATGTTTAAGGTACGAATCTCCCTCCTACATTTTAATATAAATCTGTTTACCGAAATTGAGCTTTAAGTGATTGAAATTCCTTGCACATGAGCAGCTCATGGTATAGGTAGGTATAGATTGTAAGACTATTTAATCAAAATTCCCTTACATGCATATTGCAATGGATAATACCTATCACTTCCAACCTTGCAACGTTACTCGGAACATATGCTTGTGCCTTGAAAAATGTCGTCGTATGTATCTATCAATCATAGTTGGCAATCCAAAGGCAGTTCTCATGGAAAGGCATCACTAGAATTAACAAAATACACTTCATGTCTGCTTGAGCCTCAAGATCAAGATTAGGGCCAAACATTAGCACATTTTTTTCTTCCGAACTAATCTATCAGCTCGAAGAAATGCCAAATTGATGAATTTTTCTTGTTTCGGGCAAGATGTAGACCAAATCGATCGCAATAAGAAAGTAAGCAATTTGATAGTCAAATATATTTTATTTCACTAATTGCCTGCGTAAATATAGCGATTAACTTGAGAATCAAAAAGAAAATAAACCGAAATTTTTTAACTTTTAAACTGCTACGAACACCAAATTGCTGCGTTACTAAATTGTAGTATTATTTGATAACGTAATGAATTCGAATCATTTGCTTAGATTTTCAACATGGCATATCATTTGAGTAAGCTGTTTGGACAAGAAAAAAATGGTTTAAGCCCGTACAAATGGGACCCACAAGATTTGTCCCGACACCTGCACTAGGCACTTGAGACTCGACACACCGCTTAGTTTCGTTCATTACCCGATCACGCTCTTCCCGCCTATTCCATCGGAGTTGCCTTACTAGCCACCCTCACGTGCACAACCACACGTGTCCTCATCTCGTAGGACCCCAAGTCAACTCCGTCAGCGCATCCAACGGCACAAGACGAACTATATATATTCCTTCACGGAACTCCACGCAAAAGCAGAAATTATAAACTCTCACTTTGCTCAACACTGAAAAAGTAAGCAAAACTAAAGCTTCATTAAGCAGTTATGGAAGCTGTAATGATCCAAACCAGTTCGATTTCGGCCCAGTCGCCGACCTTGCCCGGTTCGCCCAGAGTGTCCCTCTCCAGAAACGACTCGCTGTCCAGCGTTTTCTCCAGCCCTAGGGGCACCGTTGGATCTGCAAGGATCTCTCTTCATTTCGACGTCAATCGCCGGAGAGATAAAATTTTCAGGAGAGCTCTGTCGGAGAACGACATTCGCCCATCGGAGACCGATTTTTCCTCGAAATCGAACGCTTTTTCGGCGGAGGAGCTGCGGTTTCCCGGCGGAGATCGTGGAGTCAACGCTTTGTCGACCGTCGACGAAGGCGAGCAGAAAAAGATCGGAGATTATTATCAGGAGATGCTAAAGTCAAATCCCGGTGATCCTCTGCTTCTGAGAAACTACGGAAAATTCTTGCATGAGGTAATTAATTAAATTAATTATAGTTCCGTGGTAATAAAATTAGCGAGGAAATGGAATTTGACTTTCGATTTTATGTGAAATTGGATGACTGAAGGTGGAGAAGGATGTGGCGGGAGCTGAAGAGTGCTATTGCAGAGCCATATTGGCGAGCCCTGGAGATGGCGACTTGTTGTCGCTGTACGCAAAGCTGATCTGGGAGACCCACAGAGACGAGGAGAGAGCTAAGTCTTACTATGATCAGGCCGTTTCTGCTTCCCCTGACGATTGGTAAGTTATTTTATCTATCTTTGCTTAGTTGTTAAAAATATACAAGTTACATGCAAACGTGGGTTTGATTGAGCGAAGGGCAAGAAATTTTGTTCGATTTGGAAACTTTTTCTTAGTTTCCTTGTCAACCAAGCATAGATTACTACTTAATCCCAGGATCAAACTAGAAACTCAAAATCAAAATTACAAATCAATACTCTTCTTAATATATAACTATATTATGAATGTGTATATGCAGCATGGTGTTGGGGTCCTACGCTAGCTTCATGTGGGAAGCAGGGGAAGATGAAGAGGAGAATGAAGAAATCAATCCAAACGTTCAAGTTTCAGCAGCGCCAGCTCTGGTTCAGGCCTTTTAGCAGAAAAATACTTCATATGAAATCGGTACCGAATTTGTCACACGCCAAGGTAGATCAGGAACAAAAGTTAATGAGAAAAGGCTTTGACTAATTAACCTCAACATCAAGAAATAAAAAGCTATGTTAATTATATAGAATGTAGCTAGCTATGAGATAAAAGAGGTTCCGTGCTCTTTTTCTCTGTGTTTATTTCATTTGCTTGTCTGCTTTCTTTCCTTGTAAATTTTATATCTAATCTAATCTCCCTTTTATGCCTCTTATCAAATTGTATACAAATATATATTTGTACAATATCTTCCTCTATGGTGAGGACACTGTCATACTTTCTTTTTTATATTCTTGAATAATATGACGTTCACATCAATGAATGTGTGATATTCTTAAAAATCTGCTGTGATGTATGATATCAATGAAGAGTGCAAAAGTCCAACCAAGGACGCATGAAAATCTGCTGTAAATATTGTTTGAATTTTCAAAATCCACTAGGAGGACCAAACGGTGCATATAAATCTAATTAATTTACACACGTTGCTTAGAGACTCCAAGATAGAACTAGATGTGGATACTAGTTTGCTCAATTGTGTTTCTATGAGTCACCCTGATCAACTGCTGGAAATCCAAACTGAACATGAGTGGATTACAATTTCTACAATTGATGCCATTAATGCTTGGGGAGTAAGGGGTTTGTAGCTCAAGACATTTACTCTTGTACCTGAGGCCTTAAATTCAATTCCCCTCTCTTAATATTGCTAGTATCAATAAAAAGAAAAAAGGATCTCAAGGGTTACCTATCAAATGAGAAAAACGAACATGAACGACAAATAAAACACCATGCAGTATACTTAGATTGCATTAAACATAAATAGTATGCATATGTACCAAACCAGAGGTTATAAAGCTAAACAAATACATCAACTAGGAAGGTAAAAACCTCGAAACCAAAATCTATAAATCACTCGTATTGTCTTCTTATCTTATTTGCATCTTAATGTGTATTATAACAAGCATGCCATGATCAAGTATTTTCTTTCTTTTACATGCTTGGAAGTATAAAGCTCAGGTTTCTTGAGTTCTTGTATCAATTAAGCAAGACACAACAGTTTTATTGATTAAAGAACATTACATTCAAAGTATGTTGGAGTTTGAATGAAACACAGAACTTGAAAAGGCCACACTGGTAGTTGTAGAGCTCAGGATGTCAGCTGGGACTTTCCCTTCCTGTTCAAAAACAAAAACTGTCAAATTTCATTGCCTCCCTAGAGCTCAAAACTCTTTATCTCTTTTTATTCAATCATTGGAAGGCCAAAGGACGCATTCTTGTTATGAACTTGAGTCTCACATTCAAATTAAATAATTAATTAAATTCATTTTATTTTAAAATACTCTTTTTAACTGTTGTAAGTTGTAACCTTTTTTGAAAAGGTTTCAAAGGCCTATTTAAATTAGAATAGCCCCAAAGTTTTGCACATAAGGATTAAGAAGCACATACATTATGTTGAGACCCAAAAATCCAAAGGTTGGGCCAGGCTTATTCCTAGCTCAGCACGAATATTTAACCACAAAAGGGGCCCAATTGGGACAAATGAGAACTTGTGGGATGCACTTGCACGAGTTATGAGCCATGCACCATGCCAAGCAAACACAAGCACCTGCCACGCAAAAGGGTCAAAACGCACTGGCTTTATAAATTCATGCTTACCTGACCTATCAAGTGCTATTTGGCCCAATCATAGCTTATTACAACAAAATAGAACTCAAGCACGAACATGCTAAAATAAACATACGATGCCAAATAAAAGGACTATTATTCTAATGCCAAGCTATGCTACAAGCTTAAGTGGGCCCAAGCCACGTAGATATAAAAGGCTTGCTAAGAAGGTTGTGGTATGGATGGGTACAAGCACTCACAAGGCCTATTGAGGGTTCAAGGAATGGAAGTTTTGGGCTGCTTGGGATCAAACTCAAGCTCATTCTTGGGCCCAAGTACATGGGTAAGCATGAGAGAGAGAAAAGTGATTCAATGCCTTAGGAGAATATCTAATGGTCTGCTGCAATACTTAGAAGAAAAAAAAACCACGTTAGTTAAAGCATCCAACACCTTGTCAAAAAATGAAGCAAGTGGACTACTTCTAGCAGCTTAACGAAACCAAACTCACATGTCGCTGGAAATAGAGTGCCAATGACCCAATACTTTAGGAAAGCCCAGCCCAGTGCCTTGTAAAAAATCTAACATCGTGTTCAGCCCTTTGTCAAAGCTCTATGAGCAGAGTCAACGAGAACCCATGACAAAAACTAAAGGAAATTCACGTGTGTAGGAAGAATAGCCGTTGGGCAAACACTCTATCCATTCTCCTTTTCCTCTACAAGCTATAATAGGAAAACCTATAAGAAAAATTGGGTGGCGCCTCACCCACATGGAGAGGTCTAGTTGCATAAAATCTTGGAACCCCAAAGAACTTGTTTCCCATGCACTCTGGTTAGTGAAATTTCATCAAATATGAGTGAATGGAAAGAAGTGAAGGAAAAGGAAGAAGGAGGTTCGATAAAAGTAGGGGTTCTAAGTGCCTATAAAAGCGAGCTTCCTCCACCTAGCAAAGATCCATCATCCAGAGGGCGACCAAGCGACTGGAAATTTACTCTAGACACCATATCTTCTACTTTCGTTGTTTTCTCCCTTCCTACTTTTGTCTCTCTCAAATTGCTAAACTTGCGAAGGCTTAGCTCCCATGCCACAAGCTCCTCAAGCAAGTCACATTAGTAATTTGCCACGTGCATTTGGCTTATTGGTGAAAGTAACCCAAGGTGTTTTCTAAAGTTTTCCACAGACTTTTCAAAACTCTCTTTGAGCCTAGTCTTTGAACTTAGAAACAAGGGTAATCTTATCTGTTTACCCTTTACAACAGCCCAAGCCCATACGGTGTTAGGGTTTCCTAATGTTGTGTTGTGTTGTGTTTTGTGGGTTTTTGCCTTGTGTGGGCTTTTTGCTGTTATGTGGGCTCTTGGCCTCTGTGTGGGCTTTATGCCTTTATGTGTGCTTTATGCATTTTGTTAGTTTTATTTGTAATGGGCTCTATGTCTATTTGTATTGCATTTTGTGTGAACTCAATTATTTGAGTTCATTTTGATGTAATTTGGCTTTGACCTCTTCAATGAAACTCGATTTCGACCAAAAAAAAAAAAAAAGAGAAACACAAATGCCTCCTTTCATGGTTGGATATGTTAGTGGGTTAAATATTTTTTTAACATGTACCATCCAATAACTGAGATTAATAATTATTAATCAATCTTTAACATAAAATCCTTACGAAGGACTTTCAGTCCATTAATAAGGCCCAATATTGTTGTGCTGTGAAAATAATCGCTATCAAATTTGCTGTGAGAGAAAGTAGTTTGACGTTTGGTAAACTTTTTCGTTATATGTATTGTTTGTACAATATTTAGTTTTAGAGTGTTTGGTAAATATTTTTGTGAAAGTTCTGTGACCTGTGTATAAAGACTAAAAATGACATTTGTTGTCACCAAAAGCGGTGTTTTTTAAAATTTATAAACTCGCAAGCGCACGAATCGAATATAGCATAAGCGTGTAGGAGCGAGATCGTACCCAAGGGATTGCGTGTAAAGATAGAAAACCAATTATACCCAAGTTAATTTCATTGCCAACCTAGTTGATTCAAATGGTGATTTGTTTGTTGATAAAGAAAATTAAATAAAGCATGAAACAAATATGGAAATGACAATAAACTGAAATTAAGATTTATATTTATGAGAAAAATTAACTAAGGTATTAGAATCCACACCATTATTCCATAAGATCCTAATTATTTATCTTTCAATTCCCATGGAGTAGCAATCTAGAAATCAATCTACTGCTTTCTCAAGATTTATCAATTAAGCTTGTACTTTAGATCATAAGTAAATTTTCCTTCCCTTCATAAGTACAAATTCTAAGCATAAAATGTAAACAAAATTATTTAACTACAAAGGATCAAAGTTTCCTAAGCATCCTATGTGAAAAAGTTTATTTGAATAACAAAATATCAAAGAAATTTATAAATTAGAAATATAAACCAAGGATGAATTAATAGATTAATCCAAACTCTTAACTACCACAAATACATGTTATATGTCACAATACATGATAGAAGTGGTGAAAAGAAGATTAATCTATTAATCATGTGAAGTGAAAATTATAATCATTGAACACCACAATATTTGAGAATTGAAAATGAAAACTAGAACTCTATTTAATAATGGTGTTTCATCCAACCTTAGTTAAGTATTTTAGCTAGACATAATTAAGAATTAAAAACAAAACAAAGAAATTAAAATACATAATTTACATGAGAACTAGGAAAGGAATAACAAGTTTAAAAGAGTTATTGGCTCTTGGTTCTTTCCTTTCCATCATTGTTCTTTTTCTTCCTCACTCTTTCTCTCTATCTCTTGCCGTGTGTTTCTTCCTCTATATCTCCACACTTCCTTGAGAACAATCTGAAAATATATATAGCCTACAAGTGCCAACAAGTGCTGGCTGCGACCTCCATTTGTTTCTAAAGTAGTAACTTAATTCCAACTTGAATTGATTTCCACCTTCCAACTCCATCACGTGAGTCCAACCAAGTTTGGCAACCATGTTTTAATTCTTTAATGAGTTCTATCTTTATGAAAGATTGGGGTGGCAAAGTATCTACAAATATCTCACAACCTGTAGATATCTTGACAGCTGCTCCAGCAACTCCTTTGCTGCAATTAGTTTTCTCACTTCACATTACATCATTGGTGAGCTGTTGTAACATGCAGATCAGTTGAATAGGCTTACACTTGTTCAATGGAGCTCAAATTTGGATATGTTCTAGTCAACATCCATTGGAACAAGTTTCATTAAGGATATTTATTCATTTGAGTATGGGAGAATTCGTTTTTCAAGCATACAAATGGACTGTACAGCATGAGCTGTAGAAGACAAAGTCATCAAATCCAACTTGAGTTCTTCCTCTCTTTTTGCAACACATTGCTTATTCCTCCTCCTCCTCATGCCATTGGTGGAAGACACTTAATATCTACATACAACCACTCATTAAATACAAAAACAAAGATTGAAAATAGCCAATACAAATACTCCAATAAATTTACATAATACAAAAGAAAATACTAACAAATATAAATTTAAGGATAAAACTTGTATTTATTTTGTGCTCATCAAATACCCCCAAACCTATTTTTTGCTAGTCCTCGAGCAAAAGAAAATAAAAACTAAGTAGAAAGGAAAACTAAACCACTTTCTCATGGATCTCGATTGCATTTAGCATATGCAATAAGCCTTTAAACCCCTAGGTTACCCTAGTGGACAAGTATAGTCTCGTGAGGGCTTTCATGATGATACCCACAAACATCAAAATGAGAGATTAAAAAAAAATTTATGCTACAACAAAATTGAAAATTTAAACAAATGCTTAACCATCATCAAAGCTATCTGGATTGAAAATTCATGAACAATTTTTTTTAAAAGAGCAAACACGCTTTAAATTAATCCCCACATAAAGTCTTGATCACTTATAATCATTTAGTAAATTTTTCATTTGTTTCCTTTGGTGTTTATGTGAACCAACACATTATAGAGACAAAAGTCCATTTCAATCACAGTAACCTCATTATTTCAATCATTATCAAAATTCAGTGCAAATAACTAACCAAGGCATTTATAAACTTTTTTTTTTTTTTTTTTTTTTTTTGAATGTGATTGTGCAATGTTTAGTTCCATTAAGCTTTCTAATTAACCCATGTAGCGAGATTTAGGCCAACGACTCTCAAACCAAAGGTTTTAAGGCATTAGGTGTAGAAACACCCATAAGGGCTTATTAACTCGAGTTAAAAAGGCTACAGAACTAAACTAGTCACAAAATGTATTTACCTCAAAACTTTACCGTTTGACGCGAACACTCGCTGCTGTTTAAGCAAGAGGCCCGGTTACTAAGTAAAACTCTGGATAAATTAACATCATTATTATTTATTTATTTATTTATTTATTTATTTTTTTACGCCAAAGTCAATCAAGAGCAATGTCATCTAACTCTACTTAAAACAACAAAGTTAACTATAATTGATCTTTTCTTTCATTCTCACTAAAGTGTTGATGTGCATGTGAGAGTTCAAAGTATAACTCATGAATTATCCACTAAACAGAAATAAGTGAAAAAACTAAAATTATGGGTTTAAAATTTAATCATATGTTTCCAATCGTAAAAATCATTCATGAGTGTTAAATATGATTTGATGATAGTAAGCATAAAAATCTAGAGATAACACCATTTTTTTTTGTTGAAATAAAATAAAAATAAAAACAAAACAACCCTAAAAATTTAAAAACAAAACTTCTAAATCTTACCCCCAAACCTAAATCAAACATTGTCCTCAATGTTTAAGAATGTAAGTATCAACAAAGGTATAACAAGAAATGAAATGGAGTAAAGTAATTAAAGAAAAGAACAAAAAAAATAAAAAAATAAAAAAATAAATAAACTTAGAATTTAATTGCCAAAAACAAAAATAAAGCAAAACAAAAAAAATAACCAAACAAAACAGTAAACCCTAAATAGTCCTACGCAAAACGAAACCCAAAAGACGAAGAAAATCCAGCCCATTGGAACCTCCAAATCAATTGAGGACCCAATCCAAACGAAAGCCCAAAATTTTATTTTATTTTTTTCAAAAAGAAAATAAATTTAGTTATAAAAGAAAAAGAAAAATAAACACATTTCCAAAAATAATATAAAAACAAAAACTGGAAAGGGAAGGTCAGGATAAAGAAGGAATGGACGTGTCGGCGCGGAGAGAGACGCGTTCAATATTTAAGCAGAAAAACACGGAAAGTGAAAGTGAAAGTAAAAAACATGAAGGTAAAAGAAAAAGAAAAAAAATTCCCCCATCTAAAAACACGCGGCTGCAAAACGTTAGGGAAATAAAGGAATCCGAGAGAAAAAGCAAACACAGAAGCCGAAGTCTATTTAACCCGTCTCTCTGAGTTGAGCTTGCGTCGTCTTTTTATCCTGAAAACTCAGAGTAAAACATCAATAAGCAAGAAACACAAATCACAATGGCAACCTCACCCACTTCCCTTGATGATCTGAAGTCTGGAGTTGGCCCTTGCGCCATCATTGGCTCAAGTAAGTGCTCCTCCGAACTCCGTCTTCCCAAACTCCACATATTATCATGGCTCGGCCTCAACCTTTGTTGAGGCAATACCGAACAGAGCAATGCTCCTGGGTGGCATGATTGGCACTCGGCTCACACCGGCGGAGCATTGGCAAATATCGCACAGGCCTGATAGGGTTGCGGTAGAGGAGACCCACACGCTGACCATGCACCATGCGGCCTTGGCTACAAATATAGGCTTGCGACTCCTGGAGAGGGACGCGAAAGTGCGCAGCACTCGCTGATGAAGTGGCGTCCCTGAAGGCCCAAGTGACAGAATTCGAGAGAAGGCTCTACTTTACCAACCAGCATATAGAAGGACTCGGAGAAAAGGAATGCAGATCATGAGGAGCTACTGCAAGTGTTACAAGCTATAACAGATAGAGGCAATTAGCCGATGCCTCAGGTGACTTAGAATGCAAAATGAAACATGTGATTGAGAAGTTTATGTATGCCCTCTTTTGTTTGAAGTTTGTGTTTGTAATCACATGTAATGGAATGAAAGAAGCATTCAAGTCCAATTTCGGATTGTGCAGTCATGAAATCGAGAACACTTTCCAAACTTAGCAACAAAATATATGCATAAACATGTAAAATGAAGAAAGAATTACAGTAATAAAAGCAAAGAGAAACAAGAAATTTGGAATTGCCTTAGTTGGAGATTGGGTTCCGAAATCTGTTTATTTATTTATTATTTTGTGTTTGTTTGTTTGTTTGTTTTTTTTAAATTTTTAAATTTTTAAATTTTTTTGAACAATGTATGAAATAAGAGGGTAAATGAAATAGAAAGATAATACCTGGAAAATATGCGTGTCAATCACTTTGGTATTTATCCATTGCAGAATTTAAAAATAAATAAATTCAAGCAAAAATAAATAAAGACCAAAATGAATCAAAACACACAAAAAGAAAACTAAAATCTATACAAACACGAAAAAAATAATCACTCAAGACAAAAAAAATACAAAAATAACCACACAAATAATTAAGCAAAAATTATAGTTTTTTTTTATTTAATTTTTTTTTATAGTTTTTTTATTTTTAACACTCGGTAACTTATTTTAAAAACACACAAATATACAAGCAATTCGCGGATGACCAGTTAAGGGCCTCAGAAAAACACAGCTAGGAGATCCGGGAAGGTTGGAGGGGTCACAATGGTCCCGCTTAAAACCTAAACTTCTTAAACACCGAAGGTGTCGCCTATAGAACTTCTAGACACTGTATTGACAAAGACACTCATTGAAGTTACCAAAAATCATGAGTTTTTTTTTAAAAAAAATATATATTTTTTTTATATTAAAAAAAACAATAATAAAAATAATAATAACAAAACAAGAAGAAAAAAAGAAGAAGATTGGAATGCTCCCCCTTGAAGCGATTAGGTTGAGTATGGATGCATTTGAAGGTCGCGACTTCTCCTACTACTCCACACTCCTCCTCCTTATGATTAGAGTTGTCTTCTTTTCCCTTTTTTATTGATACATGTTCAAACAAGCACACAAATTGACATAAAGAAAAAGAAATGACTTTCTTAAAATAAAATATAATATGAAACTTCTTCCAAGTCCAAGGCTGCACCAAAAGAAGCTTTGATGATATAACTGAAACAAAGAAATGAAAAATTAATACACAATGATATTACAATATAACCAAGAGAATTAACAAAAATTTTTTTTTTTTATTTTTTTTTAATTTCATTTTTTTTAAGTTTTATATATATATTACAAAACTAAATTATAACTAGTGGAAGAATTTAATTAACCAAAATTTGATTAGTTTTCCGTTGCAATCCCCGGCAACGGCGCCAAAAATTTGTTGTCACTAAAAGCGGTGTCTTTTAAAATTTATAAACTCGCAAGCGCACGAATCGAATATAGCATAAGCGTGTAAGAGCGAGATCGTACCCAAGGGATTGCGTGTAAAGATAGAAAACCAATTATACCCAAGTTAATTTCATTGCCAACCTAGTTGATTCAAATGGTGATTTGTTTGTTGATAAAGAAAATTAAATAAAGCATGAAACAAATATGGAAATGACAATAAACTGAAATTAAGATTTATATTTATGAGAAAAATTAACTAAGGTATTAGAATCCACACCATTATTCCATAAGATCCTAATTATTTATCTTTCAATTCCCATGGAGTAGCAATCTAGAAATCAATCTACTGCTTTCTCAAGATTTATCAATTAAGCTTGTACTTTAGATCATAAGTAAATTTCACTTCCCTTCATAAGTACAAATTCTAAGCATAAAATGTAAACAAAATTATTTAACTACAAAGGATCAAAGTTTCCTAAGCATCCTATGTGAAAAAGTTTATTTGAATAACAAAATATCAAAGAAATTTATAAATTAGAAATATAAACCAAGGATGAATTAATAGATTAATCCAAACTCTTAACTACCACAAATACATGTTATATGTCACAATACATGATAGAAGTGGTGAAAAGAAGATTAATCTATTAATCATGTGAAGTGAAAATTATAATCATTGAACACCACAATATTTGAGAATTGAAAATGAAAACTAGAACTCTATTTAATAATGGTGTTTCATCCAACCTTAGTTAAGTATTTTAGCTAGACATAATTCAGAATTAAAAACAAAACAAAGAAATTAAAATACATAATTTACATGAGAACTAGGAAAGGAAGAACAAGTTTAAAAGAGTTATTAGCTCTTGGTTCTTTCCTTTCCATCATTGTTCTCTTTCTTCCTCACTCTTTCTCTCTATCTCTTGCCGTGTGTTTCTTCCTCTATATCTCCACACTTCCTTGAGAACAATCTGAAAATATATATAGCCTACAAGTGCCAACAAGTGCTGGCTGCGACCTCCATTTGTTTCCAAAGTAGTAACTCAATTCCAACTTGAATTGATTTCCACCTTCCAACTCCATCACGTGAGTCCAACCAAGTTTGGCAACCATGTTTTAATTCTTTAATGAGTTCTATCTTTATGAAAGATTGGGGTGGCAAAGTATCTACAAATATCTCACAACCTGTAGATATCTTGACAGCTGCTCCAGCAACTCCTTTGCTGCAATTAGTTTTCTCACTTCACATTACATCACTGGTGAGCTGTTGTAACATGCAGATCAGTTGGATAGGCTTACACTTGTTCAATGGAGCTCAAATTTGGATATGTTCTAGTCAACATCCATTGGAACAAGTTTCATTAAGGATATTTATTCATTTGAGCATGAGAGAATTCGTTTTTCAAGCATGCAAATGGACTGTACAGCATGAGCTGTAGAAGGCAAAGTCATCAAATCCAACTTGAGTTCTTTCTCTCTTTTTGCAACACATTGCTTATTCCTCCTCCTCCTCATGCCATTGGTGGAAGACACTTAATATCTACATACAACCACTCATTAAATACAAAAACAAAGATTGGAAATAGTCAATACAAATACTCCAATAAATTTACATCATACAAAAGAAAATACTAACAAATATAAATTTAAGGATAAAACTTGTATTTATTTTGTGCTCATCAGCATTATGTTGAAATGGCTTTTTTTGTTCAAGTGTTTGGTAAAAGGAAAAGCATTTTCACTTTCACTTTTACATGAAACGCAATAGGTAGACACCACGTCTAGGGTTTAGGAAGGAAGAACTCTTTCTCCTTATCGACAACCCTTCCTAAGCTAGGGGAGGTGGCCACTTCCCTTCCTGCCCCTCCTCCCCTATGCCCATCTTCTCCCTTCCTTTCCTCCTCTCCCCCTCTTCTTCTCCCATCTTTTCCCTCCCTCTCATCCTCTTTCCCTCTCTTTCCACTTTCCTGGGCAAGCCCCTATCTCCCCTTCATCTTCTCCTCATCTTCCCTTCCCCAAATCTACTTGGATCTTGGGTTTTTAGCCTAGATCTTTTTGGATATAGGTCTGTTTGTGTGTTTGTTTTGTTTGGTTTGGTTGTTTTTGCAGTGTTCTAGGTGGCTGGTGTTGTCTCTATCTCGATAGCGGCCATAGTAGTGACGCTAGATTGGGTCTTTCTTCTGGAGAGTTGGAATACATGTTGGCTGATGTTTTATCTTTGTTTCACGGCGGCGGCTCCAGTGACACTGGTAGTAGTTGTTGGGATGTGGTTGTGTGCCCTCTGAGGGGTCTCGTCGTTCGGTCTCTTGTTTTGGTTGTCATTTTGTTTCTCCTTTTGTTGTGTTGACCCTTTCAGTTTTTCTCATCTCTGTGCCATCTGAAGAACTATGTTTGGCCATATGAGGTTTTCTTTGTCACGCTCTCAGTTGAGTTGGTGTGTTGCTTTGGGGTCCTCTTTGCTATCATTTCTTTGCTCTTCCTCCATGTGCTCTTTTGTGTCCCTATCCCTTGGTGTGCTAGTCAAAAGACTATGAGTTTTGTGAAATTCCATCTGCCTTAAATGATAATTAAACAAAAAATAATTGTTATATATATATATATCCTACTCTATTATATATTATATGTATTATATATTTATATATAAAAAAAATAATAATAATAATAATTTAAATTTCTTTTACTCACAAAGTTCTTGGACGTTTCTTGTTTTCAAATGGATTTAATGATTTCTTTAGATTTTCTTTTAAAACTTTAGTAGAGGTGAATTTGTTCATAGCTATCTAAATGGTGTAGAGATTGATATTGGCATGCAAAAGTTTGACGTGTAAGTTAGTTATGCTAAAGCTTTTCTAGTTGAGATTGATAACTCAACAAGTGTCATTCCATTTGATGACTAATCCTATTAGTATGTGAGCTGGTGGTGTAGGAAAAACTTGGAGCAAAAGTTATCATTTAATTAAGTGCATCCACCAATTAAAAACACATTGTCATGCCGCCTTAGTATTCACTATAAATAGAGGTCATTGTCTTTGATTTTGAAAACACAGGACGATTGCCAAAGAGAAGAGAAAAAAAAATTAAAGAGAGATAGAAAAGAAGATAAAGCAAGTGGTGATCAAATTCTCAGGAGAAGTTAGAGGTCGTAGCTTGTGTGTTTTCTTAAACTTGGAACTAGCTTTGGAAACGAGGTAGGGGTTTCTTGGGGGCCTTTTGCAGAGATTGTTTTAATTAATTTTTGTGAACAATATGTTATGTGTGATATGAATATTTATTCTTGTTACAATTGAATGTTATTCTTGGAATGTTAATGTATTCTTGGTTGATTGAACAATGTTGGTACATTGGTGATATTTGGAATAGCTGCATTGTTGTGGGATATATAGATATGTGGAATGCATAATTATATCATGTTATGGAAATTAGTTGGAGATTTTGGTTGGAGATAATAATGATGGAAAAGAGGGTAATGGATATAGTCTTTTGTGTAGTTGAGTTTAACTCTTGGCAGGTACCAGGTCTAAGGGATCCCACCGTGCACATGATTTCTATTGGGTGATTTGAGACTGGCGAAAGGGAGTTAGGCAAGATGACTAACAAAATGGGAAATTATGGGACGATTGAAATGGGTGTTAGTTCACATAAATGGACATTCGGCACCAAGTGGTATAAGCATGGTATGGGACGTGCAGGTCTGCTTGTCCAGTTATATGAATTAACGGGATTAGATGAAGAGCATTCATTCATGCATTATTATTAATAATGTGATATTTGGCTGTGTGATTGTTTGTCACTTAATTTAATTATATCAATTTCATGTAAAAAGGTTTATGTCCCTCCTCAGCTATGGTTTCGCTCACCCCTAATAGGTTTTGCAGGTACCGAACTTGAAATCTAAAGCTTGTGATGATTTTGGCATATTTATAAGAGTGAACTGTGTACATAGCTTGTGGATAAATAATGAGTTACTCTTTTAGTAAACTCTTTGGTAGTTCTGGCTTGTAAAATAATGTAACTGTTTCAAGATTTCAGATGTTGTTGTTTCGAATATTCTATGTGAAATATTTACCTTATTTATTTAAATGTTTCTTCACATTTTAGTTATAGTTTTTATAAAATTCTATAATTAAGGTGTGAATCACGTATTAATCCAAAATTACGTAAACTCGTGGGTTGGGGCGTGACATTTCTCATAGCAGGCTTCTTTTGACAGTTAGGTTGTGTTGCGATTCTCTCTTGTGGTCTAGTTGTGGTTTTATTATTATTATTTTTTTGTAGTGGTTGTTTGTGGCCTGAGTTCGGACTCTCTTGTTAGTTCATGGCATGTGCGGTACTCTTTCCTACCATGAGTTTTGTCCCATGTGGTTTTCCTATGAAGGTTTTAATGAGGCCATTGTATTCGTGTTGGTCTTTGTATGTCTTTTATGGTTTATAAATGAAATCTTCTTGAAAAAATAGCATGACCCAAAAAAAAAAAAACAAGTACAATACAAAAGAAAATAATAGGTATACAAGTGAATTACAAAAGCAAACTAAACTAGCCACAACTCATTGGAATACAAACCAAACTAAAGCCAATCCAATCCCCTGTATAGGCTAACAGAAATACAACAATAACATATAACATCTCTCTGTGTCTTGCTATTTTCTTCTTGTTCATTTGTTATTGTTTTGGTTCTATAATGTGATAGTTTCGAATATCAACAATAGCCACTTCTTGAACTAAATCAAAAAGCTTGAACTCATTAACAATTTAGAAAGCAAAACAGAATTGAAGCGCTAAAATTAATTTCATGGTTTAGGGTCAGTTTGAGTTGTACGATAAACCCAAATCAATGAGAAGTTTCTCTAACCCTAATTGAGAAGAATGAAATTGACAAGAAAAATTAACCTAATATGTCTCTTACCTGATTCTTGTGGCTTCTAGAAAGTGCTTCAACGATCCAACAAGAAACATATTAAGAAGAAAAATTAACCTAATATGTTTCTTACCTGATTCTTGTGGCTTCTAGAGAGTGCTTCAATGATCCAACAAGAAAAATTGAAGGAAAAGAATAAGAAGAGTAGCTTTAGATTGAGGAACATGGAAGAGAAGGCATGAAGATGAACAATGGGAAGTAGAGGATTGAGGAGAAAGAGACATGAGTGTGAAACATATGGGGTTATTTTCGAAAAATTTGAAATTTTCATTAAACTTTAGCGACTCTCATCTTTTCCTAATTGCTTTCCCTCATATCAATTATTCATAATAAGCTTTTTTTCTAAAAAGTTCTTACTAAACATGATGGGCTTTCAAAATTTTTAAAATAATCATTTGTTGCGCCCAATAGCGATGTCAAACAGCATCAAGCCATCAACTGTTGATTTTATTTTCAGGCCTTGGGCCAACCAACTCCCTCCAGCCCACTCTTTTGCAACCACTTTCAAACTGCCTAGTCCCTTCCTGATTCCTGGAAAATATAGAACTAGGGTTTCAAATCCCTCTCTCTCTCTCTCTCAACGCTTAAAAAACTTGCTGTCTTTGATTTCCCGAATTCATTCAGACCAAATAATGGGTAGGAAGAAACCCAAGGAGCCAGAAAGCGACGCCGTTTCAGCTCAGCCAGACATTTTCAAGACCCTATTCGGCGACGCCACCAGCGACGACGCCGTCCCTTCCATATTCTCTGAAAGCAACCCGTTCAGGAGGACGAACCAGGAACCCGGGTTAGGGTTTGTTGCTCCTTCAGTTGAAGCTGCGGAAAACGTTAACCATGGTGATTCTGAGAACAGTGGTGATGACGGTGAGGTGAAAAAGAGGAAGAGAAGGAAAGAGAAGAAGGCTTCTGGTTTGGTTAATGAAGAAGCTTCAGAGACTCCGTTGGAGGGCAAGAAAGTCAAGAAAAAGAAACTGCAAGAAACACCCAATTTGGAAAATCCTAATTTGGGTTATGAGTTAAATGGGGTATCAAAGAAGGGCAACGGTGAAGCCTCCAACTTGGGGGAACGCCCAAATATGGGTGTTGAAACAAAAGGCGGTGATGGAATGAGTGTGGTGAAGAAGATGGATGGGAAGAAGAGGAAAAGAGATGAGCTTGAGAGGGAATATGAGGCAAAGAAGTATGGTGTGAAGGAGAGCGAGGATGTTGGAGACAAGGATGTGGCTGCAAAAGTTGTTGGGGAGAAGAGGAAGATGGTGGATAATCCAGCTGATATGCTGGTTTCGAATGAAGGTTTCGACGATGAAAGTAAGCTTTTGAGGACTGTCTTTGTCGGGAATTTGCCCTTGAAAGTCAAGAAGAAGGTTTTGATCAAGGAGTTCAGTAAATTTGGAGAGGTGGAGTCTGTAAGGATTCGTTCTGTGCCAATCTTGGATGTGAGTGTTTTAGCTTTAAATGTTTTGAGTTCTAAGACTTGTTTTCTGCCGAGTCACAATATAAATTTATTGTTATGATTTTTGATTTCTACATTTGATGGCTTTTGTTCAGACCAAAAAACCTAGAAAGGGAGCAATACTTACGAATCAAATCCATGATAAAGCTGACAGGTAATGATCTCAGATCACTTGATTGTTTTACTGTTTTAGGAAATAATTGTTGGTATATATGTATATAAACGTTTTTAGAGCACATAGATTCTCGTTTCAGTTACCGTCTGATTTTGGGTGGGATATACCGGTTTTAGGTTTCTATTATAGTCTATGATATAGCTCAAACATTAAGTTACACTGGAAAATTGGCTTCCTCAATAACCAATACGTTTAGGTTGTTAGGGATGTATATTTAGTGTACTTTAAGTTGTTTGCATCAAATTTTCAGAATATGTATAAGGATATAGAGTTTTGATACATGTTAGGATTGAGAAGAAAGTTTCATATTTAAGTTATTTACGAGTGACTTTGAACTAACACATTTTGTGTTGCAGTGTTAATGGCTACATTGTTTTCAGAACAGAGGAATCTGCACAGGCTTCTTTGTCCCATAACATGGCTGTGGTATGATATTCTGATAAAGTTGGGTGATTATTTTCATTCTTCATAAGATGTCACTTACAATCATGATGAGGTTGTTTGTTTTGTGCCTTGACTTGTTATGCATGTTGATGTAGGTTGAAGGACATCATATCCGTGTTGACAAGGCATGCCCACCTCGTAAGAAGCTGAAGGGGGAGAGTGCTGCTGTATATGATCACACAAGAACTGTTTTTGTGGGTAACCTTCCATTTGATGTGAAGGTGATTATCTCTTCTAGGGTTTTTATTTATTATTATTTGGAATGTTTCCAAATTTTCAATTATTGTTGCTTACCTTAGTTGTAATATGTGCATATCATTTTCATTTCTTTTTCAGGATGAAGAAGTTTATCAGTTGTTTTGTGGTATTAACAATATGGAATCCAATGTTGAAGCTATTCGCATAATCAGGGATCCTAACTATGGTATCGGAAAGGGCATTGCTTATGTTTTGTTCAGAACAAGGGTGTGCAATTCTCACCAACATTTATCAATTATGCTCAATTATTTATTCTTAACCATGTTATGCCTTTCGAATTCAGATATGTGATTGTTTAATTACTTCTGTTTGTTTCCTTCTTGGGATGGTTCTGTACCTTTCTAATGACAGTCCTTATGGGGATGTTGATAGGATCCCAGATTGTCTCGTGAAACATATGTGAATTCGTTGTCTTTCAACCTTTTTGTTTTGTTTTGTTTTTTTTTTAGGAAGTTTTTCAACCTTAAATTATGCATTTGGGCCACTGAGTATATAATGTGGTTAACAAAACAAAATATTCATCATTATCAATTTTGTAAGGGGAATGATTTGGCACTCCAAATCTCACCTCCTACTCTCCTCTACCACTCACACAAGAGGAGTGCACCAGATAATTTAAGGGTGACGTTTGAGTGCCAAAATCACCACCCTTCTTTAGTTATGGCATATTGGCCGCTAAGTGTCTGCTGCCTATCTGTATTTTGCTTTCTCTTTATGTTAAAGTTGGACTGAGGACGGAAATATGAACTTGTTACTGGGTAATTTCTGGAACTGTGTGATTTATATTTTTTCTGAACATTCTTGTATCATGAATGTTTCTTTTTAAAACTCTTCTTTGGTATCAAATTAGTTTTACATACATGCATAGTTGACTAGACTAAATAAATTATTGTTTGAGATCATCAGATTACAGAGAAAGCAATCATCATGTAAACTCTATAACTAAATTTTTATATGTTCTACTTTCTTGAGAGCCCACCTATTTGTCAATTTGTATTATCGAATACAGAATATCTTATGAGTTGTCTGTGAATTTGGGCACCCAGGAAGCTGCAAATTTGGTTGTTAAGAAGCGAAACTTGAAGCTTGGGGATCGGGAGCTCCGGCTCTCTCATGCAAAACCAGATTCTACCCCGTCCAAGAGAAAGAATCCTTCATCTGGATCGAAAGCTAATTCCCCAGCCAAAAAGCTAGCAGTGGGTTCAAGGACTCCGGATTTTAACAAGGTGGGTTCAAAGGCTACTAAGTCCTACCAGGGCCTGCGTGCAGGTAAGCCCGGTGTCCAAAAGAAATTTCATTCAAAAAGCAGTAGACAAGATACGTTTGAATCAAGATCTCAGAGTGGAGTGAAGCCGAAAGAACGTAATGACAAACGACCATCTGTTGCTGCCAGAAAAGCTAAAGCATCATTCAAAGGTGGCCCAGCTGCAAAACAAACAGGTATAAAGCGTAAGATGGATAGCCGAACTCCTGAGAGCTCCCAGCAGAAGAAGAAATTCAAGAAATATAGGTAGGACCACAAAATTGATGTCCATTGGCAATTGACCTGATAAAGGCACCTCCAGTTCTGTGTTAAGAGAATTATGAAATGTGTACCCTGCCCAATTTCATGTACAAGTCATTATATTGTTTCTTTTCATCAAATAATTTTTATAAGTTAATTTCCTTCAGATGGTTCCCAATATCTCGATTATAATGATTTACAGATCTATTTTCTGTTTGGATTCCAAAAATGCGGTTTTTGCTGCCCATTGTTATATCTGGCCATTGGATTAAACCCACAACCAAAATTAAAGTGCAGAATTACTTTTTGGGTCCTCGTAGTTTGATTCATAATTTCAATTGTGGTAAGTAGTGAGTTCAAATTGATGTAATCAATCCGTCTATTTTCCTTGAAAATTTCAAGACTTCATTGCTAACTAACCAAACTTACAAGATCAAATTATCAAAATGGAAACTAACATGAGCCAAAGTGAAAATGAAAACCACGTTCATTATACGTTTTGTTCTTGTATTACCAATCTTTGGTGCACTAACACGTCCTTGGATCTTGACATTGCTTTCTGTATGAAGATGAGAAAGGTGCAAAAATAACAATAATGAGATTATAGGATCAGACTAGCTCTCAACTCTGCCTCTTTCACTCACAATTGCTTCTTTTGAGCACCCACCTACATAAACATTTTTGTTGTTTAGTTTTTTAATTACAAATGATATGCTAAACGATATTCTAAACTACTCCAATGTATGAAGATGATCGAACTTGAGTTGAGGGCAAAAGGACAAGCACATTGCTTTGGCTTATTAACCTAACCCCAAGATGCCTCGGTGTAAATATTTTGGTCCATAAGAAACTTGAATTGCAAAATTGCGATTCTTGAATTGTAGAGAAACAATGTTTTTCGGTTCTGCAATTCTTAGCTTCCATGCCAAGCAATTCCAGATGCCATAGTTACTTGCCAACTCCAAACTTGAACTAAATGGTTGAGGCAAATTAAGCAACAAGGAATCATTAAGAACAAATACCTTGTGTATTAGCCTATGCATGTAAGGCGAAAATGAGAAATTACAAACCTTGTGGACTGATTGTCTTAAAGAAATTTCATACTGACGTTTTAGTGGTCAATTTGATGAAACACAATACTACTGTTAAGTTGGGGACTTCCAATTCAACACTAGAACTGAGATAAGCTCAGAACTTGACTAGACTGCCTTTACATTTTTCCTGCCAATGATATACATACCCTAAGAAATTGGAAACATTCTTGACACTGAAGATGAAGTTACATTACACATTTACACCCAACCCCACCGACCAATGCAGTAAACCATGACAATCAAGAAATTTCATCCAAGCACACGCCTTCAGCATATAATCTTATCCAATGGAGATCCGACAAAGGCAGTTATCTTCAAATGCGGGCAGATGCTAACCGTACAGAGGTGTTACCCAAATGACTGCAAGCAGAACAAGGGCCTCATGTACACAAAGCAAAGTTCAGCAAGTGAGACTCTATGATTTGCTCTTGCTCACTAACGTGGGAGTAACTGAGACAACTCCAATAAAGAACAAGGTGGCTATTGAGTTGAAATCATAGAGATCCCCAAGGGATCGCAACTCTCCAAGAGCTAATCCAGCCTGAGGTCAAAAAGAGAGTCAGAGATACATAGGCATAACTAGTAACACTTGAGTACATTATGAACGCCAGAGAACTCAGATAAATCACCAATATAATTGTCCTTTACAGATTAGGCCGAACTATCACCACCTTAACATGCTGGTGGCAGGTGGTTTGAGCTCCAACCACTTCGTGAAATGAACCAAAATAAAAACCATTCTCCAAAATTGATACTTCTCTTCCGAAATTAGAAAACTAACTTTGCTAAAGACGATTTTATCTTTTTATGCATGAGTAAACAATGCAGATTGAGATGACTGAGATGAAGGTATAATGATCTTTCTCTATGCAAAAAATAATAATCATGATTCATATCTGTTTTTGCATAGTGATTTTTATTTTGGGTCATTTGAGCATAGAACCCTTCAGGATTTGAGTAGAGTTGTGATAATGCCTTCTGATGTTCAAAGACCACAATTGAACTTCAAAATTTAACCCAAAAATTTTCATAGAAAGAAAAGATACATACCCTGACAGTGACATAAGCAGCTGGTATCAGACCAACTATGGTTGCCAGGAAGAAAATATGATAGGGTACATCCACTATTGGTGAAGCAAGATTAATAAACGTGTTTGGCAAGGTCGGAGTCAATCGTAGAAACAACATGTAGTTTAAAAGTCCATCTCTTCTTTTAGCCACCTGGAAGAAAAAATTAATGACTGATTCCTATTTTTTATGTTAAGTATCAATGAAAGATATGGAGACATTTAAATTTACCTGGTTTTGGAAAAACTGCAGCTTGTCAGGCCAAAGAGAGAAGACAATGGGCCTCCCTATCAACTTCGACAAAAAATAACAAGAAGATGCACCAGCAGTGGCATTGAACACCACCAAAGCTACGCCTTTGAAAACCCCAAAAAGGGAACCAGCAAGCAAGGACATGAATACAGTACCAGGGATCATGAAAGTCTGCATAAATATATAAACCATGCAGTACCCCAACAGAACCTGAGCAGTGTAGTCACTTGTGTAGTCCTCAAGGTGAACTCTACCCAGAAGAAGACAATGAAACAATAAATAAATAAAACTGACAAATACTATGAAACTAATATTCTACAATCTCTCTGTAAATGAAGAACATAAAGCAGGGACAAAACACAATACATCATTCGTCAAACTAGTGGAGTAGATTAGCTATAACAAACCAAGTTCATAGTGCTTTCAAAATACTCAAGCAATAAATTTATCAAACCTAAATTAAAATTATACCACAAGAATCTCGTTCCACCTCTCTACCAAGTGAAATGGCTTTAAATGGTTATAACAATAAATAAAGAACAGTAGCATTATTTTCCCTTATTGAGTCTACACAAATCACTCCCAACCCTCCTACTACAGCATCTTTAGGTCACACTAATGCACTAATTCATATTAGGCATTTGTGCCATAACTCATAACTAATATTACGGCTACATGATGTTACATAAAGTTTCACAGAAGAAGAATCAAAGGTCCGAATCTAAACTTGCTTAGACCAATACCAGTTGTAAGAAAATAAAGACCTATTATCTTATTAGGAAAAAAAATGTATGTATTATTTTCAACTCTTGAAAAGTGATTTGTCAAAATAGAATGCTTCAATTATTTAGGTAGAAGATAGATCCTCACAAAAAGATCACGCTTTTTGGTTTAGCTTTGGAAAGAGAAAAATAGCTCTCAAAGCTAAAAATCCATAATTTACTATACAACTAACAGAGCTCTGATGCAGAAATTGCTTATACCAAACAGAGGGGAAAGAAAAAGCCTAGATTGGAATTGCGTGAGAAACCCACAAATTTCCCATCAATTTTGTTCCTTTTCTCTAAGCTCCAGAACATTGAAAATTGAATCTTTCATGGGCAATTTATGATATATCTAAAACAAAATACAGGAAATTGGGAAAATTACCTGAGGATTTGAAGCTCTTGGAGGCTACGAGGGAGCTTGAGAAAGCTATAATCCGATGCCGGCATGGTTAGGTAAACGACCAGAAGGCCAACCACGAAGCCCAATAGGACCGTGGAAGCCACAGCCACCTCCCAGAAGCTCAATGGGAACTTACTGTTAGATCCCACTCCCCCAACAACCTTCACATCTCCATTGTCTTCTCTCTTCCCCATCTCTCTCTAAATTTTCCTTCTTTTTCTTAAAATTTTCTTTCTTTCTGCAATTTTCTAGGGAAAAGTTAGAGAGAAACAGAAAGAGATGGAAAACCAAAGGGAACCCTTTTCTCTTCTTCTCTCCTTATTTTTTTCACAATCTAACTTCTCTCTCCTCTATTTTTTTTGGTTTCTTTTCTTAGCAGAAAGAGGAAGAGAGAGACAGGGCAAAGCACATTCGCTAGTTTCTAAACCAAGTAAATTCTTCTGAATTTTTTTTTTTTGAATATTGGGAAAAATAAAAATACGATAATTATCTTTTTACTTATTTTGATTTTGTAATGCATGTCGTATTATATGTCGTCCTCCGCGTTTTACTTTCTTAGCAACCGAATAAGGCCAAACCTCCTATCCCAGTCTCACATGGCCTTGTTCTTCTTTTGGCTTTATAAATTTTTTTTATTGATTTTTTTTTATTTTTTTTATTTTTTTTGACATCGATGTAAAATCTTGTTAATCTATATATATAAAGCAAAAGGCAAGAGAGTCGTGAAACATTCAAAATACCGAAAAATCCATTGGTTAATCCAAATATTAATAATTAAATTTTTTTAATTAAATGAGGATAATATGGTAAATTTTACACTTCTCATATTTAAAAAAAATTACAATTAAAAGAAAAATTAGATAATGAATTTTATTTTTATGGAACACAACTGCCCATTATCTTTTTTTAATTCAAAATTAAAATTAATTTTTTTTTATAAAAAGAAAGCCTCTCGCAGGAGCGGAAGCGCATGCGGAGAGGTGGTCAAAGAAAAAAAATATTACATTATCTTAAAATAAACTTTTTAATTACTTTCAAACTTTTCAAGTTGTTTTGAACTATGTCTTTTGTGATATATTTATTTAAAAAATTGGTGTCTGAAAGAAAATAATTTACATGGGAGGGATGTTGATAGTATAGTCAACTTGGACAAACCAAATCCTAATCAAATTAAGTTGATGCAAGAATTGTTATCTTATTTGATTTACAGAAATCTGAGGTCCCCTCCAATTAGGTTTTTAGCAATAAGTTTATTTCAACATGATATATTATACAATTATCCATATAGAATTTATTTGGAGGGAAAATCCCAAAACTAGCCACTTGTCATTTTTTAATTGGTTTCAGAATTTTTTTAACACAGTAAGAACTAATTAGAAAAATAGTTAGTATTGGAGTTTTCCCTCCAAATAAGTTTTATATCGGTAATTGTATAATATGTCATGTTAAAATTGGCATATTAATGAAAAACCCTTTCTTAGAAGTAGAGAAAATGTAAATTTATTAATCAAGAATCCTAGTCCTACTTGAAAGAGAAACTCACACTACTCAAATCCTTTTTGTTCCTTGGCTTGATGTTTTGAAATTCTCTCGTTTTAAGGTCAAACAAATGAAATTCTCTCATTTTATATGACCATTAATTCATTTGTTTGGCATAAACGTGAACTTATTGATAATACCAAAATACATCACATACTAGGATGGGATGGGATGGGAGATAGCCAATCTCGACCATCTTCTATTTTTTGGGATAAAGTAATAGATAATTGGCTAAATAAACATCCTTCAAAGTTTCAATAAAATTTTCTAAGTTTTTCTTATAGTTTATGTAGTTTTTATTCAATTTTTATCAATATTGATAATTTCCCGATATTTCCATCAAAATTTTCGTATTTTTGGACCACCAATCGATATTTTAGACCTTGATTGGATGAGACTGTAGCTGTTAGGAGTCCAAACACACCGCAAAATAGACGAACATGGTGTTTCAAGATAACATTAAAATGTCAATCATTTAATTGAGTGATTAAATGTTGTATGATTCGAAGTGTTTTCTAACAACAACAATCTTTGAGTGAATATCCAAAAAATGGATGGTTTTGATTATTGAATACAAGGTGGATGGGATGGATTGGGCTTTACAAGGGTGTTTCTCAAATATGTTTATTTGAAGGATCTCTCAATTGAAGCTCCACGTTGTGGGGTCCACTACAAATCTTACTTCAACGATCCGAACCGTCTACTTTTGTACTCTTTATTCATAGATCATCCTTACAAAAAATTACACAAATTTAAAACCATTAAGACATGTAGTTGTGATGAACAAAATTGATTAATAAGGTGCTTCAAGAAATAGTAAAATGACAACCATTAACTTGATTCGTTAAATGGTTTTAAATTCAAGTGATTTTTAGATGATATGATCTTTGAAGGAAAAAAAAAAAAAACGGTTTAGACCATTGAAATACAATGCGGAGTTGTGCCCACAAGGGTCCTTAAATTTTTTTTTTTTAAAATGATGCCAAACGTTTAAAAAAAAAAGAAAAAAAAAACTCTAGCCGCTAAGAGAGACATAAAAAGAGAGTGAGAGCTTCAAATTCGAGGGGGTTTTCCCCCAGATCCCATCTGATCTTCGGTGTTCTCCAGTTTTGGTGGACCTATGTCTTTCTACTTTTCCTTTGGAAGATCTATTGTCTTAGGTATGGGATGACTTTGGTTGTGTCTCATCTTGTAAGGTTGGTCTTTGAGGTGTTGTGGTTTCATCATGGTAGATTCACTACTCATTGGTGCGTTGAGACTCTGGAGTAAAGAGATGGCGCTCTTTATGTCATGTCCCAACCCAAAGGAGGGTTAGCGGCGGTTGGTTTTCCTTTTGCTAGCATTGTTTTACCTTTTTAATTTTGGTTCAGTTTGTTTAATATAGTCCAAAACTGAGTTTTCTATTTTTTTTTTCTTGCATGATTCTAGAAACTTAGTTAAGTTTGATGGGTGTTCTTAGTCTCTCTAGGAGAGTCATGTTGGTTAGCGGCTAGTTTTGTCCTTGATGTCATTGGAATATTTGTTTTCAGTTTGAACCCATATGACTGGCAATTTGCAATTAGAGGCCCTAATGGAACTGACTTTGAGGGTGGGATTTATCATGGTCGGATCAAATTTTCGGAGAAATACCCATACATATCTCCTATACTCATGTTGTTGACGATAATATTATATGTTGTTGCTTTTTGAGGTTTATGTGGGCTCTTTTGCTACTTGGGTTAGTTTCTTTTTTCTTTTTAAAATTATTGTGGGAGCAAATTTCCTCCCACGAGAATATTCCGTTGAAAGATTCCCCTTTCTTCTTCGCCGCCTCTTTCTCCCTGCAAAATAAATTGGATAAGAGGACCACACCCAGGGGTGTTGGCCAAAGGCCCTCCAATGCCTAAGTTAGTTCAATTGATTTAGGGAAAAATCAATAGCTAAATAGGGTACGGAGATATATATGTGTGGTGAAAACCGGGCGGCCGAGCCTTATGTAAAATAGAGAGAGAGAGAGGAGGTGGCTAGGATTTGTGAAGGGAAGAGCTCTCTAGAGTTTTAGTAGAAATTCTGACGTACCTCAACCCTTGTGTGTGGCCATCCTTTTATAGAGGTCTCGGGAGCTAGGGTTTCAGAGGAATAATTCCGTAAATGGAAGGGAATTATTCCTCCCCAATTTGGCAAGATTTCACTAATTAGGGATTTGATTTATTTGGTTTAAATCAAATCCCTAATAAGGGTAGCAATCAAATCAATACCTAATTTAATTAGGTGACTCCTCCATTAATTGAGACTATTCGTAGGAATCAAATCAATCCTCAACCTAATTAGGTAACATTCTATTTAATTGGGTAATCCCCAATTAAATTGAATAATTCCCAATTAGGTCAAATAATCCCCAAATGGAAGGAATTATTTGACCTAGGGTTATGAATTAATTCGGTTCCCACAAATGCCCCCAAGCTTCTGCATGGCGCGTGGTGGCATGTAGGAGATGTAAATCATCTGTTGGGCTGTCCAGCTGTAACTGGGCTTCCTTCTTGGATTTGGGCTCTGATAAGCACAAAATAAATACAAGTTTTATCCTTAAATTTATATTTGTTAGTATTTTCTTTTGTATTATGTAAATTTATTAGAGTATTTGTATTGGCTATTCCAATCTTTGTTTTTGTATTTAATGAGTGGTTGTATGTAGATATTAAGTGTCTTCCACCAATGGCATGAGGAGGAGGAGGAATAAGCAATGTGTTGCAAAAAGAGAGGAAGAACTCAATTTGGATTTGATGACTTTGCCTTTTACAGCCAGGAGATCCGGGAAGGTTGGAGGGGTCACAATGGTCCCGCTTAAAACCCAAACTTCTTAAACACCGAAGGTGTCGCCTATAGAACTCCTAGACACTATATTGACAAAGACACTCACTGAAGTTACCAAAAGTCATGAGTTTTTTTTTTTTTTTAATAAATATATATATATTTTTATATTAAAAAAAACAATAATAAAAATAATAATAACAAAACAAGAAAAAAGAAAAGATTGGAATGCTCCCCCTTGAAGCGATTAGGTCGAGTATGGATGCATTTGAAGGTCGCGACTTCTCCTACTACTCCACATTTCTCCTCCTTATGATTAGAGTTGTCTTCTTTTCCCTTTTTTTTAATTGATACCTATGTTCATGAATACTCAAGTGATGAACTCTAAACGTATTGATGAAGATGTTCGCAATCAAGACCATGGGTCGTGGCTCAAGACGCATTGATTCTCTCTAATATATGTAAAGTGCATGGTTCGTGCTACAATACTTGTGCCCTCCCCATAACTGAACCTAGGTATGGTTCGTACTTCCATTCAATTACAAGGAAAACCCATTAAGTTCAAAGAGAATATGAACATCACAAAAATCCTAATAGCATGGTGTTTACATTAGGTATTCAAGAAACCAATTCACATGGATGATTCTTACTCCATCCATTTATTGCTTAGGAAAACATGAAGATACACATAATCCCAACAACCTCAAGAAGCATGCTGTCAAAGGTAATCAATCAAGGAAAACACACATCAAGGATAGATTAATTTGGTAAATTGGAATTCATCAATTGTTGTCAAGAAACCAATTCACATGATGCTCACTTAAACAAGTTCAATCATTTGTTGCTAATTAGAAATTATGTTCTTGGTTATCTTACACAACTTTTCAACTTTAGCTACATGCATACAACCTAAGGTGATTAAGCAAAGGAAGCAAACACATATCATATAAGATTCAATTAGTGAATGGGATTCATCAACAACATCTAAAAATTCATACACTCAAAGCATCAAAAATTATATATATTACAAAACTAAATTATAACTAGTGAAAGAATTTAATTAACCAGAATTTGATTAGTTTTCCGTTGCAATCCCCGGCAACGGCTCCAAAACTTGTTGTCACCAAAAACGGTGTCTTTTAAAATTTATAAACTCGCAAGCGCACGAATCGAATATAACATAAGCGTGTAAGAGCGAGATCGTACCCAAGGGATTGCGTGTAAAGATAGAAAACCAATTTTACCAAGTTAATTTCATTGCCAACCTAGTTGATTCAAATGGTGATTTGTTTGTTGATAAAGAAAATTAAATAAAGCATGAAACAAATATGGAAATGACAATAAACTGAAATTAAGATTTATATTTATGAGAAAAATTAATTAAGGTATTAGAATCCATACCATTATTCCATAAGATCCTAATTATTTATCTTTCAATTCCCATGGAGTAGCAATCTAGAAATCAATCTACTGCTTTCTCAAGATTTATCAATTAAGCTTGTACTTTAGATCATAAGTAAATTTTCCTTCCCTTCATAAGTAAAAATTCTAAGTATAAAATGTAAACAAAATTATTTAACTACAAAGGATCAAAGTTTCCTAAGCATCCTATGTGAAAAAGTTTATTTGAATAACAAAATATCAAAGAAATTTATAAATTAGAAATATAAACCAAGGATGAATTAATAGATTAATCCAAACTCTTAACTACCACAAATACATGTTATATGTCACAATACATGATAGAAGTGGTGAAAAGAAGATTAATCTATTAATCATGTGAAGTGAAAATTATAATCATTGAACGCCACAATATTTGAGAATTGAAAATAAAAACTAGAACTCTATTTAATGATGGTGTTTCATCCAACCTTAGTTAAGTATTTTAAATAGACATAATTAATATTTAAAACAAAACAAAGAAACTAAAATACATAATTTACATGAGAACTAGGAAAGGAAGAACAAGTTTAAAAGAGTTATTAGCTCTTGGTTCTTTCCTTTCCATCATTGTTCTCTTTCTTCCTCACTCTCTCTCTCTCTTTCTCTCTTCCTTTCTTTCTTTCTTCCCTTCTGCTGTGTATCACTCTTGAATTTCTGCACCCTTTCTCTCTTGAGTTGTTGCCTATTTATAGAAGCATGAAGTCCCTTTCATTCCAGCTGCATATGCAAGCTGTCTTCTGAACTTGTCTTGGTGTGTGACAGCATGTGGATTGAGTTTTTATCCAATTGCTCCAATTTTTGGATATGTTTTAGTCGACATCTTATTGAACAAGTGTCATGAAGGATATTTATTCATTTGAGCATGGGAAAATTCATTTTTCAGGTCTGCAAATGGACTGTACAGCATGAGCTGTAAAAGGCAAAGTCATGAACCTCTTCTTGGTGTTTGACAGCCTATGGATTGAGTTTTTATCCGATTATTCCAATTTTCAGCGTGTTTGCTCTTTTAAAAATTGTTCATGAATTTTCAATCCAGATAGCTTTGATGATGGTTAAGCATTTGTTTAAATTTTCAATTTTGTTGTAGCATAAATTTTTTAATCTCTCATTTTGATGTTTGTGGGTATCATCATGAAAGCCCTCAGAGACTATACTCGTCCATTAGGGTAACCTAGGAGTTTAAAGGCTTGTTGCATATGCTAAATGCAATCGAGATCCCTGCGAAAGTGGTTTAGTTTTCTTTTCTACTTAGTTTTTATTTTCTTTTGCTCGAGGACTAGCAAAATATAGGTTTGGGGGTATTTGATAAGCACAAAATAAATACAAGTTTTATCCTTAAATTTATATTTGTTAGTATTTTCTTTTGTATTATGTAAATTTATTAGAGTATTTGTATTGGCTATTCCAATCTTTGTTTTTGTATTTAATGAGTGGTTGTATGTAGATATTAAGTGTCTTCCACCAATGGCATGAGGAGGAGGATGAATAAGCAATGTGTTGCAAAAGAAGGAAGAACTCAATTTGGATTTGATGACTTTGCCTTTTACAGCTCATGCTGTACAGTCCATTTGCAGACCTGAAAAACGAATTTTCCATGCTCAAATGAATAAATATCCTTCGTGACACTTGTTCAATAAGATGTCGACTAAAACATATCCAAAAATTGGAATAATTGGATAAAAACTCAATCCCACAGGCTGTCAAACACCAAGACAGGTTCATGACTTTGCCCTTCACAGCTCATGCTGTACAGTCCATTGCAGACCTGAAAAACGAATTTTCCCATACTCAAATGAATAAATATCCTTCATGACACTTGTTCAATAAGATGTCGACTAAAACATATCCAAAATTTGGAGCAATTGGATAAAAACACGCCAAGGGCAGGTTCTAAAGACAACTGCATATGCAGGCTGGAATGAAAGGGACTTCATGCTTCTATAAATAGGCAACAACTCAGGAGAGAAAGGGTGGAGAAATTCAGGAAAAACACAGCAGAAGGCAAGAGAGAGAGAGAGGGAAAGAGTGAGGAAGAAAGAGAACAATGATGGAAAGGAAAGAACCAAGAGCTAACAACTCTTTTAAACTTGTTCTTCCTTTCCTAGTTCTCATGTAAATTATGTAATTTAATTTCTTTGTTTTGTTTTAAATTCTTAATTATGTCTAGCTAAAATACTTAACTAAGGTTGGATGAAACACCATTATTAAATAAAGTTCTAGTTTTTATCTTCAATTCTCAAATATTGTGGTGTTCAATGATTATAATTTTCACTTCACATGATTAATAGATTAATCTTCTTTCACCACTTCTATCATGTATTGTGACATATAACATGTATTTGTGGTAGTTAAGAGTTTGGATTAATCTATTAATTCATCCTTGGTTTATATTTCTAGTTTACAAATTTCTTTGATATTTTGTTATTCAAATAAACTTTTTCACATAGGATGCTTAGGAAACTTTGATCCTTTGTAGTTAAATAATTTTGTTTACATATTATGCTTAGAATTTGTACTTATGAAGGGAAGGAAAATTTACTTATGATCTAAAATACAAGCTTAATTGATAAATCTTTGAGAAAGCAGTAGATTGATTTCTAGATTGCTACTCCATGGGAATTGAAAGATAAATAATTAGGATCTTATGGAATAATGGTGTGGATTCTAATTCCTTAGTTATTTTTTCTCATAAATTTAAATCTTAATTTCAGTTTATTGTCATTTCCATATTTGTTTCATGCTTTATTTAATTTTCTTTATCAACAAACAAATCACCATTTGAATCAACTAGGTTGGCAATGAAATTAACTTGGGTATAATTGGTTTTTTTCTATCTTTACAAGCAATCCCCCTTTGGGTACAATCTCAGATTCTTACGGCGCTTATGCTATATTAAAATTCGTGCGACTTGCGAAAGTTTATAAATTTTAAAAGACACAGGTTTTTAGTAACAACGCAGGCTCCTGAGTGGAGGAGGTATATGACTTGCCCTTGGAGTTAGTTCCCAGTAGGAATGGGCTTGTGATTCTTCTTGACCTAGGATGCCGAACATGTATAAATGCAGGGCTTCTCTTCACTCTTCTTACATCGCAAACTTGATTTCTCTACTTTCTAGCTTAAGAGAAATCTTGGAGATTATCCTGCTTCTGGAAGAAGAGTCGCAGGGCGTAACCCAAGGTAAGTCAAACACCCGTATTCTTTTCTTCTTTTTCCTTCAAGGAGACGGCTAGGGGAAAAGCCGACTGATGTCGTCGTGAAGGCGCAGAGGCCGTGGTTAGGGGCAGGAGCATGGGGAGTAGGTGCGCAGGTGGACTAGCCACTTTACCTATGTGGATTGAGGGTGTAGTGAGTTGGGCGGGTTGTTGGGAGAAAGTTGGTGGTCTGCCCTGCCTAGGATGTTGAGAGATGGAAGGTGAATGGTGAAGACTTGATGACAATCCAGGGGGCAGGAGAATGTTCTGCTAAATCTCCCCCAAAGAGAAAGGCTGCTGCCAAGTCTTAAGAGATGAAGCTACTCCTTAAAAGGGCAGAGAATTGTCTCCATTGAGGAAGAAGTCAAGGTTCCCTTATGCTGGAGACTCAGGTGGGGTTTGCTCAATCATCACCTACTAGGGCCAAACATCTCATGGATGCATATAGCACGAAGGTTGGTGGCATGCGCGGTGTTCCTGGTGTTCTCCCAAGCCTCCTGACAAGCTTGAAAACCATGATGGTTGCTTCATGAAGTAGCTCATCCCCAATCTAGTTCTTCCCAAGCGTCGAATGATGCGGACATTCCTCCTAGAAGTTAGAACCGTCTCATTGTTCGGTTCATTTTTACACATGATTTTTCATGTTATTCACCTTTTATTTTGAGTTAGTTCTTGACATTTTATAGCTTTTTACTTCCTTTTTGTGTTTCTTAGATTTTACCTTGGTTTAGAATGGGAAAATGAGCTAAAAGTCATTATTTGTTATAAATGCTGTTTTTGTTCATTTTCGTAGGTAGATCTCTTGGCCTGGGATCGACGTGCTATGGTGCTGGATTAGGTCATGATCTTCATGAGACTTGTTCCGAATGGATGTTAACTACAACATATGCAAATTTGAGCTCCATTCAAACAAGTATTGCCTATCCAACCAATCCAACATGTTCCCGGCCTCTGGAAAAATCACGATTTGGCCAGCTCTTACCTCCTTTGTGTCATACTTGATTCTTCTTTGTTACCATAACTCTTGGTAACAGGAGAATTTACCTTTTGTAAACGAGATATTTTTGAAGCTTTTGGCATCTTTGTGAAGTCAAGGCTTCATAGTGACAAAAGAGGACAAGAGCAAAGGCTTAGAGGAAAGAATGAGTTTTATTTGAAAGTGTAGGGTTGGAAATGATGGGAAGGAAAAGGGGATTGCAATTCGGATTGGGGGAGTTTTGGAACGTGGGGGGAGAGGAATTCATTCTTACAGATATACACATTGAGAGCATACTTTGGAGAGCTTAGAGCTCAGATGGAAGCCAAGGTCCAGCCACAAAGTGGAGAGAAAACTTCCACTTTTGATGACCTTGAAGCTTTTCATGAGTCTTTTACTCAAAATTGTAAACTGTTTTCTAATTTATTTTGAGTTTGTATTTGGAATAAGTAGTGAGCAACTAAACTCCATAGCTAGGGCTTCATTTGAAGCCACATGATTACCTAATTGTTTTGATGCTTGAGTGTATGAATTTCTGGATATTGTTGATGAATTCAATTCAGCAAATAAATATATCCTATGATGTGTGTTTTCCTTTGATTGATCATCTTTTGAAAGCATGCTTCTTGAGATTGTTAGGGTTATGTGTATATTCATGTTATCCTTAGCAATAAATGAGATGAAGTAAGAGTCATCCATGTGAATTGGTTTATTGAATACCTAATGTAAACACCATGCTATTCTAGGGTTCTTGTGATGTTCATATTATTCTCTTTGAACTTAATCGGTTTTCCCTGTAATTGAATTCGAAATTGCCGAGCCATACCTAGGTTTGGTCATGGGGAGGCACAAGTATTGTGGCACGAACCATGCACTCAAGTATATTGCAGCGGAATCAATTCCGATCTTGAGCCACGACCCATGGTCTTGATCGCAACACTTCAGTAAACACGTTTCAGAGTTTCATCACTTGAGTCTATCCGTGGAGCTCCAACAGAATTGTTAGGGTGGATTCCGAAACCCTAGTGTTTGGTACATTTTAATTTCACATCTTGATAATTCATCTTCTCCCATTCTCATTTAATTTGAAGTCCATTCACTTCCGACACGTTATGTGTCTTTGTTTTCCTGAAATATATTTGTTTCTACGATAATTATTTTGGACTTTTGGTCTCGCTGTATTATTGCATTTTCTGTTAGAATCCAACGCGATAGAGGGGACGTGATTTGGGATCGTTGGGAAGGTATAGGGTGAAAGTGACAGAGGTCAGAACTGAAAGGAGGCAAACAAAAAGCGATTATATGAAGAAGAGAGCGCGGTCACAGTGTTCACGAGCGGTCACTCGACACACGGTTCTCAAATTCGATTATATGCAGAAGCGAGGTCATTTTTAACCAGCAACGGTCAATGGTACTGTTCACAATACTTTTCTTCTTTTTTTTTTTGTTTTGTTTTCTTTCTTTATATTTTCTTTACTCATTTTTAGTTTTCATTTTTGCATTTGTGCTTTTGTAGTGTGTTAAATAAGTGTTGCTTTTACTCTTAGAAATTAGAACTATAGGAACCGACAAGTTCTTAGAGAGATTGAATCCATACTTACATAATCTATACTTCTTTAGATTAGTCAGCTGCGGGTATTTTTAATTGCTTGTTTTGGCACATTGATTTGTGCCTTTTAGGAATGCGACAATTTTTGGCGGGGATTAGAGAGAAAGTTGGCACGGTTGCTTATATGTTTTGTTTGAGTATATTTAGAGTACTAATTTTCTTTTCATTTTTACTTTGTTTGTCGTTTCATTTTCTTTGAGTTTGTTTTTGTTTCTTCTTATCAGGAACACTTTGCTTATGTCCCTTTTGAATTTGGATATTTCATTTACAATTGCACGATAGAAGATCTCCAGGCTGAGTTCGAGAGGAAAAGGAACATTACAAACTAGCTGTGTCTACTCCATTGCTACTTCCCTTATGATTTCATCATCACCAAGCTCACCAATAATTGGAGTCACCTCAACCTTCACCAATGGGCAAGCCAAGCGCTGATGGGACTTACTATGAGTATCTCTTAGGCCAACAACTGGACAACCATCTTCCACATGCTCTATACGGCAACCACTTTGGAAAACTTTGGGTTGAGAATAAGGGATGATAGACACCTTGCCTAAGTTCTGGGAGATCAGGAGAAAATCCTAATGCACATATCCTAGACTTCGAGGAAGTGTGTTCCACAATAAAGATTGAAGGCATAAGTAGGATGGAGATAAGAATGAGACTCTCTCATTTAGTTTGAAGGATGCAAGCAAAGGAATGGGCTTCACTATCTACCTCCAAATTCCATCACTACGGTGGACGGATCTTGCTACAAAAGTTCTTGCAACATTTCTACCAAGCACAAGGACAGGGAAATGGAGGGACTATAATGTCAATTCCAGGAATCCTGCAAAGGCCAAGAGAAAGCTCCAAACTCCTGGGACCGTTTAAGAAACTCTAATCACTTGTCGCAATCATAACATACAAGCTTGGCTTTTAATGCAACACTTCTATGAAGGACTTTTGAAAGCGGTGGGAGGATAATATGAATAGGCTGCATAAGAGGAACTATAATGACCAAGACTTTCCAAAAGTGCGAGCAATATTTGATCTTATACCTTCAAATGCTCGCCAATATAATTCAAGGCAAAAACCGAGTTCAGAGAAGAGAGACATATGATGTAAGTACCCTTTCTAGTATGGAAGCTCAGTTGCAAATCTCTAACAAACATGGTGAAAAAATTGGCACCAGGATCATCCAAGGTTTGTGCATTTTGCTCCACCAATTGGTCATGACACTGAGACTGTCCCTTGGCACACGAGGAAGCAATCAGTGGGCTAATTTCGGAGAAATTGAGGCACCTAAGAATGATCCTTTCTCACAAACATACATATCCAAGAACAAGAAATCAGTCCGAATTTCAGGTGGAGTGACAATTCGGATGTTAACAAGGGCCATCCCAACCACCTCAAGGCCAACAACATACTCGCCCACCTCATGGTCAAATGCACTATTACAATCCACCACAACCACCACCTAACCAATAGAGTTCGAATCAATCTCACCCGCAAATCTCCAGGAAAATCTTTGGGAAGAACTTGTTGCTTCGAATGGCTAGAAACACAGATAGTTTTAGTCCGTGGAACAAAAGGCTACTTGTTGAGGAATGACACCCACATGTGGAAACGGCAATAAGGCCATTTGCAATCAAGAAAATCAAGTGGGTCAAATTGCTGAGCTTTTTTGAGTTCAAAGGGGAAAAGCAACTGGTGCATATTTACATATCATTTTGTCCCTTCTTAATTTATGATTTGGTTATGTTTTTGAGTTAAAATTTGTGTTTTAATGAGTTTTTGTGTTTGTTTCAGTGTGAATAAGCTTTGACTCACTAATTGCATTTTGGAGACAAATTAGCTCGAAACGGTGTCTACAGATACAATCAACTCACGGATTGGACTGTACTTACTCAAGAAGAACCAGATAATGAACCCTACATCATTGGAAAGATACGAAAGTCTATTTTTTTTTGTAGAATTTTGCGGTTCATGATTCCGAGTCTTCTAGAGCAAAGTTATACATGTTTTGGCAACTTAAGGTCAAACTCGGCAGCATCTGCGTTCCTGGGCCAAAAATCACATTTGAAGGCCTTCGAATTTGTGTCCTTGAGTTCAGCTCCATATGTTGGAAAGATGATTCAAAAAAAGCTTCAAGATACATATTTTTCCAGATTTTACAGGATGGAGTCACAAGCCCAAAACGAACCCAAAAGCTGGCTGCAATGCATGGTCATGCATAACATATGCATGATGAAGTGTTGTTGATTGTGGGAAAGTTAGGTGAAGCATATTAGATACCTCTTTTTAGAGTGGAATTTTGCAGCAGCCAAATGAATTAATTGAAGTTGAAGTGGATGATGCAACACTAAGCTTAATGACAAGAAAGAATTGTTTGAAATGCAATAGTGTAGGTGGATCTCAGTGTTGTAAGTTGGTGAAGTGAGGTGTGGTTCGTGAACTCTATTGTATAATTCAGATTTTCACTTCCCCCTAGGCCTATAAATAGGGAAGTTCTCTAAGCTTGTAATCACACCCCCCAAGGGGGGAGCTCTGAAAACACTTCTCTAGAGCTCCCTTCCCTTCTCTCCCCTCAAATTCTCTTAGTTTCCCTTTGTAGTTCTCAATTGTTGTAATAAGATCATTCTACTAAATTTTCTTTCTTCTAAATTCTCCAAACACTTCTTTATTCTCTTTTCAAATTCTCTAAAGTCTCTATGTCTCAAACATTTCACAAACACCTTTCTCTTCCATTCTCCAAGTTCACAAACACCTTTCTCTTCTCCAGAACACTTTCTTTCTCCCTCTCAAATCTCTCAAACACTTTTCTTCTCCCTCCTCGAAGTTCTCGACAGCTTCCTTTCTTCCTCAAAGTTCTCTTAGTTTCCTTAATGTTTTCTTACTTGTAATTTATTTTTTCTTGTAATGTACATTCTTTCTTCTTGTTTTGTTTCTTTTGTTTTCATTTTTGTTTTGTGTAGGGAAGATCGCAGGGACCCTTGAATCACTAATCCCTAGGAAAGTGACAGGGATCATATCAGTCACCAATCCCCTATGTGGAGTCGACCTCGCACTTACATCGCGCTTAGTCTGCCGAACGCTCGTGCACTTGCGGTCTCACAAGCCGGGTGCAGCTCGAATGCATTTTGGTGCAGCTGAAAAATTACACAACAAGTTTTGGCGCCGGTTGCAGGGTAGATCGGTGAAATTGTTTGATTCTATTTGGTTTTTCTACTTTATTTATCTTTTTTATAACTAGACAGTTTCATGTTTTAAAGTTAAAAACGTTAATTGACAAGTTGTGTTTGTAGTCCAACGACAGAGGACAATCCCTAGACAAGCAAGAGAACTGGGTTTGAAGTCCAGGCTTACACAACACAAAAAAGAAAAAGGTTCAAGTAGCATGTCAATTATTTCTTGTTTATGGTTTCATTCACTTGTTCTTAATTAAATATCTTGTCCAAGTTTACATAAACACCATATGACTCTTGGGTTGATTAGTGAATGAATGGGTGGATATTGAAGACAAACACCATGTTTAAATTCTACTTGGTTCTTTTTTGTTATTCTTGTTCTTAATGGGTTAGGAATTTGTGTTTCGACTTCTAAACACACGTAACTTAAATGTGCTTTTTCTGAATACTTGATTAAAACCACACACCATATGGATAATCATATTTGAGAGAACGAACTCCATAAGCTAGTTTGATTTACTTTTTTTTTTTTTTTGCTTGTTACTTTGAAACATGGAAGTGTTGATATTTCCTTTTCGTTTTTTAGTTATTTTTTATTTTTTTCCTAATCCTTTTTTTTAATTCCATTTTGAGTTTGTGTGTTTGTTTTAGCAGATTTGTGGCGCTTTCATGAAAATAGAGAGAGATGGCAACCTCGATAGTAGAGATGGGAAGTGTGGGGGCGAGTGGGAAAAGTCACGACCTCCAAATGCATCCATGCTCAAGACCTAATCGCTTCAAGGAGGACATTATGGATCAGTTTCTCTTTACTTGTTATTTATTTTTTAAATTTATGTTTCTTTTTTATAAAAAAAAAAAAAAAAAATTATAAAAATTATAAAAATTTAAAAACAAAAAATTAAAATATTTAAAAAAATTAAAAAAGATTTTTCTTTTAGTAAGTGACTTATGGTAACTCCAGGATAAGCACTTACCCATCAAATACGGTGTCTAGGAGTTCTTTTGGGGGCACCTTAAAGTGTCTTAGAAGTTTGGGTTTTAAGAAACCATGACCCCTCCAACCTTCAGGGATCCCCTCCATATGTTTTAGAAGACCTGATGGTAACAGATCGAGTGCTTGTATATTGATAAATTACAATGAAGATTTATTTACTTGTTGCTTTATACTAAGTATTTTCTTTGTTAAGTCATTATGTATTTATTTTGATACATATGATTTCGTCGTTATTAAGATGTTGAAAACACATTATTGCACTGGACAAGTCCAATACAAAAAAAAAAAACAAAAAAAAAAACAAAAAAAAAA